>JAPPVO010000059.1:3697877-3861550 GCA_030407325.1 Camellia japonica
TTGATTTTTCAAAGATGGCGATTGAGTTTGTTGAAGATGCCCAAATAGATCGAAGAAAAATAAGAAATTGAGGAAGAAAGAGATGTAATAAAAGAACAATTATTAGGTTCAGAGATTGAGAGAGATATTTTGGGACCAAAATTCAAAGGTTGTGCTTGGGTTTGTGCTTGGGTTTGCAGATGAAATACAAAAGCAAAGTGTAGACTCAAATAAGAGTTGGCCATTTAGTAACTCAATATGCAAAATTTACATTCATAGAATTCGTAATCCTACTTTTTTTTTTTTTTTGTTACAAAATTTATACAATTGTTTTTTTTCAAAGGTTGTCTTACAACTTATATACATAATTTGTGGGTGTTGAATTTTGTCCTCACAACCAAATCAAAACTCTTTGCTGAGATCCTAGGAACTATGTCGTAGAGCATGTGAATAAACAAGGCCGGTGGCTTATCCACCTAGGGGCACTCTGACGATCAAGTTAGTAATGAATCTCACAAATATATCTGCTCAAGTACAAAACTCTCTAGTAAAGACTCAATATAGACCCACGGGGGGTGCCTTCCTTATATAATGAATAGTGCCCTCGTCCCCTAGAAGTCTCACTTCATAGGATTCTTATCCTTTTCAATTATATGATTTATCCAAGGCTCTTCCTATTCAGATTAGGATCAACTCTCTTAAGGGTCCAACCTTACCCAAACAGGTAGTTTGATATCATTTAGGACTCTTGTCCTCTATCCGAATATCTTGGATCCCGGTATGATCGCATCATACCTTGACAACCCTAGACCACCCACGTAGCACCTTGGTTAACAACTTAGGCCATGTGGACAATCCAAAAATTATGTCTCTACAACTACCCCTAGGTTAAATTATCTCGGCCATACTGAGGTAATGGAACCTACATCGTCTGACCTTCCAACATGTCAGCTAAATGACATGCTGGAAGGCACCCCCTTAATTGAGATCAAGACTTGTCGGCGCCCAAGAAACAAGAGCTCACATGTCTCCGTTTAGCATGAAACAAGAACTAAGAACTGAGATACCTCTTCTTATTTTAGTTTATCATGCCAACTAAGATCATACCCCTAGCTGAGATCAAGACTCGCTAGTTCAAGAACATCAAAATTCGAAACCTGTCTTTCCGAAACCATCAAACCAACCTCATGACGTGTCACCTCCTCATTAGCTCCCAATATGTCCCTTCCTTGATAAATCTCGCCTGACCTGACATTAGTTGACGCCATCCATCAACATGTTTCCCAAGAATTTTGAAATGATTGCACTTCTCCCTCCGTTTTAATTCTTCAAAACCTTCTATTCCCTCTCTTCATCTCTTCACTTACCAATTATGTCTCTCTCTCCTTTTCTAGACTATCTCTCTAAACCAAATGGCCATTGCCGCCTGTTCGAACTCTTAATGCTGTAACTCCTTTCGATCACCATCTTCGTCGACTGAAACTCCATTTCTGCTCCGATTAAAAGTTTCATTTCACTCTGATGAACTCAAATCTACTCTTTAATTTTCCTTAATCATCCCGTAAGTTACCCAATCCTTAGATTTAATTTTGAATTTTGAGTTTCTTGAATATGTTCTTAGTGTTCTTCAAGTTTTTGCAAATTTTCTTTGAACATCTTCTTAGTTTTGTCATATTAACCTCTATTCTTGCATAATCCTGAACTTAAATTTGCAATTGCCTACTAAATTTGTTATTAGAAAACATAGATTCCTATAAATCCCCTGAAACCCTTAGGACGATCACTACCAAGAACACTATGTTTCTTTACAACTAGTATGCACAAATGGAGGGTAGATACCCCTAAGATTGAAAACTTCTGTCGATAATTTGACATCCTGGACGATGTCCACATTAGGATAGCCGGTGAGAATGACTCCATCATGCCTGGAGAGGACTACATGCCTTTCCCCACAGTGTATTTTGTAGAAGGCATAATCAAATTGCCTCTAAACATCTTATTTGAGAAATGATGCACTTCTATAAGCTAAACCCGATGCAACTTGCCATCAATTCCTTCTGCATTATAAATGGCATCCTTGAGTTATGTCATTGACATAAAGCTAGGATGACCCTTACTGATGTTCAATACTGTTATACGATGTGCTGTCTAAAATCCAAGAGTGGCACCACCTACTATCTCAAACCCAGATCCACAGCCTATAAAATTGTGGGGACACATTTTATGGGTTGTCCACATGTCTGAGGTTGTTAACTGAGGTGCCACATGGATGGACCAAGTTGTCGAGATGTGATACAATCATATCGGAATCTGAGATATTCTGATAGAGGACAAGAGTTCTAAGTGGCTTCAGGTCTTTGTTTGGATAGGTCAGGATTCTTGAGAGAGCTAATCCTATTCCAAATTGGAGGAGTTCTTGATAAGTGCTATCTTCGTAAGGGATAGAATCCTATAAAGTAAGACTTCTAGGGACAAAGTCACTATTGGCTATAAAAGTAAGGCAACCCCATAGGTGTAACATATGTTTTACTTTGTGAACTTTGTGATTGAGTTGTTATCTTTGAGAGATAAGTTGACTGACTTGATCGTCGGAGTACCCACGAGTGGATGAGCCACCAGTGTTTGTTATCCTATTGTGTGTAGGTGTTGGGCTTCTCTATTCTTTTGTGTGCTTTATGGCTAAGTTCCTAGGATCTCGAAGAGGAGATTCGATTTGGTTGTGAGGTCAAAATTTAACACCCATAATTTGGTGCCATTTGTGGGAACTTCGTGAGAATAGATGGTCAACATTGGACAGGAAGTACAAGCTGGAGACGATATGTAGAGTGAGGAAGATGATCAATTAAGTATTGTTGAAAGAAGAGAGAACAACGGCGAGAAAGAACAGGTAGAGAACCTAGAAGCGAACAATGCCACTGACGGTTGAAATCCCAGAGTGGAGAATAGCCTAAGAAGGGGCAACGGGAGGGCACAAGATCAGGCCCAAGAAGAATACTATAACAAGAAAGATGTCTAGATTTGGAAAGATCACTGCATGCAATGAGATAACGAAGTGAAGGAACTGGCATCTAAGGTGATGAATTTATAGACTATAGTGAATTTCAAGATGCAAAGCTAGATAATGTAGTCGACATTGGTATTATTGTTAATGCAATGGGAAGGGCAATACTGCCAGTTCCTATTAATATAGGCACCTAGTAGGGAGGATAGACTTTGGCGCAACGTAAAGAGAGGAAGATCGTGATCTCAACAGGTTGGGAGAGTGGAGCCTTAGAAAGATGGAGTGTCACAGATCAAAGGATCACACTAGGTGAATGGGCATGATCATCGTATGGAAAGACATTGGATCTCAACAAGGCCAAGAGGATGAATCCCAGTACAGAGAGTAGCACGCAAAAGAGATTGAGTAGCAGAGCAACAAGGCGATCGAAGAAAGACTTGTGCGACTATCTTCAGAGGAGGAGGAATGCCTTTGAGGTCACATCTGTCACCTAGCCAAAGTCACCATTTTCAACAGTAAGAGGTTTTCAATGCCAAGGTTCCATACATATGATGGTAATGGTAAGTCTGACACAATATTTATATCGGCTTGATCTCAATGCTATATCTATATGGGGCAGAAATGACCCGTTGTTGTGTAAAGTATTCCCATTGACGTTGGGGGACATAACATTGAACTGTTTCTCGAAGTTATCTAAGGGGCTAGTCAAGAATTGAGATGACTTGACTGAGATGTTCTTGGCTCAGTTTGTCACTAACACCATATAACTACTAAGGGTCGATTCATTACTAGCTTTGAAGATAGGCAATGGCGAAAGCTTGAGGGCCTACGCTAAGAGATATGACAAGGTTTACAACCGGATTCCAAGGTGTAACCAGGAGCTCACTGTTGTTTCATTTAAGAACGGTTGAAAGACGATTGCCCACTTCAGCGATCCTTGGCAAAGACCCTCTTGAAATCAATGAAGGATTTGATGGCAAGGATCAAGAAGTATGTGAGGGTAGAAGAGGATAAAAAATCAAAATGAGGAAGTATACCTAAGCAGGACAAGAGGAATAACTCACCTAAGTTAAACCGGAATGGAGCTGATAATGATAACGAGAAACCAAGGTTGAAGGTGATGCAGGTTGTCAGCATTGTCTTCAAGATCCCCATCTATAGAATCTTGGGGAGGATTAAGAACCAATCTTATTATATACCACCACAAAGGCTCTAGGAGGAGCCTATGGGAAGGTTCCATACCAAGTCGTGCGCATATCATAATGAGACGGGGCATATGCCTTAAGGATGTTGGGCTTTGAAACAACACTTGAAAGACCTCGTCAGACAGGGATATGTGAGAGACCTAATCGACAAAGGGAAAACAAGGGAAGAACAAGCCAAGTTGGCTCAGGCACCAGTAGGAACACCGCATGCACCACTCGTTGTTCTGTGGGTTGAGGAACCTTAGATCATTAACTTGATCCATTCTCAGGTGAACACAAATGAGATCGGGAGAGAGACCCAAAAGGTGAAGCACTTACAATACGTGTTTCAAGAGCAATAGAAGAGACCCTAGACTGAGGAATATTGAGGACCGATGATCTCTTTTACAAATGAGGACTTGGAAATTGTCTAACACTCGCATAATAATGCATTAGTGGTTACCCTCATGATGAAATGATGTAAGGTAATGAGGATATTGATTGACCAAGGTTGTTTCTATGACATCATTTATGTCGGGTGTTACAGGGAATGCAGCCAAAAATAAAGATGATCTGAAACCATTCGACAGTCTAATGGTCAAATTTAATGGGACATCGACAATGGAAGCTGGGGTCTGTGAGTTTGAATGTTCAGGCAGGAACAAAGACGATGATGACAAAATTCACCATGATAGACTCTCCATCATCATATAATATAATCCTCGGGAGACCACGGTTACATGAAGGCTATCCCCTCGACCATTCACTAATTGTTACAATTCTCAATTGAGTTTGGGATAGAGGAAATCAAAAGAGACTAGGTTCAGGTGAAAAATTGCTCCATGACAGCAATGAAGTACACATGTAGTATCCGAGATGTGAAGTTTATGGAGGTGGAAGAAGAAGACCAGGAGGTCTTGGAAGATGTTGGTAAAGAGCCAACTGACAAGAGTCAAGAACCACTAAAGAAGATTTGGTGAATTAAGGAGATAAAACACGATTCTTTCTTCTTGGCTCTAGGTTAGCAGAGGAGGAGGAACGAAAACTTGAAGCTTTCCTTAGGGAAAACATTAAGGTATTTGCATAGATACTGTAGACTTCCCATTTTTGACCGTCCTCAAGACTTGGACATCACCATTTGAACACTCGGTGATCATCCATGTTTGTGTTCGTCTTGAGTTCTCGGAGGTTTCGGTCGCGCGCCTTGCCTCAAAATCTCTCGAGTTGTTTGCTTTGTGTTTGGTTATGCACCAAACACTAGTGTTTTTGCTTCTGAGGGCAGGGAATGGCTTGTTGACCATCCCCACAACTCACCGGCCATGGCTTGAGGCCACCGGCCCTGTTTTCTTTCTATCGGCCAAGAGTTTTGGCCGGTCGGCACTATGTTTGGTCGACCGACCCCTTTTGTTGGTCAATCGGCCATTTATGCTGGTCGACCCCTTTCCATCTACTTTTGGCAGATATTTTATGCCAGCTGTAACAGCTGGCATCCACGATTGACCCCCTCCATACACGTGTATGGAGGGATTTGCCTCTTGTTTAGCTTCTCTTAAAAGCTTTGCAATTTTGGAATTCTATAAAGAGGGAGCTTCTCCTCCCTCCTCAAGGGTTCCAGAGGTTCAGAAATTAGGGTTAGAAAGAGTTGTATCTATCTATCTCTATATCTCACTATCTTTGCATATTTGTGTGTGTATAAGGTTGTTTTGTTCATACTTTTGCACTTGGACACCTAGAATTACACCACCCTTGGGTTGTTGAGGCATTAGAGGGTTGTTGTTAAGGTCTTTGATCTGATTTTGATCAGAGAAACCTGCTGGAGTTACTGTTCTTGGAGTGTTCTTCAAGGGTGAGCATTATTGCTTTATATTTCCCATTTTTGCACTAGCTTTTAGCCTATCTTGAATGCTGTTTTGAGCTTAGTGTATAACTGATAAAAGTTCTAATTTTGTGTGTTTTAGAACTTTGTTTAGGTTACTTTGAGGTTTAGGGTTGTCTCCCCCCTCCAAGGCCTTGTTAGGCTTTGTTTTAGGCCATACCTTTTGGCCACCGTTTTGGTCTTTGCATGACCTCTCTACCACTGAAATCTAGTGGATTTTCAGTGGTGAAAGGTGGTTTTGAGGTCCCAAATAGGAGAGGGTCATCCCCTCTCCATGTTGTCTTTGATGTTTGCACAAATGGCTTGTGTTGTGGCTTGTATACCTAGCTTGTTTTAGCTTCATTTCAGTAGGTATTAGGCCTTGTTTTGCCATGTTATACCTCTGTTTCAAGTTGGTTTAGACATGCCTTGCATGCACCATACACTTGCCTTGCATTCCTCTATTTTTCCTAGAAATGCATCATGCATTTGGACCATCATGCTTGCATGTTTTGGCTTAGCTTTGTGAAGTTTTTGGTCATGTTTTAACATGTTTAAGCTCTGTTGGGTGTCGATTTGGTCATGCTTTTCATGCTTTATATAGTCTCTTTGCATTCTAGCTTGTTAGCTTCGGGTGTGTGAGTCATTAGCATGCTTTCCTTGGTTTATTTCAGTGATTTGGAATCACTTCTCATGCCATTTCAGTCCATGTTCCATGGCCACACACTTGCATTTACCATCCATTTCATGCTTGGGGTAGTTTGTGTTTCATACCTTAAGAATAGACCATTGCATGCGCCTCCATGATTTGGTCTTTGGAAGACCTTCTCATTAGGTTTTGGGGCTTATTTTGATGTGTTACAACTCTGATTTTATTTGCCTAAAACATGCAATGTTTGGTTGCGAGAGGCGTAGTGCATTTGCCCTTCTAGGCCTTGCATGCATCTTGTTTTCTACTTGCCTTTGTAGTGTTCTAGCCTTGTTTTGGTGTCTTTTGGGACTGTTTTGGTCATTTTGGCTCTTTGGGGCTTGGTTGACATGGCCATGGTGTAAGTCCTTCGGCTAGCTTTGAGCTTTAAGTCCATTAACATGCTATGTTTGTCTTGATTAGTTGATTTGGCATCACCTTTCATGTGATTTCAGAGCTTAGTATGCTTACCATTTGTCCATAATAGTCTCTTTTAAATGTGTTTAAAAGTTGCTTCTTTTATGCCTTAGATGGTAGCCCTTTGTGCATGCATGTTCGCATATCAATTCCATGCTTTTGTTGCACCATAATGGCCACTGTTTTGGACCTATTAGAGAGTTGTCCATCTTGGTGTAAGCCCATCCTTTGCGTATTGTTGCATGCTTGCCTTGTATGTTGTTGCATACTTGGTCCATTGCATATTGTTGTATGCTCAAGTTGCATTTTGCATGCTTGTTAGCTTGCATTTTGTCATGTGTTTAATATGGTGTCACATGCTTGCATGTTTGCATGCTTGTTCACATGCTCATATTGCATTAGTTTGCTTGCATGTCCAGGTTGCATAGCGTCGTGTACGTTTGCATCCCTTGCTTCTTGATAAACCATGATAGAGGTTAGAGGTCCTTCATTTGTTTTGTGTGCATCTCATTTGACATTAAAATGCACACTTGACACTTTAGGCCATCATGCATTGAAATGCGTGATTGGTGACCCGAGGGTCGGGAGCCACACTCCCTTGAGTTCATAACATGAGAGGGAGGGTGGTCGTGCATACATTGCTTTGAAAATACATTGCCATGCCTTGTCTGTCCTCTGCTGCAACAAAACAGGTTTCTGCAGGAATAGATGGTCGGTCGACCATCTTTATTGCCGGTCGACTACAAATGTTTGGCCGAGGGCATCATTTTTTGTCGATGACCAGTTTCCCATGGCCGATGGTGTTTCCTCTTTGTCGGTGACCTCCCACAGTGCTCAGGGAGTGATTCAGAAGTACCCTTGAGACTTGTGAAGTTTTCAGAGGTGTAGAGCAGTGTAAACAGAGGCAACATGAGCATGGTGATAGATTTCCGAGCAGAGTCGAGCATGCATGCATTTGCCCCTCTTCCCAAGGCCTCTTTACTACTTTAGTAGATTAATTAATTTGTTTAATTAATTAAGGGTTTGTAATATTTATTAGCTTGCTAGTTAATTAATTTGTATTATTCTCTGGGTCCCCCCGCGAGAGGGCGAGTTTTGTAATAAGCGTTCGTGTGTGTGATGCATGCCTTCCAACCCCCATTTCTTTCTCCCTTTTACTTAACCGCTTACGATAGTTAGTTTTAGGGCATATTTGATTTAGCATACCTTATGCTATGCATGTTTGCATTCATTCATTCGTATTGCATGCACCGGGCTCGGCGCATCATAGTAATTGCATTATATTTCAATTCCAAGTTGAATACGTGTATCAAGTTGTTGCATTTCACATGCCATTCTTAGGATTAGCCGAGCCTATTCTAGTTGCATTTTGCATGCGATGCATTAGCCATTTTAACATGAACTAGGATCATGCATGATTCCTAACTAGTTTCTTGTTTTGGCTCGGAGTACTAGGTAAGCTTTTTATGCTTTGGCATCTTGCATGAGTGTGAGTGTTGCCATGATAGCATGCCTGCCATGAGACTATGTGCTTATGCGTTATAACTGCCTGAACGCCTGTGGGTGAAGGTTGGGTTGTTTGAATTGGAATAATTCATCGAAATCCATGTTTTAGCCTACTTGCGAGTAGCAAAATTCGAAACCATTTCCAAACAAATGGACATGCGATGCTTTGTTCCAAGTTAGGCGATCTAGTCTATACTTGTTTTGTTGTGCGCATCACATAGTAATTCTAGCTAATTAACCAGAATAAGAGCACATAATGTTTTCAAAACTCAATATCATGGTTAGTAGAGGCCGATCTTTGATCGGGCGAGTGGGGGTACTCATAGATGACCTTCCCCAATCGTACCCAAGCTCCCAAGCCGAGGCAACTTTGGTGATGACGGACACATGGCCTTAGGCAACGAGTCAGGGTTTCCTAAATTTCCCCAAAAACAAAATATTTAGGTGGCGACTCTGTATCTGGCAAAGCAGTCCATGTTTGACATTTCTTTCTAAAAATCAGTTTTTCAAAACGATTTGCCGGATTTGGACTCTTTGGTGATTTATCGGTCTCGCATTGCACTTTGCGGGATTAGATTCAGAACCGTGACATTTGAGTTCGAACTGTAGTAAGCCCAATGAACAAAACGGGATTCCCTTCCGGGACGTTCGGGGACATCTATAGATACCGTATGAGATGTCGGGGATCAGCCTTGATGTCACGACCCAAACTTGCCCCTAAAAGTTTGGGCATGACCGGCCTGAACATAGGCCTCAAAATCAAATAATCAAATGATCAATAAGCATCTAATACAATACCGGGGCCTAGGACGGAAGCAATTTAATATTCAAAGAATACGCCCATTGAGCAGTTTTTAAATGCCAGGATCTCAAAACATATTCATCACAAGCCATAAGTACATACATAGTTCACGTCCACATATAGATATATACAAGCCCAATAAATGGGGTGTAACCAAAAAAAGGTCAAAGAGTTAAAAGTTATACATGTTAATCAACGTTTAACAAAAGCATTTATGACCCAACAATGTGTGCTATGAAAGGAACACACTACAAAAGGAAAAACGCTTCACTTTAATTGGCTTGACACAACGGGGTCAACAAAAATGCTTGTCGGAGCTAAACTAGGGATGGCCCCTGGGTTGATTACCTACATAAACATACATAAATATAGAGTGAGTAAAGCTCATTGAATAATAGCAATGTAAGGAGGTTCATGTGAACAAGCAGAAAACACGATGAAAATAATATTATAAGTCATGTGTTGTCTTAGTCTTAAATTCACTCCCAAAATGGCCTCGGGCCAACATTGTACAAAATGACGTTAGGCCCAATATAATACAGAACGGTCTTAGGCCCAACATACCAACAGCTATTCAGAACATTAGAGGGTAGATAGAACATCGACATGCCTCCATCTCCCTCGGCCTTAGGTCATGAGTCATAAGAAGTTCATATTCTTATAGGGTAGATAAAACAACGGCATGTCTCTATCTCCCTCGGCCTTAGGGCCACCAATCATAAGTAGTTCACATCAGAACAGCCTCGGGCCCATTATTGTAATGGAAACAAAACGACCTTAGGTCCATATTAATGCCATCGATCAATCATTTCATTTCAAATGTCCCAATCATCCACACTATCAAGGACATATGTCATTCACAAGTAACAATATATAAATGATAATCACTGGAAGTTTGAAACATATCATTACACTACTATTAGTCACTAGGATGTGGATGAGCAATAGTCCCTTCTTGCACGTGACCTACACACAATACACAACTTATAAGTAAGCGACTTTTCTTTAGCCTTTTTCTTTTATTCAATATTCGATTCGTTCAATTCTCATTTAATTATAAGCATTTTAGAAGGATCCCATGTACATATTAGCAGTTCCAGAGGGTTTAACAGAAAAAAGAAGCTGACAGAATTTTTCCCTTGGGACACACGTGCGGAAGTCTCCCACCGCATGTGCGGGAAGGTGTGCCGCACGTGCTTTTATTTTAGAATCTCCAACTCTCCTCCCCTATTTTTCGCACGTGCAGCTGTGAGCCCCGCATGTGCGGCTGTGCCTCCCGCACGTGCGGCCGTACTTCCTGCACATGCGGCCATAGGCCCCGCACGTGCGGTCATATGCTCTGTTTGAGCAGTCCGAAATTCATCAAAACTTAACTTTCAAAGGCATCTCAAAGCTCAAATTCAAGCAAAATTCTTTTCACTAACACAACATAGGAACATAATAAACATGATTCTCAAACCTAAATAGATCATAACTCATTTAAAGGCAATCTATATAACTTGAGAATCATATTCTTTTTATCTTTTCATGGTGAACCCAAAAGAGATACAATATATATAGAGACCAAAACATGCAACTCTTGAAGTTATTTTCTGAAGCTAACTCAAAACAACCCAAAATACAAGAATTAACTCTTAATTTAAATAAATACAATGAAACTTGATGATTTTCATGGATTTTATCTCAAACAAGTTCTTTAGGTCAAAACCCTAACTTAGGTGATTATAACACTTCATTTTAATGCTTGATATTCATAAATTAGAGGGGACTTTAGGGTATTTAAGTTAAATTATACAAACCTTGCACTCTAATCTTTAAAACTCCTCTCAATTTCTTCAATCCTCACTCTTGTTGAAGCCTCCTCTCTTTCCTTTTCTTCTCTAGCACTCTCACTCTCTTTCTCAGGAGATATTTTATACCAAGTTATCTAAGGCTCTTATAAGACCCTTATATCTATCAAGGTTAAAGGCTTAAGAGTGTTGAGCCTAAATATTTCCAATTAATTCATTACGAATCAAATTTTTACAAAACTTGATATTATGTCCTAAAAATCATGTTGATCATAATTATAAAGTCAATTTTGGGTTATCGTGCTTCTAAGGATTCCAATTTCTTGTCTAAATGTCTTAATTTCAACAGATTTTTCTCATAACTGACATATATGATCCCATAATCAGATATTTCACATAATTAAACACAATTTCACGCAGAATTTCACATCAAGCACAGAATTAGGCGCATAATTAAAATCTTAAAGCATAGAAGAGGGTCGGGTTATTACACTTGAGGTCACTTGCTATGGGTTGAATATAGACAGATCGACCAAACCAATAATCTAGAGAGCGAGAATACCTATCATGATTCATGTAGAGGCAGTGGAAGAAGAAGTCGATAAGTTATTGGAAGCACAAGCAATCAAGAAAGTCCACTACCCGACATGGTTGTCCAATACAGCTGTGGTTAAAAAGAAGAATGATAAGTGGAGAGTCTGCGTTGATTTCAGAAGTCTGAATAAGGCTTGGCCAAAAGATTGCTTCCCACCACCAAAGATAGATCAGCTGGTTGACGCCACCTCGGGGCATGGCAGGATGAGTTATCTAGATGCATAAAAAGGCTACCCCCAAATAGTGATGTACGGACCAGATAAAGAGAAGACTGCCTTTATCACTCCTAAGGGACTCTATTGCTACAAAGTCATGCCCTTCAGATTGAGGAACACAAGGGCAACATACCAGAGGTTGGTAACCAAGATGTTTAAACATCTTATTGGCAAAATAGTAGAAGTATACAATGATGATATGGTCATGAAAAGCAAAGAGTCGGCAAACCATCTAGCCGACCTCAAAGAGGTGTTCGACATCTTGAAGGCATTCTAGCTCTGACTAAATGCCTCCAAGTGTGCTTTCAGGGTGAAATCAGGAAAGTTCTTAGGATACTTGGTGACAACAAGATAAATGAGACAAGGCTTGACTAGATCAAAGCCATTCTTGATCTGGAAAGTCCGAAGACAACAAAGGAAGTAGAGACTTTGACCTGCAAAGCGACGGTTTTGAATAGATTCATAAGCCGAAGTTCTGATAAGGGTAAACCATTCTTCTAGCTACTAAAGAAAGCCACAGATTTCAGGTAGACAGAAGCTTGCGAGGTCGCCTTGGCCGACCTAAAGAAATTCCTAACCTCTCTACCCTTGCAAGCGACTCTAGTCCCAGATAAAGAGTTGTTCTTGTACCTTACATTATTGGACCACACCGTCAGTTCAGTGGTAGTCTGAAAAGATGAAAGAGAGCAAAATGTAGTCTATTATGTAGTAAGACCATGACAAGTGCAAAGACAAGATATCTGCCATTAGAAAATTTGACACTTGCTCTGGCGATGGCGACAAAGAAGTTGAACCACTACTTCCAGGCTTATCTAATCATAGTGCTAATTAAAGACCCATTAAAGTCTCTGTTGTAGCATGGAGACTTGTCAAGAAGGATAGCGTGATGGGCTATCATTCTAGGTCAATACAACATAGAATATAGACCAAGGACGACAATCAAAGAACAAGTTTTGGACAAATTTGTTGCTGACTTTACACCAAAAGCAATCCTGAGGCCTAAACCAGTAAACCTTGGACTTGGGAGGATAGTGGGACCAGAAAACATGCAAATTGTAGTACCTTTAGACACTCCATTTTGACCGGCCCTAAGACTTGGATGATTTCTTTTGATTGCCTGATGATGAAAAGAAGAATGTGTTTCTCACAAAATTCTTAATAAGAAAGATGAAATTTGTGCTTCATTTCCAATCCTAAGCCTGTTTTGGCCAAGTGTTCAAATCCCATTCAAAACTTTCTTTCGAAATTTTCTTTCCGCGCTTTGTTTCGAATATTTTTGTAGCGCTCCGAGGCTCACTTTTAAACTTCAAAATGAAACGTTTTCTTAGAAAATTGAGCAAAGAACAGTGTGGAAATAGGAGGAAAAGTCAAGAATTATGTTTCAGGCAAATTAGTTAGTCCTGGCCAATAAATTGGCCGGCCCACCAATAAGTTGGTTGGCTAGCCAAGGTTTTGGCTGTCCAACTAATAAATTGACCGGTTGGCTAATTTGCCTAGGAGCAGGGCAGTTTTGGCAGAATTGTTGATGACTGCATGTGTGGCTCACCTTTTTCGTGCCCCCTTTCAGAAGGTTTGAAAGAAAGCTCTACAGTTCAGACTCCTACGGTTCTGAATTTAATCTCACAAGTACAATGTGAAATTGATAAACACCAAAGAGTCCAAATCTGACAAATCGTTTTGGAAATTGATTTTGAATAAAAAAAGTACCAAAATTGGACTACTTTGCCCGATACAGAGTCGCCACTTAAATATTTTATTTTGGAGAAATTTAGGAAACCCATGACTCGCACCAAAGGCCATGTGTCTAACATCACCAAAGTTGCCTCGGCTCGGAAACTTAGGTACGAGAGGGGAATGTAATGAGTTGAGCACCCCCACTTGCCTGATCAAAGATCAGCCTCTACTAATCATGATATGATTTTGATAAACATTATGTGTTCTTATTCCGATTTTTAAACTAGCTTTACTATGTGATTCGCACAAGCAAGTATAGACTAGTTTACTCAATTTGGAACAATTCAACTCATGTTGGTTTGCGAAAATGGTTTGAATTTGCCACCTCAAGTGGGCTTAAAGATTGTGGATTTGCCACCAAATATAGTGGGCTTAAAACACATATTTGTTGAATCATTCAAATTCAAACAACAAGCCTTCATCCATAGGCATTCAAGTAGTTTAGCATTTAAGTACATAGCCTAATGGCAAGTATGTTAATCATGGCAACATTCACAATCATGCAAATATGCTAAAGCATTAAAACTCACCTAGTACTCCAAGCCAAGAAAATATGAGTTAGTAAAAATAATGCATGATTCCTAACTATACAAGATGCCTAATGCAACACATACAATATGCAATTAATAGGCTCGGCTACTAATATGGCATATGAAGCAATTTAAACAACATGCGATTAAACACGTATTCAAATAGGATATTGAAATGGCAATACAGTTTGAATGATGCACCGAGCCTCAGTGCATGCAAGATAAATGAATGGATGCAAGCATAAGGTATGCTAATTGAAACATACTCCTAATCTAACCATCAAAAGTGATTAAATAAAAGGGAGAAAGACGTGGGGTTAGAAGACATACACACACACGCACACTTATTACAACATTATGCCCTCGCGAAAGAGGGTCCCAATGAATAAAAGCTAACTAGCTAACTAGGCTAATTAAGCTAACTATTACAACAGTTAAAAGGATTAACTAACTATTCTAAGCTAATTAAGTAAAACAAATAAATAATTAACTATCTAAGTTAGTTAAATATTACGAAGCAAACTAATCAGCTAAATAATTAACTAATTAATTACAAAGCAACTAAGCTAATTAATTACAACATGAACTAATTAACTAATCTACTTGAATAATTACATCACTTGCAAGCATTAGCTACAACTAATTAACTAAACAAATTAACTAAAAGGCCACGGGAAATGAGGGATGCATGCATGCTCGATTTTTCACCCAAAAGGCCACTGTTTTGCTGTTGCAAGCCTCTATTGCACAGAAGCACTTACGCTTTCTCCTTCTTCATATCAACTTTGTTTTGTCTCAGAAGCACACTGTTGAATTTGCATTGGTGGCCAACAGGGGGGCCGGTCGGCTACTAATGGTGGCCAGTCGGCTACTGGTGGTGGCTATCGGCCACCATTGGCTTGGACTTCCTTGCTGCAACAGAGAGCAAACAGAGCAAAATAGTGTACTTTCTGAAGGTTCGTTTGCACTGTTACCTTCCTTATCATCAAACAAGTTCGAAGGAGTGATACTCTTGGCTCTCAAACCATCAACCAAGCAATTTCATTGCATGATGGCCAAAGAACCAGGTTTGTACATGTTTAATGAATGCAAAACGAGACTCAACTAACCATCACCCTATCATGCATGATCAAGGGCAATGGGGACCTAGGAAAATGACACATTTCATCACTTTTGAGTATGTAATGTTCCATTTTCCTTGTGTTCAAACTAACATCCTATTTGAACACATGCAATGCAACACAAAGAAGTGCTTATCGTGCCACTTTTACTTGCCAATTTTGTTTACACATTTTAATTACCAAATCATTCTTTAATCAATTAGTCCATTGGTGAGTGTCTTCTAAGGTGAAAAAAGTGTCAACTAAGGGATAGTTTAAGGCATGAGAGAAGCTTCATGCCGTTGGTAATGAACCCTCAAAGGAGGATTAAACCATTAAGCATGAGCCTCCATCTCAAGCTTAAAGAACCCTAGGGTTGAAACAACCCTCAAAGTAAATGAAAAAGTGAAGAAATGAGGGAGATTGCAGAGATTATAAGTGTTGAAATTAGGTGAGAAAAAGCACTAAAACATGCAATCAACTCAAACCAAAGGTGGTTAAAGTCTTAAAACACCAAGGTAGTGAAAGGAATTACACTACAACTATTCAATACAAGACTTAAAAGGCACCAAACAACCAAAATAGTGGCAAAACAGAGTGTAAAACATGTTGGACTTGAGCCATAAAAGGATAAAACATTAAGCTAAATCATAGGGCTAACTAGGCATGCAAACAAGACACAAGAAGGGGAGGCTAACCCCTCCAATTTTGGACTTCAAAATGAGTTTTTTGCCACTAAAAAACCTATGAAATTCAGTGGTTAAAAGGCCTAAAAAAGTTGGTTTGAAAGTGATGAACAAAGGCACAAAAACTTTACAAACAAAGAAGCAAGAAGGGTGAACCACCCCTTAACTGAAAATGGCCTCAAACCAACACTTTTAAGCCATAAAAACAGAGCTTTTTACAGTTCAAAATCAGCCTCAAAACAATTGAAAAAGATGGCAAAGCAAGTGTGCAAAACAAGTATAAAAGGAGAGTGTTATACCTCTTGAAGCCAAGACACAATTTGGCCAACAATCTAAGCCAAAAACCTCCTCCTAGAGCTCAAAACAAGTCCAAAGCCACCTTAGCCCAAAGACTAGCAACTTCTATCAAGGGTGTATAGGCAAAAGTGAAGGATTTGTGAGCAAACGTGTATAAAATTGCAAGAGAGAGAGACAGAATTTGGTTCCAAATTTTCTAACCCTCAAAAATGGGGGAGGAACCCCCCTATATATAGAAAAATAAGCCTGGAGGTTAGGAACATCCTACGATACACGTGTAGGGAGATGTAGGTCAGTGTGTTAACAGTTCTCACAACTGTCAACAAATATCTGGAAAAAGACACTGCGGCCGTCAGCCACCACTGGTAGCCGACCGACCACCACTGATGGCCAACTGGCCACACCAATGGTCGACAACCATGAGCCATGGCCAACAACCTATAGTGGTGGCCGACAGGTCACCACAAGTTCCAGGCTTGAAAGAACAAGGTTTTGGTCCAAAACAAAGCACAAAATGGACAAGCTTTAAAGGCTCAAAGACAGGGCGTTTCACTGAGGACTTCGGGCACTCAAAGCAAACAAATAAAATCATAATCATCGAGTGCACAAGCGATGACGTTTAAGTCTTGAGGTCAGTCAAAAATGGCATGCCTACAGTTGCCCCTTTTTGACAGAATTGGGAAGTCATGAAATGGCGGGAGTGAACGTCAAAGCCCAGAGACGACCCATTTTTGATAAGGCCAAAGACAACGACAAACAAACAAATATAGAAAACAAATGGTCACTTCCGCGGGCTGCCTACATATCCATTTACAAGGAATCAAACTAGCATAGTTCTAGGGCACGATACAAGTGATATGCACAATGCAAGAACGTAACTTATGATCATGCACTAAGGCTATGATGAAACATTTAAAAGCAAAGACAATGCAATGAAAATGCCACATTCAAACAAACTGAAACAAGGTACAACATCCCAAACATGAAAAGAAATAAGTAAATGAACACGCCACGCATGAGAATCATGAGCCAAACCACATTTCATACAAAAAGGATGTAAGAAAATTATGCAAGCTTAACAACGCGACACGGAGGAAAAGCGAAAAGCAACATAACCATTGTGCTCACACAAGGTTTCAACCGAGATCCTAATGCTCTGCACGTGAGATGAGGGAAAGTGATGTAAACACTAGGTGCACACGAATGTTTTTTAACGAAAGCAAACAATCCTAATGCGTCTCCTACGATAGGAGAAAGATGAACAAATCCAAACACGTCTCACTCGAGAGGAGAAAATGAAAGCGTCCAAACGCGTCTCATGCGGGAGGAGAAAGTGAAAACGTCCAAACGCGTCTCACGTGAGAGGAGAAAGTGAATATGTCCAAACGCGTCTCACGCGAGAGGAGAAAATGAATACGTCCAAACAAGTCTCACGCGGGAGGAGAAAGTGAAAATGTCCAAACGCCTCTCACGTGGAACGAGAGGGTGAAAATGTCCATATACGTCTCACGTGAGAGGAGAAAGTGAAAACGTCCAAACACGTCTCACGCGGGAGGAGAAAGTGAAAACGTCCAAAAGCGTCACACGTGGGAGGAGAAAGTGAATATGTCCAAACGCATCTCATGCGAGAGGAGAAAGTGAATACGTCCAAACGCGTCTTACGTAAGTGGAGTAAGTGAATACGTCCAAACACGTCTCACGCGGGAAGAGAAAGTGAATACGTCCAAATGCGTCTCACGTGGGAGGAGAGAGTGAAAACATCCAAACGAGTCTCACCCAGGAGGAGAAAGTGAATACGTCCAAATGCGTCTCACGCGAGCGGAGAAAGTGAATACGTCCAAATGCGTCTCACGCGGGTGGAGAAAGTGAATACATCCAAATGCATCTCACGTAGCAGGAGAAACTGAAAATGTCCAAATGCGTTTCACGTAGGAGGAGAAAGTAAAAACGTCCAAACGCGTCTCACGCGAGAAGAGAAAGTAAAAACGTCCAAATGCATCTAACACGAGAGGAAAAAGTGAATACGTCCAAATGCGTCTCACGCGGGAGGAGAGTGAAAACATCCAAACGCGTCTCACGCGGGAGGAGAAAGTGAATACGTCTAAACGCATCTCACACGAGAGGAGAAAGTGAAAACGTCCAAACGCTTCTCACGCGAGAGGAGAAAATGAAAACGTCCAAACGCGCCTAATGCGAGAGGAGAAAGTGAAAACGTCCAAACACATGGAGAAAGTGAATACGTCCAAACGTATCTCACGCGAGAGGAGAATGTGAATACGTCCAAACGCATCTCACGCGGAAGGAGAGAGTGAATACGTCCAAACGAGTCTTACGTGGGAGTAGAAAGTGAATACTATAGACACCCCATTTTTGACTATCCTCAAGACTCGATTGTGCTTGCAGGTACATCCAGACATGAGTTCAATTGCTCGTCGGGCATTCGACTTTCGCGACGGAACATCACAAGTTTGAGCTTTCCAGACCCTGTATCCTTTCTGCCATTTTTTTGGACCTTGACTCGGTCCTTTTTGCACCTTTCTCCTGGTGCACTGCCGGCCATGTTTTGGCACTGCCGGCCATGGTTTTTGTTGCTGCCGACCACTGACGAAGCCTGCCCGCCATCAGTGAGCCACTACCGGCCATCACTGATGGCCGGCATCCGCCCTGTCTCAACTGGTTTTACTCCAGATATTTTGAGCCAGCTGGTTTCCTGTTATCTACCCTCCATACACGTGTATGGAGGGATGAAGCTCTTGCAAAGCTTCTTGAAGAAGCTGAAGCTTTGCATTGCTTTTCTCCTATATAAGGAGAGAGCCTCTCTCCTTAGTAGAGGTTCTGCACTTTTACAAGAGATATAGGTCTCTCTCTCTCTCTCTCTATATTTCTTGCTCTTTCTCTATATTGTTGTGTTTTAGTCCATTTTCCTTGCACTTTTACACTACAACACATAGAGACACACCACCACCATTGGACTGAGGTTCTTGGGAGGACTTCTTGAGCTCTGAAAGTGAGTTTTTGGCCCCTGAAGTTGTTGGTCTCGAAGTGGTTCTTCAACAGTAAGTTTCTTCCCCTTTTTGGCACTTTCTTGTACGTCATTTTGGCCATCCTTGAATTTTGATTTAGGCCTTGCTTCCAACCGAAAAAAGTCTTGTTTTTAAGTGCTTTTGATAGTTGTTTAAGGTCTTTTTGCTGTTGAGGGTCTTCGACTCTCTTGTTGGCCTTGTTTGGCCTTGTTTTGAGCCATGCCTTAAGGCCTCCGAGCTAGCCTTGGTTTGGCCTTCTAACCACTAAAATCCAGTGGATTTTCAGTGGTAGGCATGAGGTTTTGAGGCCTCAAATCAGAGGGGGTGGCCCTCTCTCTTTGTGTTCTTACTTACTTGCATTTTTCGCCTTCCAAAGGAACTTGCCTCTATGTATTTTTGAGGCTTGGTTCAGGCCATTTTTTGTGACTTTTAGGACCTGCCTTAAGTCCGTCTATGGCTGGTTTGGTCATATTTTGCATGCATCTTGTATGTGTAGTGCAATCCCATTCATAGCCTTACAAAGTAGCATGTGTTGGCTCCATTTCAGTAGGTTTTTGGTGATGTTTTACCATGACTTAGATTTGTTTTGGGTTAGTTTTGTCACTCCATGCATGCATCTTACACTTGTAGTGTAAATCCCTTAAACTAGCTTCACATGCTTCATGCTTTGACATGTCATTCTAGCTTATGTTGAGCCCATTTCAGCATGTTTTTGGTGATGTTTTGCCATGTCACGACTTCGTCTAAAGTGGGTTTGGTCATCCTTTTCATGCTCCATATACTTGTAGAACAAATCTTGCTTACTAGCTTTATGTGCATGATGTTTTGACTCATCATCCTAGCATGTTTTGGCTTTGCTCCAGCATGATTTTATCCTTGTTTTGGGCTGTTCTTGGACTGTTTTGGGCTGCATGGCAATATCGCTCATGCTTTGTATAGCTATAGTGTAAATGCATAGGCTAGTCTTGGGTTTTGAGGCCCCTACCATGCCATACATGTGATGTTTGCATGCTTTGCCATCATTCTAAGTGTTATTTCAGTCCATGAAATGTGGCCATACACTTGCATTTTCCATGCTTTTAATGCCTTGGAGGTTTGGCTCTTTATGCCTCAAGAATGAACTTTTGTGCATGCCATTAAGCCTAAGCCTTTGGCTCATCATTTCAGTGCATTTTAGGTCTTGTTATACCATGATGTAACTCTATTTTATGCTGTCCAAGTCGTGCCATGTTTGGTTTCAGTAGGTGTAGTGCATTGCCTCTTTTATAGCCTTGCATGCACCATGTTTTGGCCTTGTGTTCTAGCTTGTGTTAGCTAGCTTCGAGCTTGTTTTTGGTCTTGTTTGGACCTGCCTTGGGACTGTTTTAGGTTCCCTTAGCCCTTTGGGGCTTGCCTTGTATGGCCATGGCTTAAGTCCCTTTGTTAGCTTTGAGTTTTGAGCCTCTTAACATGCTTTACTTGCATCGTTTAGTTGATTTGGCATCAATTTACATGAGATTTCAGAGCTTACCTTGGTGTCACATATCCATGCTTGTCACTCTTTAAGTGTGCTTAAGAGTTGCATCTTTGTGCCTTAATCCTTGAGCCAATTGGCATCCATGTTTGCCTTGCCTTTTCATGCTTTTCATACTGTCAATTCATCACTTTTGGCCACTGATTTGGACCTATTTGAGAGCTGTCCATTTTAGTGTAAGTCCATCTCCTTTGCATGTTGTTTCATGCTTGACTAGCATGTTGTTGTATGCTTGCTCCATCTCTACATATTGTTGCATGTTTATCTGTTCATGTTGCATTTTATCTTGTTGTTCAAGGTTGTTACCTCGCATCATGCTTATATGCATGTTGCATGCTCGGATTATTACATTACATGTTTGCATGTTTAAGTCATATTGCATGTTTGCCATGCTTGCTTTGCATTGTTGTTTGGATTAAGTGTTAATCCGAGCACGAGAAACGAGGGACGTTTCATACTTCAAGTGATGAAACGTGTCTCAATTATCGGTCGCTGACGCTCTTGATGATCCGTTATAGAGTTCTAGGCACTTATGTGTTTTATTTGTGCATTCATTTCTCATTGATTTGCAAAAGTTGGATCTTTGGCCATCATGCATTGGGATGCGTGATTGATGGTCGTGGATCCGACTATGCCTCTCCCTTGATGTTTCAAGATGATATGGGGTGGCGTAGTGCCTACATACCCTCGGGACACCCTCCCTTTTCTTTATTTTGTGCTCTGCTGCAGCTTAGTGTCACAGCACATCAGTGGCCGGTAGTGCCCTATAGATGGCCGGCAGTGTATTGTTGATGGCCGGCAGTGTACCATCCTTGCCCGGCAGGTGGTCGGCAGCAGCTCCCCATGGCCGGCAGGCCACTGATGTATTCCCCAGACTGGTTTTGGTAAGATTTAGCAGGAATTCCTCAAAGACACCCTGCAGACAGAGCCTCAAGAGAGCATCCAGAGAGCTTTCGGGACGACAACCGAGCATGCACCTTCCGCTTCTTTGAACAGAGCTGGAGCAGCATTATTTGTCATTTTTCATTTGTAATTAGTTAATTAATTAAGTTTTGTAGTAATTAGTTGTAGCTAATTATTCATTCGGATATGTAATAATTAATTAGTTTGTTAGTTAGTTAATTAGTTGGCCTGTATTATTCATTCAGACCCTCCGTCGAGAGGGCCAATTTTGTAATAAGTGTGCGTGCGTGTGTGTATGTGTTCCAACCTCCATTTCTTTCTCCCTTTTACTTACCTGTTTTTGTTGGTTAGTTTTAGGTCATGTTTCAATTAGCATACTTATGTTTTGCATGTTTGCATCCATTCATCTGTCTAGCATACTTATGCTTCGCATGTTTGCATACATTCATCTATCTTGCATGCACCGGGCTCGACGCATCATACTAATTGCATCTTATTTCAATTCCAATTTGAATACATGTATCAATTATCGCATTTCATATGTCATCTTAGAATAGCCGAACCTATTTCTAGTTACATTTTGTATGTGTTGCCGTAGCCATCTTAACATGAACTAGGATCATGCATTGATTTCCTACTAGTTCTTTGTTTTGGCTCGGAGTACACTGTAAGTGTTTATGCTTTAGCATCCCTGCATGTGTGTCATCGATTGCCATGATAGCATGCTTGCAATGAGGCTAACTGCTTAGTTGATATAACTGTCTGAATGCCTGTGGGTGAAGGTTGGATTACTTGAATTGGAACAATTCATCAAATCCGTATTTTAGCCTACTTACGAGTAGCAAACTTCAAACCATTTCCCAAACAAACGGATATGCAATACTTTGTTCCAAATTAGGCGATCTAGTCTATACTTGTTTGCTGTGCGCATCACATAGTAATTCTAGCTAATTAACCGGAATAAGAACGCATGTGTTTTCAAAAACGAGATATCATGTTTAGTAGTGGCTGATCTTTGATCGGGCGAGCGGCGGTGCTCATAACTGGCCTTCCCCAATCATACCCAAGTTCTCGAGCTGAGGTAACTTTGGTGATGACGGACACATGGCCTTAGGCACGAGTCAGGGTTTCCTAAATTTTCCCAAAATAAAATATCTAGGTGGCGACTTTGTATCTGGCAAAGCAGTCCATGTTTGGCATTTCTTTACAAAAATCAATTTTCCAAAAATGATTTCCCGGATTTGGACTCTTTGGTGATTTATCAATCTCACATTGCACATTGTGATATCAGATTAAGAACCGTGACAGCTTGAGTCCAAACTGTAGCATGAGGCCCTCGGGGCGTGCCTACAGTTTCTGGCGACTCCGCTGGGGAATTTAGAGAGCTTGACTCGAACTCATGATATCTTGTTTTGTCTACACTTATGTGTTTCTTTGCATTGCATGTGCATTGGTGCGCCTAGGACACCGTGTTTGCCGTATGCTATTCCTGAACGGTTTGCCGGAGGCTCGCTTCGAGAAGCGTGCCATAAGGCTGACCAGTTACGGGCTCTGCCACGACGGGAACACAAACCTCGATTTTTACTGAGGCACCCTTTTTGACCATTCGACCTAGTGCATATCGGAATCCATAGTGACTATTCCCAAATTAGGACAGGTTGCTTACCCAATTATTAGTTGTTTGAAACCGCTATATGTGTAGTGAAATCCTAGCTGCTTACAAAATAGGACAGGGAAACCCTACCCCAACGTAGGGGTGTTTTTTACTCGCATTTACTTGCTATGTGCTTTTAAAGTTGGTCTCTACAGGGTTGCGCATATCAGTTTGCAAATCTGGGTATCAGGCCTGCGGGCATCAGTATCAGTATTTGAGAATCAGTTATATCTGCGGGAATCAGAAAAGTTTAGGTGGTGCAATCGGGGAAGCAGTGAAGTTCAGTCAGAATAGTATTTGCTTTCAGTGGTAGCTGGTTATTCCTAGAGTTGAGATGTGGAGTGTCGCTGACAGTTCAGCACTGTGATTGCTCGCCTGTCTTTCAGTTCAGAGACTCGGTTCGGAGCAACCAGTTTCTCCTCACTGAGGCAAAGCAGGAAAAGACTTACCGGTTCAACAGATCCGTCAGTCACCAGCTATACCACCTCTGTCCAATTTAGTAGACTTATGACGACCCAGAATTCAGAGGAAATTATGGTTATGGCAGCCGCACTAAACCAAGGAATCATCTTGCAGGGTGAGACCGATGTTGAAGTACCACACCCACCCAGGTCGCCTATCGCACATCCGATCTGGGAACCCCAGTTATTTCAAACCCGTGAGCCCACCACCTTTCAGCTGATGGGAATGATTGGCGACCTTCAAAGATCTGTGGCTGATCTCGCCTACAGAATTTCGGCCCCGCCACCAACCACATCGTATGCCGGGAACTTCATGCCGCAGGAGCCCCCGCTACTGGGGTGAATTGTAATTGAGCTCAGCCAACCTGAAGCTGTCTCAAGCTCTGGCAATGACGTGTCGACGACAACGGGGCTTCACACTGAAGTGGCAACCCAAACCGTCCACCAAGCTGAGGCTAGTGGAAAGAACAAGGTGAAGGTGGACACTGATCCCTATGAACAACTCCAGCAGGCTGTTGAGGCTCTGAAAGCCGGAGGGTTGAATAAGCAACAAGTACTCGTAGTTGTGGCTATGACTGTGGATGACACTTTCCCCACTCAGACCGAGGGCAGTTCAAGCCAAGGGGAAAATCGAGAGAAGGGTCATCATACCAGAACCATTCCATCCAACCCTAATCCTGCACCCAGGAAAAATTAGCAAGCCAAGCCTGTACCTGCCGATCCTTTTGCTAGTGCATCCAGTAAAAATGCACAAAACTCAAAGTATCTCCCCCGAGGTCATAGGGTATTCCATGCCCTCTACATGCCTTTGTGCAAGGCGCTTCAGATCCTTGCTAAAAAAGGGCATCTCAAACCCCTCGAACCTCGGCCTCTCCCTAGTCGTCTTCCAGCTGGTCATGACGCTACCCAATATTGTGCGTACCATCAATAGACCGGTCACACCACCGACAACTGCTGCCGCCTTCGCCATGAGGTGCAGGATCTGTTTGACAATGAGGTTGTCCTCCCACCTAGCTCGGCAAAGTCTGTCACCACTGAGTTGTTGGACTTCGAGGATAATACAAGTATGTGATCAGGGGTTGGTCCACCTGCGGGCGGCGCTCGGTTTATTTCAGATATGGCGTTTGGTACGCACTATTTTGAGCATTTGCGAATGCTAATTTTTGTACTTTCTGACTTGGGTGTTGAGTCAATTATGTGGTTTTGTTTTGAATCTGTCTCTTTGTTTTGAGTCAGTCTTTTTGATTAAGGTCTGTCTTGTTGTATCGAGTCAGTCCTGTTGTACAGAAGTCGGATGATTCTGAGGGTGTCACGTCGGACATCATTATTTTGTTTTGTGATTGTCCTTTTGCTTTCTTTTGAGTCTGTCTCTGCTGTGGAGCCAGTCGTAACTAGGAAATCTGAATGAAACAGCAGTGGTTTTCATGTTTTTGTGCTTATTACTACTTTGAGCCTGTTGTGCCAGCAAGTTTAGAATGAAACAGCAGTGCATCTCACTTGCTTTTCTGCGCCTTTAAATCATTACATTGACTTAAATTTTTCAAAAACCTTTTGAACATTGTGATGAAAATGAAGAGGAAGGAATTTCTCGGGCTTTGCAAAATTTGATCAATTGAGAAAAAGAGAGGCATGCTAAGCCCTTAATGAATGAGATCATGTTTGTTAATGTGAGTACTGAGAAGCATCCTGGCTTGATCCAGATTGGTTCTACATTGTCTTCAGCGCGAGCGATTTGTCGCTTTCTTAAAAAATTTTCAAAAAATGTTTTGCGCGGTCCTGCGAAGACCTGTGTGGAATCGCTCTTGAGATTGTGCAGCCTAGGATTGCTCTCAGTCTCGAGACTCGACCCCTCCCTTTCAAACCTTGAACTTGCATTCAGAATGTTCAACGGTCGACCGCAATGGGAGGCCGGTGTGGCCAGATTTGAAGTAGTCCTTGAACTAAGGACAAGAAAGTCAGATCAAGAAGGTCAGACGTCGTCTAAAGAAGCTTGCAAAGCTTGATCAAAGGCACTCCACGAACTAGGGGCCAAAAATGTCAGATGCGCTCGAAGAGTCAAAAAATTGGGATGTTTCTCAAGCTAACGAAGATCGACAAGAATGCCAAATCCTGAAGGGAGGAAATATAAAGTATTGCTGAAGTACAACTGAGTTCCTATCAACAACACTGGGGGCAATTCAGCCCCCATTGGATGGACTTCTACATCATCAGCGAACAACAGCCACTCTCCTGGATTCAGATGGCTTCGAGATCTCAAAACCATTTGACATGGACAAGCTACACTTTTACCCTTGAGAGGCTTGCTGGGCTAAAAACCTAGAAGGGCGACCCAGGCAAAAGTTAGAGCAAGAAAAGAAGAAAAAGAACAAAAAAAAAAAAAAAAAAAAGAGGAAAAAATGCAAAGAATGAAAAAAAAGAAGAAAAATAAAGAAAATGAAAAGAAAGATGAAAAGAAATGAACTGAAAAGAAAAACAGAGCTTGCCAGGTTGAAAACTCGGAAGGGCGGCCTTGGCAAAAGTTAGAGCGTAAAAGGAGAGGTTAATACCCGAGTGTACCTTAACCTGAACAACGTAAGGCTTGATTCTCATGTTTGGGATACGTAGGCAACTTCATTCTGAAGTCCAGCCACAAACACTTCCAAATTGACCATGTCAATATAATGGTTTTGATTATCTATGCCTTCTCTATATCTTAGAGTTCGGTTGTGGTTGTCACTTTGAAGACTGATTACAATGCGCTGGGGTGCCATCCAAACAAGGGGCAACTTTCCGTTGCCATGCAGTGTCCTTTAGACAAGGGGCAATTTTCCATTGTTTTTGGATCTGAGGTTGTGCATCTCAAGAGTAGGTTCCATGCTCATTGAGCGGTGGCCGTTTGCAAAAACAATGTTTGAGAATTTTTACTAAGGTTGGCTAATTTTCTCAAAAATTATTCCATTTTTCCAAAACTGGACCATTTCTTGGACCTAAAAAAAGAAAATTTTCAGTGCTCATAGCCTGACTTGCATGATTTTGAATTAGAAAATCGAACAAGCATGTTAATCTAACTCTCATATTGATTAAAATTGTTTTAGTGAAAAGCCAAAACAAAAAAATGGCCAAAATGATGAACTAGGGACACAGTTGAGTTAGGTGTTCTGTCTTTTCCCCATCGTCAACCAACTTGCCAGAAAGGGCATCTTGCTCGCTAAAAAGGGCACAGCTGAAGCTGTCAGAAAAGGACAGAAAGCTCTCCCATCCTCTGAGCAACGAGGTCTCAAGTCAAGTGCGAAGCACGAACTGGAATGGATCAAGATATTCCACTCCCTCATCTGGACACATTTGATCGCGTCCAAACTCCCTAGTAGAGCATCGTCAACCGATGTTAGCTGCAGATTGGCTACACACCCAATTGTATCACAACCCCTCTGTGGGAAAGCTCACTGTTTTGAGCGGAAGAATGAGAATCTGGTAGAATACCAAGGGCAAGAGCCCACAAATTCCTGTTTATCCATCAACCACCCAGGGGAGGGATAAAAAAAAATGAAAGATTGAAGAATAGAGAGATGTGCGCTGAGAGAAAAAGTGAGAAAATGGCTTTTTCAGAAAAACAGAGCCTGAGGGCCGAGTGATGTGAGAATCACAAATGAGAAAGAGTGGGAAACAATACCTAAAGAAACAGGCTCCCTATGCACGTCTGAGTGTCGTGTCTTTTTGTTTTGTCTTGATTCTTGTTTTGAGTCGTTTCGAGTGTTACTCGATGTGTTTAGGTTGTTTACCTTTTGTTTTCCTTTGTTGAGTCGTGGTGTGCTGTGTTTTTCATAGGCTCAATACCTCGATCAAGAACTCATCTCTCAATTTCAAAAATAAATCGTTTTGTGCTCAGAGTGCTGTGCCATTCTCCACATTTGTGCAAAATAGAATTTGTTCTATCATAAAACCTCAGGGTTCCACCCAGGTCATATGAGAACAGTAGAACCAGGACCTATCTGAAGCCACATGGGTTCCGGACTACAAAGCAAAAGAAAAGAGGGAAAATGTCGGGCATCTGAGTTTGTTTCAACTTCAATAAGTTCCGAGATTGCATTCCGTGTGTATCTCTGCAGGTCTTGCCAATGCTTCGAAGTATGAGTGTGACTCTACCTCAAGCTCAAGATCAAGTTTGCTTCAAGCTAGAATGGCGATCAAAAGTGCTATCCCTGAGTACCGTTCCCTGCCAGAGGCATCTTGGCTGTGTTTGCAATGAGTTCCTAGGAGATCAACTACGATGACGAAAATTAGAGTTCGAATGGCTGTTGCCTAGAACACAAAGGTTTGGAATTTCTAAGACTAAAGTCTGGTTTAAATACCCAGGGGTGTATCCCCGGCTTGAAATCTGTATGGAAACCCCATAGGTTGAGGTAGCAGGTACGCGCCTCGATTCTGGATACTGATCCAACCTAGTCTGTCACCCCGTTGAAGAATAGGGAAAGTTGTGAGTATGATCAGGCAGAAAAGCAGCATCCGTGGTTTCCCCAGCAAATGTCGCTCCTTGTCAGTATTTCAGAACCTTTTTGTACTGTAAGTTGAAGGTTAATGTTCGAAGAACACAGAGGGGATCCCCGTCGGAGTAGAGCGGTTTGTCGCCACTCGCCCTATGAGGTGCTTTCTAAAGCACCGCTTTGTTTGTTTCTTCCATTCCTTAAACATCATGCATTGTTTTGCATTCTACCCGTCAGGTTTCTTTTGTGAACCGTATTGTATGTACTGTTCATTTAGAGTAGTTCCGGTCCAGTTTGATTGGTACCTTTCCCCTCTAGCGTGTGCTACGCTAAGAGGTTTTCTCTTTCCTCTCTAGCATGTGCTACGTTGTAGACATCCCATTTTTGACCGTCCTCAAGACTTGGACGTCATCGTTTGAACGCTCGATGATCACCCTTGTTCGTGTTCGTTTTGAGTTCTCCGAGGTCCCGGCCGCACGCCTTGCCTCAAGACCTCTCAACTTGACTATTTGTGCTTGGTTGTGGACCAAGCATTTGTGTTTCTATTTTGAGGGAGAGGGTGGCTTGTTGCTATTTCCTCAACCCACCGTCCATGGTTTGAGGTCCCACCGGCCATGATTTCTTGCTACTGGCCAATTGTATTGGCCGACTGGCACTATATGTGGTCGGAGCCATGTGTGTTGGTCAACTGGCCCTTTGTCTGGCCGAGACCTTTTCTTGCCTGTTTTCAAGCATGGCATGCCAGCGTGCCAGCTGGTGAGCACAAATTCTGTGCCTCCATACACGTGTATGGGGATTTCATTCTTACACTTAGCTTCCCTTGGAAGCTTAGAATTGGAATTCCTATAAGAGGAGGACCCTCCCCTTCCTTTCCAGGGGTTTGAACAACAGTGATATAAAATATATATCACTCTCTTCTATATCTCCCTTCTCTCTACATTTGTGTGTGTATTAGTGTTCTAAAGGGTGTTTTGGTTCATATTTTGCACTAAAGCGCCTAGTGTTACACCATACTTTGATTAATGAGTGTTGAGGGGTGATTTCAGAGTTCTTGAGTTGGTTTTGATCAGAAGGAGGTGTCGGAGTTGATGTTCTTGAAGTGTTCTTCAAGAGTGAGAAACTACCCCTTTATTCCCCCATTTTGCCTTAAGCTTTTAGCCTATTTTGCATGTTGTTTTAAGCTTAGGTATAACTGATAAAAGTTTTGTATTTTCATGCTTAAGGTGTTTGTTTAAAGTTACTTTTGGGTTGGGGGTTGTCTACCCCCTCTTAGGCCTTGTTTGGCCTCTTTTTGTGACCTTCTTCTTGAGCCTTGGAACCCTTTTATTTTGACCTCTCACCACTGAAATCCAGAGGATTTTAGTGGTGGAGAAGTGGTTTTGAGGTCTTGTATAGAGGAGGGACACCCTTCTCCCCTTATGCCTCATTTGCTTGCATTGTTGGCTTGTAAAGGTAGCATGTTGGTTTAATGTGTTTTTAGCTTCATTTCAGTGGGTATTTGGTGTTAGTTTATCATGTGTATACCTTTATTTCATGTTGGTTCGGTGGCTTATTGCATGCATCATGCACTTGCTTTGCAATCCTCTCATTTGCCTAAACATGTATCATGCATTTAGACCATCATGTTGCATGTTTTTAGCTTGACTTCATGAAGCTTTATCCATGTTGTGACATGTTTAAGCTCTATTTGGTGTTGATTTGGTCATGTTTGCCATGTTTTGTATAGCCACCATGCATTTTTAGCTTGTTAGCTTTGGGTGTGTGAGTCATGAGCATGCTTTACTTGGGCTATTTCAGAGGCTTGGAATCACTTGTCATGCTATTTCATTCCATGTTCCATGCTTGTATGCTTGCATTTGCCATCCTTTCAATGCTTTGAAGAGTGTTGTCTTATGCTCCATGTTTGGGCTATTGTGCATACCTCTAGACTTAAGTCATTTAGGTGCTATCTAAGTGGGTATTGGGGCTTTTCTTGAAATGTTATAGCTCTGTTTTTCATTGCATAACCCATGCCATGTTTGGTTGAGGTAGTTGTAGTGGAATGCTCTCTTTGTGGCCTTGAATGCCCTCTATTTTGCGCCCATTTCTTAGCATGTTTTGGCCTTGTTCCATGCATGCCCCAGCCCTATTTTGGTCTGCCCTAAGACTGTTTTAAGTCATCTTGGCTCTTTGGGGCTCGGTGGGTTTGGCCATAGTTTGACCCCCCCTTTTGTTAGTCTCAAGTTTTAGGCTTTATTGCATACCTTACTTGCATGGCTTGGTTGATTTGGCATCATTCCTTGCACTTTTCAGACCTTATCATGATTGTCATTTGTCCATATTTGTCTCTTCTTAATGTGCTTAGAAGTCGACTCCTTTTTATGCCTAAGTGTTGGACCTTTACATGAGCATGTTTGGGTGTGTTTTGTCCATTATTTCTTGGCACTTTGGCCACTGTTTTGGCACGGCTGAAGCCTACCCATCCTTAGTGTAAGCCCATGGATCATGCACTTATGTATTGTTGTAGGCTTACCGCATTGCATGTTGTCTCACCCTTGTGGTTGGCGTCATTGTTGCATGCCTCTCACTTTGTATACTTGCATATCTAGGTTGCATTGTAGTATTGCATACCCATTGTATTACCATGTTGCTTGCATGTTAAGTTGCATTGTTCATGTTGCATTGCATTAATTGCATATTTCGCATTGCATTTGACATACATGCATTGCATTTTGTTTGGTTTGGGTGTCAAACCAAACATGAGGATCAAGGGACGTTTCGTACTTAAAGTGACGAAATGTGCCTCAATCCTCGGTCGCCGACACTCTTGACCCAACATGATAGAGTGTGTAGCATTCATTTGTGTGTTGCATTCATTCCATATTGATATGCACCTTTGACACCTTTGGCCATCATGCATTGAAATGCGTGATTGGTGGCCTGAGGATCGAGAGCCATACTCCCTTGAGTTCTTAGCATGATAGGGAGGGTGGTCGTGCATACATTTGGCTTGTAAATTCTTTGCCATGCACTGTCTGTCCTCTGCTGCAGTAAAACCAGTGTTCTGTACGAAAAAATGACCGATCGGCCACTTTCAGTGCCGGCCGACTACCAAAATCTAGCCGATGGTCCCACTTTTGGTCGATAACCATATTTCCATGCCGGTGGTATTTCTCTTGGCCGGTGACATCCCACAATTCTCGAGGAGTAGTTCAGAAGCATATTTGGGACTCGTGCAGTCTTCAGAGTCATAAAACAGTGCAAACAGAGGCAACCGAGGCATGGCTAGGGTTTCCGAGCGAGGCGAATCGTGCATGCATCATCCAGTCATTCCGAGGTGGAGCTGCAGCGGCCTCTTTAGTTTAATGTTTAGACTATTTTATAATTAATTTGTTAATTAATTAAGGGCTTTGTAATATTTAATTAGCTTGTTAGGTTATTTAATTAGTCAATTTGTATTATTTATTCGGACCTTCTATCGAGAGGGCGAATTTGTAATAAGTGTGCGTGCGTGTGTGAATGTCGTCCAACCCCACGTCTTTCTCCTTTTTATTTACTAGCTTTTGATGGTTAGTTTATGGCATGTTTCAATTAGCATACTTATGCTCCGCATGTTTGCATTCATTCATTTGTATTGCATGCACCGGACTCGGCGCATCATACTAACTGCATTGTATTTCAATACCGATTTGAATACATGATTATCAAGTTGTATCTCATATGCCATTTTAGAATAGCCGAGCCTATTTCTAGTTACATTTTGCATGCGTTGCATTAGCCATCTTAACATGAACTAGGATCATGCATTGATTACTAACTAGTTGTTGTTTTGGCTTGGAGTACTAGGTAAGCTTTTATGCTTTAGCATATTGCATGAGTGTGAGTGTTGCCATGATAGCATGCTTGCCATGAGGCTATTTGCTTATGTGATATAACTGCCTGAATGCCTGTGGGTGAAGGTTGGATTAGTTGAATTGGAACAATTCATCGAAATGCGAGTTTTAAGCCCACTTAATTGTGGCAAAATCATGTTTTTCAAAGCCCACTTGAGGGTGGCAAATCCACGTCTTAGCATACTTGTGAGTAGTACCATCAAACCATTTTCAAATAACAAACATGAAATGCTTTGTTCCAAATTAGGCGATCTAGTCTATACTTGTGTTTGTGCGCCTCACATAGTAAATTCTAGCTAATAACCGGAATAAGAATGCATGTGTTTTCAAAAACGAGATATCATGTTTAGTACAGGCTGATCTTTGATCGGGGCGAGTGGGGGCGCTCAGAAATGACCTTCCCCAATCGTACCTAAGTTCCCGAGCCGAGGTAACTTTGGTGATGACGGACACGTGGCCTTAGGCAATGAGTCAGGGTTCCTAAATTTCTCAAAATAAAATATTTAGGTGGCGACTCTGTATCTGGCAAAGCAGTCTATGTTTGGCACTTCTTTCTTAAAAATCAGTTTTCCAAAACGATTTGCCGGATTTGGACTCTTTGGTGATTTATCAATCTTGCATTGCACTTTGCGAGATCAGATTAAGAACCGTGACATTTGAGTTTGAACTGTAGTAAGCCCAAATGAACAAAACGGGAGTTTCCCCCGAGACGTTCGGGGACGTCTACATACGCTAAGAGGTTTTTCCCTTCCCTCTCTCGCGTGTGATACCCTGAGAGGTTTTCCTTTCCTCTCTCACGTGTGATACGCTGAGAGGTGTGCCTTTCCTCTTGTTGCATTGTTGTACACACTCTTTCTTCCTTTCCGAAACACGGGGATGCGTCCTTATGTTTCCTTCCTTTTTCGAGACACGGGGATACGTCCTGTAGACACCCATTTTTGACCGCCCTTAAGACTTGGGCGCGACTGATGGTTTACTTGGTGTTAAAAGGTGTGCAGGGCAAAAGTTCAGTTTCTTCGGCAAGGAGAGAGACAAATCTCAACTTCACACCCCATTTTGGACCAAGACTATTTTGAATGGTTTTTAGACCTTAAAACCCTCTCTTTCAAACATTTTTTGAATAAAGTTTCTACAATGTTCCGAGGCTCACATTTTGTCAAATAATGCGCTTTTCGATAAACCGAGCAAGGACAAAGTGGAGATTAATGAAAGAGAGATGAAATCTTTGAAAAATCTTTCAAAACACTTGCTTAGGGGTTTGAAGTTGAAGAGAAGAGAGAGAAAGGGGAGAGAAAACAAGTTGGAGAGGAAATTCGCCAAGGATCCGGGTAGAAGGAAGTTGAGCAGCTCTCGCTGAATCGGGCCTATTCAACTGCATACTTGGATTTTATCTATGAGGCCACCACCGTTGGAAAGCTTACTTCTGGAGCTTCATTTTGCACTCAAGAATCTCTGAAAGCCAAGTCCAGGTGGAGGAGATATGATTGGTTGAAGTTGGGCATCATCCCGGTTGGATCGAATCTGCGCGGCTTCACCAAAAAGGCATAACTTTTTTGCACAGGAGGAATTTTAATGCAAGGTTTGCGGCATTGGAAAGCTAACTTCCGGGGCTTCAATTTGGACACCCACCGGCCACTTTTTGACCTTGGCAGCACCTATCGGAAATCTATTTAGCCGACCGGTAATTTATTGTGCCGACCTGGCCATTTATTTTGGCCGATGACCTCCTTTTCTGGCCGGTTTGACCTTTTTGCACCTTCCAGGCATGGGGCATGCCAGCTGTGCCAGCTGGGATGCACAGACCAGCTCCCCGTGCATATATGTGCCTATTTGAGCCTTTGACCCCTTTTTTGCACCATTTGCTCAAGGCTTCTTGAGGAAGCCTTGACCCCTTGTCTTGGCTTCCTCAAGAAGCTTACCAGCTGTCCTAGCTTCCTTGAGAAGCCTTGGCCCTCTTGCCCCCCTTGACCCTTTCTCTTTAGCTTGTCTTATAAGCATCAAGCCTTTGCCTTTGCCTATGTAAGGAGCTCTCCTCCTCCATTGTTGGGGGTTGGAGATTTTGAGCAAAAAACCAGAGAGTAGACATATATATCTGATATATATACATACAACCCTCCATCTCTCTCATCCAAGCTTCAAAACACCCTTGCCCTTGCACCATTTCCCTACAACCCATAGCACAACACCTCCATCCTCCATTCCAGTACTTCGGAGGCCATTTGCAGAGGTTAGAAGCTCAGAAATTTGGACCACAAGCTGCTGGTTTGCTGCTCTTCAAGGGTAAGCACCCATTTCCCTTAAACTTGCATTTTCTTGCTTCATTTATAAGCTATACTTGCAAGCATTTCTGGACTTTGTCATGAACTAAAAAGTGTCACATTTTGAGCTCATCTTCATGCTTGATTAAGAACATTTTGCTGTTTGAAATCATCTACTACCTCTTGTCCTCAAATCCCTCTTTTACGGCCATTTTTGCATGCTATTTTAGCCCTACTTGTGAGCATTTTCGAGCTTTGGTATTAACTGAGAAAAGTCTTGTTTTAAGCTTCTAAGCATGTTTGTTTAAGGTCTCATTTCTGTTGGGGTCGTCTACCCCCTTGTATGCTTGTTTGCATCTTATTTTGAGCCATATCTCGAAGCCTTGGTTGGTGCTTTGTTTGGCCTTCTAGCCATTGAAATCCAGTGGATTTCAGTGGCTAGCTTGCTGTTTTGAGAGCCCAAATAAGAGGGGGGTGACCCCCTCTCTCCTTGTCTTGTTTAGTGCCCTTTTTGGCCTTCCAAAGGACCTCATAGTTTCATGCTTCTAAGCTTCATTCCAGGGCATTTTCAGTGGGTTTTTGGACCCTCTTGAGCCATTTCCAGAGTTGGTTTCACCATGCTTAATGTCCATGATGCATGTACTTAATAACCTCTTGCATGGCCCTCTAAAGGAGCTCATCTTTTTTGCATGCATTGGCTGCATATCAGTGGTTATTTGGGGCTATTTTCACATATTTTATCCACTGATTTCTGATGGTTTGATGAGATTCCACATGCTTCATACACTTGCCATGTAAACCATGTTAGCTAGTCAAAATTGCATGCTAATTTAGTCCATCTTGCTAGCACTTTTTGGCCATGCTTTAAACTGGAAATATGCATGTTTTGGGACTGCCTTGCTTCTGTCTTCATGCTTCATGATCAAATAATGCATGCTTTGTATAGCTATAAGCCATTCCATGTACCTACTTTTGTGTTTCGGGTCTCATCTCATGCATCGGGTGCCATATCGCCATGTTTCGGGGCTGTTTAGCGCATGTTTTAGTGCTGAAATTTGCATGTTTGCATACCTTGTTCCATCTCTTGCCATGCGTGGGTAGAGTGGCTTTTATGCCTTAGGATCGGTTCTCGGTTTGCGTGCATGCGTGCACCCATCTCGATGGTCTCATTTTCATCTAATGGCCACTGATGTGAGTGTGGCTGAGGTCCACTGACATTGGTGTAAGTCCATCTTGCATTGTGTATGCCATGTTTCAATGCGTTGTGCATGTTATGTTTAGCATTGTGCATGCCATGTAGTTGCATTGCATGTTTGTATGTTAGCTTGCATGCTTAGGTTGCATGTGCATTTTTGTGCATTGCCTCACCTCTTGATCAACCATGATTGAGGTTGGGGCCTTGTATGTTTTGTGTGCATTGCATTTGACATTGAAATGCATACTTGACTCTTTGGCCATCATGCATCGAAATGCGCGATTGGTGGCCCCGAGGGTCGAGGGCCATGCTCCCTTGAGTCCATTGCATGATAGGGAGTGTGTCCATGCATACATTGCTTTGAAATTCCATGCCATACACTGCTTGCCCTCTGCTGTGTCAATTGCAGGTTCTGCAGCAAGTTTTGACGGTCGGCTACATAGAGTGTCGACCGGCCAGGGATTTTTAGCCAATAACTTCATCATAGGCCGATGACCCTTTCCCATGGCCGATTGGCATTTCTCCAGCCGATGGTATTCTAACAGTGTGCAAGGACCTGTCCAGAACTTTGGCAATTTTCAGAGAAGCAAGACAGTGAAAACAGAGGCAGCAATGCTATGGCAGCGAGTTTCCGGGCAAGATGGATCGAGCATGCATATTCGCGCATTTCGAGGCGGGGCTGCGGCCTTTTCCCTTTTGCGTTTAATTTGTTAATAAATTAGAAGTTCTGTGTAACAATTAGTTTAGTATTATTCTTCGGACTGTATTATTCTTTCGGTCCCTCCGAGTGAGGGCAATTTGTAATAAGTGTGCGTGAGTGTGTGTATGTCTTCCAACCCCACGTCTTTCTTCCCTTTATTTACTAGCTTTCGATGGTTAGTTTAGGACATATTTAAATTAGCATACCTTATGTTATGCATGCGTGCATTCATACATTTGTCTTACATGCACCGGGCTCGGGCGCATCATGCTAACTGCAATGTATGTCAATTCGAAGTTGAATACATGTTATTTGTAGCATCTCATATGCCATCTTAGATTGCCGAGCCTATTCTAGTTGCATCTTGCCTGTGTTGCATTAGCCATCTTAACATGAACTAGGATCATGCATATGTGATTATAACTAGTTTCTATTTTGGCTTGGAGTACTAGGTAAGCTTTTATGCTTTAGCATACCGCATGGTGTGTGTGAGTGTTGCTATGATTGCATGATTACCATGAGGCTAGCTGCTATGTGATATAAATGCTTGAATGCCTGTGGATGGAGGTCGAATTGCCTTAAATTGGGATAATGCATTAAAACTGTGAGTTTTAAGCCCACCAGATAGTGGCAAAACCATCTTTTCTAAAGCCCACTTAAGGGTGGCAAAATCTGCATTTTAGCCTACTTACAAGTAGCAAACCATTTTCAAAACAAACATGAAATGTTTTGTTCCAATTTGGGCGATTCGGTCTATACTTGTTTGCTGAGCGCGATAACATAGTAATTCTAGGCAAATAACCGGAATAAGAACACATAACGTTTTCAAAAATCGATATCATGGTTAGTAGAGGCCGGTCTTCGGACCGGGCGAGAGGGGGGTGCTCATAGCTGACCTTCCCAAATCGTACCCAAGTTTCCAAGCCGAGGCAACTTTGGTGATGACGGAGACGTGGCCTTTGGCACCGAGTCAAGGTTTCCTAAATTTCCCACTAAAATATTTAGGTGGCAACTCTGTATCTGGCAAAGCAGTCCATGTTTGGCACTTCTTTCAAAAATCTGTTTCTCAAAACGATTTGCCGGATTTGGACTCTTTGGTTCGGATTTAGAACCGCGACAACAAATCGGAGTCCGAACTATAGCGAGGTCCCTCGCGGGCTTGTTACAGTTTCTGGCGACTCTGCTGGGGAGAATTAGGAGAATTAGAGACTTGAATCGAAACTCGTGATATCTTGTTTTGACCTCATTTATGTGTTTCTTTGCATTGCATGTGCATTGGTGCGCCTAGGACACCGTGTTGGCCATACTGCTATTCCTGAGCGGTTTGCCGGAGGCTTGACTTTGTCAAAGCATGCCATAAGGCTAACCTGTGCGGGGCTCTGCCAATATGGGAAACAAACCCCGGTTTTACCGGGGCACCCTTTTCGACCATTCGACCTAGTGTGCATATTCGGAATCCATAGTGACCATTCCAAATAGGACAGGTTGCTTACCCGATGTTAGTAGGTTGTTTGAAACCACTGCGTGCATAGTGAAAACCCTAGCTCCTGACAAAATAGGACAGGGAAACCCTACCCCAACATAGGGGTGTATTGGCTCTCATTTACTTGCTATGTGCTTTTAGAGTGTATCTCTACAGGAAATGCATATACTAGTTTGCGAGTCTGGGTATCCAGGCCTGCGGGAACTAGTATCAGTATTTTGAGAATCAGTTATATCTGCGGGTATCAGATTCAGATTTGAGGCAGTGATTTTGGGGGACACAGGATCAGTAATTGAAGTACAGTCGTTCCACTATGCTATATCCGTTCCAGTGAAATGAGCTGAGATGCTGTTTTTCTCTTTTGCTAGGTAGTCTTGAAACTGTAGCTTCAGAAGGCTCCACTATCCCCCAGATACATTGGATTTGTGCTGATAGACTTTGTCAGGTCAGAGAATCAGTTCAAGGGTAATCAGGGCCAGAGAAGGCTAGTCAGGGCACAGACCACCAGTACAACAGCTGCCAGATCAGTGATCTTTGAGCAGTCGGGTTGAGATTTTCAAGCCTACTGCAGACACAGATATTACCGGTTGCTCATTAGATCAGGACAATATGTCGAGTCTGGAAGAGATGGTGCGCCAACTCCAGGATAGTATGAAAGCCATGCAGTAAGACGATGTCCGTCAACAAAATCCGCCAAGCAACAGGCAGTGGTCATACCAAACAGGCAGCAGAGACAATTGCCAGGCTAGGCAGCAAACCGAGTATCTACTTCACAGCAGGCTCCTCCCCCACCAAGAGTTCCCATATCGGGGAGACAACAACCATGTCCAGGATGAACGGACATTCTAGTCGGGCCAGCTCGCCGCCCCCGGTCTGCCCCAGCTATCTAAAACACCCACAAACCTACCAGACCCTCTCTTTGAGTTCAAGACGGACCACAGCATTGAAAGTGAGCAAGCTTGAGAAATTGTTCAAAAAGTCTCAGGGGCCCACTCTATTCCTGATATAGAGGATGGTTATACCGACTCAATGGTGACATTACCAGATCAGTTCAAGATGCCATATATCGATGATTCGATGGCTCTGGAGACCAAATGGTGCACCTCCACCTGTTTTCTGATATCCTGAGACCAATGGGTTTGACACAGCCCAGAAATTGTCACTATTCGGCCGGACCCTGTCTGGGGATAGCCGCAATCTGGTATATGCGAAATGGAGAACTCTGTGAAACAGAATTGGGAAGAGATGGCTGAGGCTTTCAGTGATCAGTAATACTCCTACAACATACAGATTGAGGTCACAACCCGTGATTTGAAGTCACCCGCCAAGAGCCAAAAGAGGGTTTTTCAGAATTTGTGGCGAGATGGAGAGCAAAGGCTCGATGATGGCTGCAAGGCCTTCCGACAAAGACCAGATAAGGATGGTTGTGCGCAACCTCCAACCCAGATTGATGCAAAAAATGATTGTTCTCCCCTTCCTTACTTTTCAGATTTACATGGATGGGGGTTCAAATCAAGATGCCATCCGACAAGGGATCTTTGCAGAAGATAATGAGCCTTTGAGAGGAATGTTGGTCACAGTCCCAATGCTACTACTGATGGTAGCACAGCTGCGAAATGCTCAGAAGTAGGCACTATCACCACTCCCTCAATGGCCAAAAACCAACCACTCAAACTCGGCACAAGCCCGAAATTCTATCCTCTTTACATGAGTCGCTTCTCAAGCTTTGAAAAAGCTGCGAGAAGAAGGGCACCTAGAACTCCTAGAACCCCAACCCCTTCCAAACCCTCTTCCACCAAGATATGACCCAGCTAAATACTGCGCCTAATCATCAGCAGCACGGTATGATACGAACCGTTGTATCCGCCTCCGTCATAAGATTCAAGATCTCATTGACGAAAAGACCCTAGCTCCACCAAAAGGACCTCAGGTTAGTACTGACTCGTCACCTCTACATCTCAACCTCATCCATACATGGCCGTCCCTTACGACCCCCAGCGTATACGTCACCCCGGGACCCATCTACCCAAGCCTGAGGTGTGTTTATCCCGAGAAAGCATGGACTTATGCATGATGGTGCATCTGAACCCCAATCATCTCAACACCCATGAACCCACTACTTCTGCAGCTGATGAGGATGATCGAAGATCTTTAGAGAACTGTGGCAGATCTGGCCTTGGGTTTTGGCCCCATCATCACCACATACGTTACAGGGAGTTCATATCTAAAGGCTCCCCAACTTTGGGACGGGTTGCATTGGAAGAAGGCCAATATAAAGTTTCTACAATGTTCCGAGGCTCACATTTTGTCAAATAATGCGCTTTTCGATAAACCGAGCAAGGACAAAAGTGGAGATAATGAAGAGAGATTGAAATCTTTGAAAAATCTTTCAAAACACCTTGCTTAGGGGTTGAAGTTGAAGAGAAGAGGAGAAAAGGGAGGGAGAGAAAACAAGTTGGAAGAGGAAGTTCGCCAGGATCCGGTAGGTAGAAGGAAGTCGAGCAGCTCTCGCTGAATCGGGCCTATTCAACTGATACTTGGATTTTATCTATGAGGCCACCACCGTTGGAAAGCTACTTCTGGGGCTTCATTTTGCACTCAAGAATCTCTCAAAGCCAAGTCCGGGTGGAGGAGATATGATTGGTTGAAGTTGGGCATCATCCCGGTTGGATCGAATCTGCGCGGCTCACCAAAAAGGCATAACTTTTTGCACAGGAGGAATTTTAATGCAAGGTTTGCGGCATTGGAAAGCTAACTTCCGGGGCTTCAATTTGGACACCCACCGGCACTTTTGACCTGGCAGCACCTATCGGAAATCTATTTAGCCGACCGGTAATTTATTGTGCCGACCGGCCATTTATTTTGGCCGACGACCTCCTTTTCGCCGGTTTGACCTTTTTGCACCTTCCAGGCATGGTGCATGCCAGCTGTGCCAGCTGGGATGCACAGACCCAGCTCCCCGTGCATATATGTGCCTTTTGAGCCTTTGACCCCTCTTTTGCACCCTTTGCTCAAGGCTTCTTGAGGAAGCCTTGACCCCTTGTCTTGGCTTCCTCAAGAAGCTTACCAGCTGTCCTAGCTTCCTTGAGAAGCCTTGGCCCTCTTGCCCCCCTTGACCCTTTCTCTTTAGCTTGTCTTATAAGCTTCAAGCCTTTGCCTTTGCCTATAAGGAGCTCTCCTCCTCCATTGTTGGGGGTTGGAGATTTTGAGCAAAAAACCAGAGAGTAGACATATATATCTGATATATATACATACAACCCTCCATCTCTCTCATCCAAGCTTCAAAACACCCTTGCCCTTGCACCATTTGCCCTACAACCCATAGCACAACACCTCCATCCTCCATTCCAGCACTTTGGAGGCCATTTGCAGAGGTTAGAAGCTCAGAAATTTGGACCACAAGCTGCTGGTTTGCTGCTCTTCAAGGGTAAGCACCCATTTCCCTTAAACTTGCATTTTCTTGCTTCATTTATAAGCTATACTTGCAAGCATTTCTGGACTTTGTCATGAACTAAAAAGTGTCATATTTTGAGCTCATCTTCATGCTTGATTAAGAACTTTTTGCTGTTTGAAATCATCTACTACCTCTTGTCTTCAAATCTCTCTTTTAGGGCCATTTTTGCATGCTATTTTAGCCCTACTTGTGAGCATTTTCGAGCTTTGGTATTAACTGAGAAAAGTCTTGTTTTGAGCTTCTAAGCATGTTTGTTTAAGGTCTCATTTCTGTGGGGGTCGTCTACCCCCTTGTATGCTTGTTTGCATCTTATTTTGAGCCATATCTCGAAGCCTTGGTTTGGTGCTTTGTTTGGCCTTCTAGCCACTGAAATCCAGTGGATTTTCAGTGGCTAGCTTGCTGTTTTGAGAGCCCAAATCAGAGGGGGTGACCCCCTCTCTCCTTGTCTTGTTTAGTGCCCTTTTTGGCCTTCCAAAGGACCTCATAGTTTCATGCTTCTAAGCTTCATTCCAGGGCATTTTCAGTGGGTTTTTGGACCCTCTTGAGCCATTTCCAGAGTTGGTTTCACCATGCTTAATGTCCATGATGCATGTACTTAATAACCTCTTGCATGGCCCTCTAAAGGAGCTCATCTTTTTTGCATGCATTGGCTGCATATCAGTGGTTATTTGGGCTATTTTCACATATTTTATTCACTGATTTTTGATGGTTTGATGAGATTCCACATGCTTCATACACTTGCCATGTAAACCATGTTAGCTAGTCAAAATTGCATGCTAATTTAGTCCATCTTGCTAGCACTTTTTGGCCATGCTTTAAACTGGAAATATGCATGTTTTGGGACTGCCTTGCTTCTGTCTTCATGCTTCATGATCAAATAATGCATGCTTTGTATAGCTATAAGCCATTCCATGTACCTACTTTTGTGTTTCGGGTCTCATCTCATGCATCGGGTGCCATATCGCCATGTTTCGGGGCTGTTTAGCAGCATGTTTTAGTGCTGAAATTTGCATGTTTGCATACCTTGTTCCATCTCTTGCCATGCGTGGGTAGAGTGGCATTTTATGCCTTAGGATCGGTCTCGGTTTGCGTGCATGCGTGCACGCATCTCGATGGTCTCATTTTCATCTAATGGCCACTGATGTGAGTGTGGCTGAGGTCCACTCACATTGGTGTAAGTCCATCTTGCATTGTGTATGCCATGTTTCAATGCGTTGTGCATGTTATGTTGTTAGCATTGTGCGTGCCATGTAGTTGCATTGCATGTTTGTATGTTAGCTTGCATGCTTAGGTTGCATGTGCATTTTTGTGCATTGCCTCACCTCTTGATCAACCATGATTGAGGTTGGGTCCCTTGTATGTTTTGTGTGCATTGCATTTGACATTGAAATGCATACTTGACTCTTTGGCCATCATGCATCGAAATGCGTGATTGGTGGCCCGAGGGTCGAGGGCCATGCTCCCTTGAGTCCATTGCATGATAGGGAGTGTGTCCATGCATACATTGCTTGAAATTCCATGCCATACACTGCTTGCCCTCTGCTGCTGTCAATTGCAGGTTCTGCAGCAAGTTTTGCCGGTCGGCTACATAGAGTGTCCGACCGGCAGGGATTTTAGCCAATAACTTCATCATAGGCCGATGACCCTTTCCCATGGCCGATTGGCATTTCCTCAGCCGATGGTGTCTACAGTGTGCAAGGAACCTGTCCCAGAACTTTGGCAATTTTCAGAGAAGCAGGCAGTGAAAACAGAGGCAGCAATGCTATGGCAGCGAGTTTCCGGGCAAGATGGATCGAGCATGCATCATTCGCGCATTTCGAGGCGGGGCTGCGGCCTTTTCCCTTTGCGTTAATTTGTAATTAAATTAGAAGTTCTGTAACAATTAGTTTAGTATTTTCTTTCGGACTGTATTATTCTTTTGGTCCCTCCGAGTGAGGAGTGAGGGCAATTTGTAATAAGTGGCGTGAGTGTGTGTATGTCTTCCAACCCCACGTCTTTCTTCCCTTTATTTACTAGCTTTCGATGGTTAGTTTAGGACATATTTAAATTAGCATACCTTATGTTATGCATGCGTGCATTCATACATTTGTCTTACATGCACCGGGCTCGGCGCATCATGCTAACTGCACTGTATGTCAATTCGAAGTTGAATACATGTTATTTGTAGCATCTCATATGCCATCTTAGATTAGCCGAGCCTATTCTAGTTGCATCTTGCCTGTGATGCATTAGCCATTCTTAACATGAACTAGGATCATGCATGATTACTAACTAGTTTCTATTTTGGCACGGAGTACTAGGTAAGCTTTATGCTTTAGCATACCGCATGCGTGTGAGTGTTGCTATGATTGCATGATTACCATGAGGCTAGCTGCTTATGTGATATAACTGCTTGAATGCCTGTGGATGGAGGTCGAATTGCTTAAATTGGAATAATGCATTAAAACTGTGAGTTTTAAACCACCAGATAGTGGCAAAACCATCTTTTCTAAAGCCCACTTAAGGGTGGCAAAATCTGCATTTTAGCCTACTTACAAGTAGCAAACCATTTTCAAAACAAACATGAAATGTTTTGTTCCAATTTGGGCGATTTGGTCTATACTTGTTTGCTGTGCGCATAACATAGTAATTCTAGGCAATAAACGAAGAATAAGAACACATAACGTTTTCAAAAATCGATATCATGGTTAGTAGAGGCCGGTCTTCGGACCGGGCGAGAGGGGGTGCTCATAGCTGACCTTCCCCAATCGTACCCAAGTTTCCAAGCCGAGGCAACTTTGGTGATGACGGAGACGTGGCCTTTGGCACCGAGTCAAGGTTTCCTAAATTCCCAAAATAAAATATTTAGGTGGCAACTCTGTATCTGGCAAAGCAGTCCATGTTTGGCACTTCTTTTCAAAAATCTGTTTCTCAAAACGATTTGCCGGATTTGGACTCTTTGGTTCGGATTTAGAACCGCGACAACAAATCGAGTCCGAACTATAGCGAGGTCCCTCGCGGGCTTGTTACAGTTTCTGGCGACTCTGCTGGGGAGAATTAGAGAACTTGACTCGAACTCGTGATATCTTGTTTTGACTCATTTATGTGTTTCTTTGCATTGCATGTGCATTGGTGCGCCTAGGACACCGTGTTGGCCATCTGCTATTCCTGAGCGGTTTGCCGGAGGCTTGACTTTGTCAAAGCATGCCATAAGGCTAACCTGTTGCGGGCTCTGCCAATATGGGAACACAAACCCCGGTTTTACCGGGGCACCCTTTTCGACCATTCGACCTAGTGCATATTCGGAATCCATAGTGACCATTCCAAACTAGGACAGGTTGCTTACCCGATGTTAGGTTGTTTGAAACCACTGCGTGCATAGTGAAACCCTAGCTCCTGACAAAATAGGACAGGGAAACCCTACCCCAACATAGGGGTGTATTGGCTCTCATTTACTTGCTATGTGCTTTTAGAGTGTATCTCTACAGGAAATGCATATACTAGTTTGCGAGTCTGGGTATCCAGCCTGCGGGAACTAGTATCAGTATTTTGAGAATCAGTTATATCTGCGGGTATCAGATTCAGATTTGAGGCAGTGATTTGGGGGAACAGTGATCAGTAATTGAGTACAGTCGTTCCACTATGCTCATATCCGTTCCAGTGAAATTGAGCTGAGATGCTGTTTTCTCTTTTGCTAGGTAGTCTTGGAACTGTAGCTTCAGAAGGCTCCACTATCCCCCAGATACATTGGATTTGTGCTGATAGACTTTGTCAGGTCAGAGACTCAGTTCAAGGGTAATCAGGGCCAGAGAAGGCTAGTCAGGCACAGACCACCAGTACAACAGCTGCCAGATCAGTGATCTTTGAGCAGTCGGGTTGAGATTTTCAAGCCTACTGCAGACACAGATATACCGGTTGCTCAATTAGATCAGGACAATATGTCGAGTCTGGAAGAGATGGTGCGCCAACTCCAGGATAGTATGAAAGCCATGCAGTAAGACGCTGTCCGTCAAACAAAATCCGCCAAGCAACAGGCAGTGGTCATAACCCAACAGGCAGAGACAATTGCCAGGCTAGGGCAGCAAACCGGAGTATCTACTTCACAGCAGGCTCCTCCCCCACCAAGAGTTCCCATACTCGGGGAGACAACCCATGTCCAGGATGATACGGACATTCTAGTCGGGCCAGCTCCGCCCCCGGTTCTGCCCCAGCTATCTAAAACACCCACCAACCTACCAGACCCTCTCTTTGAGTTCAAGACGGACCCCACAGCATTGAAAGTGAGCAAGCTTGAGAAATTGTTCAAAAAGTCTCAGGGGGCCCACTCTATTCCTGATATAGAGGATGGTTATACCGACTCAATGGTGACATTACCAGATCAGTTCAAGATGCCATATATCGATCGATTCGATGGCTCTGGAGACCCAATGGTGCACCTCCACCTGTTTTCTGATATCCTGAGACCAATGGGTTTGACCACAGCCCAGAAATTGTCACTATTCGGCCGGACCCTGTCTGGGATAGCCGCAATCTGGTATGCGAAATTGGAGAACTCTGTGAAACAGAATTGGGAAGAGATGGCTGAGGCTTTCAGTGATCAGTACTCCTACAACACACAGATTGAGGTCACAACCCGTGATCTTGAAGTCACCCGCCAAGAGCCAAAAGAGGGTTTTTCAGAATTTGTGGCGAGATGGAGAGCAAAGGCCTCGATGATGGCTGCAAGGCCTTCCGACAAAGACCAGATAAGGATGGTTGTGCGCAACCTCCAACCCAGATTGATGCAAAAAATGATTGTTCTCCCCTTCCTTACTTTTTCAGATTTACATGAGATGGGGGTTCAAATCGAGGATGCCATCCGACAAGGGATCTTTGCAGAAGATAATGAGCCTTTGAAGAGGAATGTTGCTCACAGTCCCAATGCTACTACTGATGGTAGCACAGCTGCGAAATGCTCAGAAGTAGGCACTATCACCACTTCCCTCAATGGCCAAAAACCAACCACTTCAACTCGGCCCCAAGCCCGAAAATTCCATCCTCTTTACATGAGTCTCTCTCAAGCTTTGAAAAAGCTGCGAGAAGAAGGGCACCTAGAACTCCTAGAACCCCAACCCCTTCCAAACCCTCTTCCACCAAGATATGACCCAGCTAAATACTGCGCCTATCATCAGCAGCACGGTCATGATACGAACCGTTGCATCCGCCTCCGTCATAAGATTCAAGATCTCATTGACGAAAAGACCCTAGCTCCACCAAAAGGACCTCAGGTTAGTACTGACTCGTCACCTCTACATCTCAACCTCATCCATACATTGGCCGTCCCTTACGACCCCAGCGTATACGTCACCCCGACCCATCTACCCAAGCCTGAGGTGTTTATCCCGGAAAGCATGGACTTATGCATGATGGGTGCATCTGAACCCCAATCATCTCAAACCCATGAACCCACTACTTCTGAGCTGATGAGGATGATCGAAGATCTTTAGAGAACTGTGGCAGATCTGGCCTTTGGGGTTTTGGCCCCATCATCAACCACATCACGTACCAGGGAGTTCATATCTAAAGGCTCCCCAACTTTGGGACGGGTTGCATTGGAAGAAGGCCAATCTCTTGACAAAGTGGAAGCGACTGGTAAGAACAAGGTAGGGGCAGGCAATGGTCCCCATGAACAATTTCGGTGGGATATTGAGGCTTTGAAAGCTGAGGGACTGAACAAAGAGCAAGTCCTCGCAGTTGTTACAAAAACTGTGGATGACACTTTCGCCACTCAGAATGAGAGCAGTCTGAATCAAGGGGCAAGTCGGGAGAAGGGCCTTTGTACCAGGAATGTTCCTTTCAGCCCTAATCCCGTGCTCGGAAGAGATCAGCAAACCCAGTCAACGCCTGCCAATCCCTTTGCTGGTGCATCCAGTAAAACCCCACAAACCTCAAAACACCCACCTCGAGGCCAGAGGGTGTTCGCACCACTGTACATGTCTCTATCAGCGGCCTTGAGGGTCCTAATTAAAAAGGGGCACCTGAAACCCCTAGAGCTGCGGCCACCTCGACCAAGTACTGTGCCTTTCATCAGCAAGTCGGCCATGTCACTGATAGTTGTTTCCGTCTTTGCCACGAAATACAAGATCTGATTGACAATAAGGTCATCGTCGCACTAGCCCCTGTAAAGTCTATCGGCACTGGATCGGTGAACTTGGGGGATAATGTGAATATGTGATCGGGAGATGAACCACCTGCGGGCGTCGTTCAGTTTACTTCAGATGTGGTGGATGGCGTGCACTGTTTTGAGCAATGTACAAATGCTGTTAATTTTGCTTTCTGACTTGGGTATTGGGTCAGTTTTGTTATGTTGCTTTGAGTCTGTCTCTCTTTTTGAGTCAGTCTTTTTATTTCAGGTCTGTCTTGTTGTATCGAGTCAGTCCTGTTTTGTTGAAGTCAGGTGATTCCGGGAGTGTTACCTCGGACATCACTATCTTGTTTTGTGTTTGTCTTTTTGCTTTCTTTTGAGTATGTTTCTGCCGAGGAACCAGTTGTGCCAACAGATCTCAATGAAACAAGAGTGGTTTTTCATGCTTTTGTGCCCGCTTCTGCCTTGTGCCAGTTGTGCCAGAAAGTTTGAATGAAACGGTAGTGCATTCCACCTGCTCTTTTGTGCTCTGAAATTATTGCATTGACCTAAGTTTTTCAAAACTTTTTCTAAACAATGTGGTGAAAACGAAGAGGAAGGAATTCCTCGGGTTTTGCAAAAATTTGATCAATTGAGAAAAAGAGAGGCGTGCTAGGCCCTTAATGAATGAAATCATACTTGTTAGTGTGAGTACTGGGAAGGATCCTGGCTTAATCCAGATTGGTCTTACACTGTCTTCTGCGTGAGCGATTTGTCGCTTTCTTAAAAAAATTTCAAAAAAAAATGTTTTGCGCGGTCCTACAAAGACTTGTGTGGAATCGCTCTTGAGATTGTGCAGCCTAGGATCGTTCTCAGCCTCGAGACTCAACCCATTCAACTTCAAACCTTGAACTTAGATGCAGAATGTTCAGAGGTCAATCATGATGTGAGGCCTGTGTGGCCCAATTTGAAGCAACCCTCGAACAAGAGGCAAGAAAAGTCAGATCAAGAAGATCAGATCTCATCAGAAGAAGCTTGTGAAGCTAGAATGGAAGCACCCCTCGAACTAGGGACACAAATGCCCGATGTGCTCGACGAGCCGAAGATGGATCCTTCTGTCAATCAATACAACAGCCACTCTCCTGGATACGGATGGCTTCAAAACCATAAAACCATTTGGCATGGACTTGTTACACTTTTACCCTTTGAGAGGCTCGCTGGGCCGAAAACCCGGAAGGGCGACCCAGGCAAAAGTTAGAGCAAGAGAAAAATGCAAGAAAAAGAAATACAAAAAACACAAGGAAAAGAAAAGAAAAGAAAAATACAAAAAATGCAAAAGAAATGAAAAGAAAAAAATTGCAAAAAAAAAAGAGAAAAACGAAAAGAATTAAAAAAGAACAAAGCTCGCAACGTCGAAAACCCGCGACGGGCGCCTTGGCAAAAGTTAGAGCCTAAAAAAGTGAGGGTTAATACCCGAGTGTACCTTAACCTGGAACTACGTAAGGCTTGATTTCCATGTTTGGGATACGTAGGCAACTTCATGCTGAAGTCCAGCCACCAACACTTCAAATTCGACTGTGTCCATGTAATGGTTCTGACCATCTTTGCCTTCTTTGTATCCGAGAGTCTGGTTGTGTTCGTCGCTCTGAGGACTGACTATAATGCTCTGCAGTGCCGTTCAAACAAGGGGCAACTTTCCGTTGCCAGTCAATACGCTGCAGTGCCATTCAAACAAGGGGCAACTTTTCGTTGCCATGCAGCTCCCCTCAAGCAAGGGGCAATTTTCCTTCGAATCCGAGGTCGTGCATCTCAAGAGTAGGTTCCGTGCTCGTTGAGCAGTGGCCATTTGCAAAAATAGTTTTTGAGAATTTTTACTGAAGTTGACTAATTCTCTCAAAAATTATTCCATCTTTTCCAAAACTGGACCATTTCTTGGACCTAAAAAAGGAAAATTTTCAGTGCTCATAACCCAACTTGCATGATTTTGAATCAGAAAATCGAACAAGTATGCTAATCTAACTCTCACATTGGTCAAAATTGTTTTAGTAGAAAACCAAAACAAAAAATGGTCAAAATGATGAATTAGGGGCACAGTTGAGTCAGGCTTCCTGTCTTTTCCCCGTTGTCAATGCATTCGCCAGAAAGGGCACCATACTTGCCAAGAAGGGCACTCCACCTGCCGGAAGAGGGCATAACTGAAGTCAACAACAAAGGGCTGAAAGCTCTCCCATCCTCCAAGCAACGAGGTATCAAGCCAAGTGCGAAGCACGAATTGGAATGGATCAGAATGTTCCACTTCCTCATTTGGATAGATCTGATCCCGTCCAAACTCCCCAGCAAAGCATCACCAACCGATGTCAGCTACAGATTTGCTACACACCCAGTTGTAGCACAACCCCTCTGTGGGAGAAACTCACTGTTGTGAGCAGAAGAAAGAGAATCTAGCTGAATGCTGGGGGCAAAGAGCCCACAACTTCTTGTTCATCCACCAACCACCCAGGGGAGGGATAAAAAAATAAGAGATTGAAGAATAGAGAGATGTGCGTTGAGAGGAAAAGTGAGAAAAGGGCTTTTTCAGAAAAACAGAGATTAAGTGCCAGAGTGATGTGAGAATCACAAATGAGAAAGGGTGGGAAACAATACCCGAAGAAACTGGCTCCTTGTGCACCGAAAAGTCTCTTGTCTTTGTAACACAGTTGAGTGTTGTGTGTGTTTATTTGTCTCGATTCTTGTTTTGAGTTGTTTCGAGTGTTTCTCCATGTGTTTAGGTTGTTTACCTTTGTTTTCTTTTGTTGAGTCGTGGTGCGCTGTGTTCAGTCGTAGGCTCAATACCCAGTTGAAAACTTATTTTCACTCTCAATTCAAAAATAAAATCATTTTGTGCTCAGAGTGCTGTACCATTCCCCACATTTGTGCAAAACAAGATTTTGTTCTTTCAAAACCGCAGGGTTCAACCCGGGTCAAGTGTGAACTGTAAAACAAGGACCTATCTGAAGCTATGTAGGTTCCGGACTGCAAAGCAAAAGAAAAGAGGGAAAATCGAAGCACCTGAGTGTGTTTCACCTTCAGCAGATTCCGTGATTATACTCCGGATGTACCTCTTCAGGGCCTTGCCAATGCTCCGAAGTATGAGTGTGCCTCTACCTCAACCGCAAGATCAAGCCTGCTTCAAAGTTATGCACCCTTCCACCCGCATTGTTATGCACTCTTCCACTAGTATTGTCATGCACACCTTACTTGCATTTATTTGCATCTTGAGTTATCTTCTATTGTTTATCCTTTTACGCTAAGCAGCGTTTGGGATTGTTGTCCTCCAGGACTTTCTCTGGTTGCGCCGGGCACGCGCCTGATAGTTTGTTGGACCTCCTCTCACGATTTCAGCGTGGTTTGAGTGTCCCGTTCCTTACGCGATTTCAGCGTGTTCGGAATTTATCCCAAGTTGCGTTGTAGACGCGCTGGGCGGTTTGTTGACCTCCTCTCACGATTTCAGCGTGGTTGAGTGTCCCGTTCCTTACGCGATTTCAGCGTGTTCGGAATTTATCCCAAGTTGCGTTGTAGACGCGCTGGGTAGTTTGTTGGACCTCCTCTCACGATTTCAGCATGGTTTGAGTGTCCCGTTCCTTACGCGATTTCAGCGTGTTTGGAATTTATCCCAGGTTGCGTTGTAGACGCGCTAGGCGGTTTGTTGGACCTCCTCTCACGATTTCAGCGTGGTTTGAGTGTCCCGTTCCTTACGCGATTTCAGCGTGTTTGGAATTTATCCCAGGTTGCGTTGTAGACGCACTGGGCGGTTTGTTGGACCTCCTCTCACGATTTCAGCGTGGTTTGAGTGTCCCGTTCCTTACGCGATTTCAGCGTGTTTGGAATCTATCTCAGGTTGCGTTGTAGACGCGCTGGGCGGGTTGTTGTTGGACCTCCTCTCACGATTTCAGCGTGGTTTGAGTGTCCCGTTCCTTACGCGATTTCGGCGTGTTCGGAATTTATCCCAACTTGCGTTGTAGACGCACTGGGCGGTTTGTTGGACCTCCTCTCACGATTTCAGCGTGGTTTGAGTGTCCCGTTCCTTACGCGATTTCAGCGTGTTTGGAATCTATCTCAGGTTGCGTTGTAGACGCGCTGGGCGGGTTGTTTTTGGACCTCCTCTCACGATTTCAGCGTGGTTTAAGTGTCCCGTTCCTTACGCGATTTCAGTGTGTTTGGAATCTATCTCAGGTTGCGTTGTAGACGCGCTGGGCGGGTTGTTGTTGGACCTCCTCTCATGATGTCAGCGTGGTTTGAGTGTCCCCTTCCTCACACGATTTCAGCATGTTTGGAATTTACTTTAGGTTGCGTGGAACGCGCTCCTGATTGATTTTCTTTGTTCTTCCTCCACTCACGAGTCCAGCGTGGTTGGAGTTTGTCACCCTTTGCATCTTTACTATCATAGCATTTCATTCGCGCTATCTTGCGCACCTTACCTGTACTTGTTAGTACATTGCATTGTTTTATATACAAACCGGCTTCGCGCAGTGTATAAGTCCAATTACAAACCGGCTTCGCGTAGCGTATAAGTCCAATTTTCAAATCGGCTTCGCGTAGCGTATAAGTCCAATTATCAAAATTTTCCTGCATATCATTTGCATCCTGCCCCTGAACTACGCTGGTTTGATTCTTTGCAAAGGGATACGTAGGCAGCCTGCGGGCACAACCATTTATTTATCAGTATTTTGTTTGTTTGTCAAGTCTTCGGCCTTGTCAAAAATGGGTCGTCTCTGGGCTTTGACATTCACTCCCGTCATTGTTATGACTTCCGAGTTCTGTCAAAGAGGGGCAACTGTAGACACCCCATTTTTGACCGCCCTTAAGACTTGGGCGCGACTGATGGTTTACTTGGTGTTAAAAGGTGTGCAGGGCAAAAGTTCAGTTTCTTCGGCAAGGAGAGAGACAAATCTCAACTTCACACCCCATTTTGGACCAAGACTATTTTGAATGGTTTTTAGACCTTAAAACCCTCTCTTTCAAAACATTTTTTGAAATAAAGTTTCTACAATGTTCCGAGGCTCACATTTTGTCAAATAATGCGCTTTTCGATAAACCGAGCAAGGACAAAGTGGAGATTAATGAAAGAGAGATGAAATCTTTGAAAAATCTTTCAAAACACCTTGTTTAGGGGTTTAAAGTTGAAGAGGAGAGGAGAAGAGGGGAGAAAACAAGTTGGAGAAGAAGTTCGCCAAGGATCCGGGTAGAAGGGAGTCGAGCAGCTCTCGCTGAATCGGGCCTATTCAACTGCATACTTGGATTTTATCTATGAGGCCACCACCGTTGGAAAGCTTACTTCTGGGGCTTCATTTTGCACTCAAGAATCTCTCAAAGCCAAGTCCGGGTGGAGGAAATATGATTGGTTGAAGTTGGGCATCATCCCGGTTGGATCGAATCTGCGCGGCTTCACCAAAAAGGGCATAACTTTTTGCACAGGAGGAATTTTAATACAAGGTTTGCGGCATTGGAAAGCTAACTTCCGGGGCTTCAATTTGGACACCCACTGGCTACATTTTGACCTTGGTAGCACCTATCGCCAATCTATTTAGCCGACCGGCAATTTATTGTGCCGACCGGCCATTTATTTTGGCCGACGACCTCCTTTTCTGGCCGGTTTGACCTTTTTGCACCTTCCAGGCATGGTGCATGCCAGCTGTGCCAGCTGGGATGCACAGACCCAGCTCCCCGTGCATATATGTGCCTATTTTGAGCCTTTGACCCTTTTTTTGCACCCTTTGCTCAAGGCTTCTTGAGGAAGCCTTGACCCCTTGTCTTGGCTTCCTCAAGAAGCTTACCAGCTGTCCTAGCTTCCTTGAGAAGCCTTGGCCCTCTTGCCCCCCTTGACCCTTTCTCTTTAGCTTGTCTTATAAGCTTCAAGCCTTTGCCTTTGCCTATATAAGGAGCTCTCCTCCTCCATTGTTGGGGGTTGGAGATTTTGAGCAAAAAACCAGAGAGTAGACATATATATCTGATATATATACATACAACCCTCCATCTCTCTCATCCAAGCTTCAAAACACCCTTGCCCTTGCACCATTTGCCCTACAACCCATAGCACAACACCCCTATCCTCCATTCTAGCACTTTGGAGGCCATTTGCAGAGGTTAGAAGCTCAGAAATTTGGACCACAAGCTGCTGGTTTGCTGCTCTTCAAGGGTAAGCACCCATTTCCCTTAAACTTGCATTTTCTTGCTTCATTTATAAGCTATACTTGCAAGCATTTCTGGACTTTGTCATGAACTAAAAAGTGTCATATTTTGAGCTCATCTTCATGCTTGATTAAGAAATTTTTGCTGTTTGAAATCATCTACTACCTCTTGTCTTCAAATCCCCCTTTTAGGGCCATTTTTGCATGCTATTTTAGCCCTACTTGTGAGCATTTTCGAGCTTTGGTATTAACTGAGAAAAGTCTTGTTTCGAGCTTCTAAGCATGTTTGTTTAAGGTCTCATTTCTGTTGGGGGTCGTCTACCCCCTTGTATGCTTGTTTGCATCTTATTTTGAGCCATATCTCGAAGCCTTGGTTTGGTGCTTTGTTTGGCCTTCTAGCCATTGAAATCCAGTGGATTTCCAGTGGCTAGCTTGCTGTTTTGAGAGCCCAAATAAGAGGGGGGTGACCCCCTCTCTCCTTGTCTTGTTTAGTGCCCTTTTTGGCCTTCCAAAGGACCTCATAGTTTCATGCTTCTAAGCTTCATTCCAGGGCATTTTCAGTGGGTTTTTGGACCCTCTTGAGCCATTTCCAGAGTTGGTTTCACCATGCTTAATGTCCATGATGCATGTACTTAATAACCTCTTGCATGGCCCTCTAAAGGAGCTCATCTTTTTTGCATGCATTGGCTGCATATCAGTGGTTATTTGGGCTATTTTCACATATTTTATTCACTGATTTTTGATGGTTTGATGAGATTCCACATGCTTCATACACTTGCCATGTAAACCATGTTAGCTAGTCAAAATTGCATGCTAATTTAGTCCATCTTGCTAGCACTTTTTGGCCATGCTTTAAACTGGAAATATGCATGTTTTGGGACTGCCTTGCTTCTGTCTTCATGCTTCATGATCAAATAATGCATGCTTTGTATAGCTATAAGCCATTCCATGTACCTACTTTTGTGTTTCGGGTCTCATCTCATGCATCGGGTGCCATATCGCCATGTTTCGGGGCTGTTTAGCGGCATGTTTTAGTGCTGAAATTTGCATGTTTGCATACCTTGTTCCATCTCTTGCCATGCGTGGGTAGAGTGGCATTTTATGCCTTAGGATCGGTTCTCGGTTTGCGTGCATGCGTGCACCCATCTCGATGGTCTCATTTTCATCTAATGGCCACTGATGTGAGTGTGGCTGAGGTCCACTGACATTGGTGTAAGTCCATCTTGCATTGTGTATGCCATGTTTCAATGCGTTGTGCATGTTATGTTGTTAGCATTGTGCATGCCATGTAGTTGCATTGCATGTTTGTATGTTAGCTTGCATGCTTAGGTTGCATGTGCATTTTTGTGCATTGCCTCACCTCTTGATCAACCATGATTGAGGTTGGGTCCCTTGTATGTTTTGTGTGCATTGCATTTGACATTGAAATGCATACTTGACTCTTTGGCCATCATGCATCGAAATGCGTGATTGGTGGCCCGAGGGTCGAGGGCCATGCTCCCTTGAGTCCATTGCATGATAGGGAGTGTGTCCATGCATACATTGTTTTGAAATTCCATGCCATACACTGCTTGCCCTCTGCTGCTGTCAATTACAGGTTCTGCAGCAAGTTTTGGCCGGTCGGCTACATAGAGTGCCGACCGGCCAGGGATTTTTAGCCGATAACTTCATCATAGGCCGATGACCCTTTCCCATGGCCGGTTGGCATTTCCTCCAGCCGATGGTATTCTACAGTGTGCAAGGAACCTGTCCCAGAACTTTGGCAATTTTCAGAGAAGCAAGACAGTGAAAACAGAGGCAGCAATGCTATGGCAGCGAGTTTCCGGGCAAGATGGATCGAGCATGCATCATTCGCGCATTTCGAGGCGGGGCTGCGGCTTTTTCCCTTTCGCGTTTAATTTGTTAATTAAATTAGAAGTTCTGTAACAATTAGTTTAGTATTATTCTTTCGGACTGTATTATTCTTTCGGTCCCTCCGAGTGAGGTCAATTATGTAATAAGTGTGCGTGAGTGTGTGTATGTCTTCCAACCCCACATCTTTCTTCCCTTTTATTTACTAGCTTTCGATGGTTAGTTTAGGACATATTTAAATTAGCATACTTTATGTTATGCATGCGTGCATTCATACATTTGTCTTACATGCACCGGGCTCGGCGCATCATGCTAACTGCACGGTATTTCATTTCCAAGTTGAATACATGTTATTTGTAGCATCTCATATGCCATCTTAGATTAGCCGAGCGTATTCTAGTTGCATCTTGTCTGTGTTACATTAGCCATCTTAACATGAACTAGGATCATGCATGTGATTACTAACTAGTTTCTATTTTGACTTGGAGTACTAGGTAAGCTTTTATGCTTTAGCATACCGCATGCGTGTGAGTGTTGCTATGATTGCATGATTACCATGAGGCTAGCTGCTTATGTGATATAACTGCTTGAATGCCTGTGGATGGAGGTCGAATTGCTTAAATTGGGATAATGCATTAAAACTGTGAGTTTTAAGCCCACCAGATAGTGGCAAAACCATCTTTTCTAAAGCCCACTTAAGGGTGGCAAAATCTGCATTTTAGCCTACTTACAAGTAACAAACCATTTTCAAAACAAACATGAAATGTTTTGTTCCAATTTGGGCGATTCGGTCTATACTTGTTTGCTGTGCACATAACATAGTAATTCTAGGCAAATAACCGGAATAAGAACACATAACGTTTTCAAAAATGGATATCATGGTTAGTAGAGGCCGGTCTGCGGACCGGGCGAGAGGGGGTGCTCATAGCTGACCTTCCCCAATCGTACCCAAGTTCCCGAGTCGAGGCAACTTTGGTGATGACGGACACGTGGCCTTTGGCACCGAGTCAGGGTTTCCTAAATTTCTCAAAATAAAATATTTAGGTGGTGACTCTGTATCTGGCAAAGCAGTCCATGTTTGGCACTTCTTTTCAAAAATCTGTTTCTCAAAACGATTTGCCGGATTTGGACTCTTTGGTTCGGATTTAGAACCGCGACAACAAATCGAGTCCGAACTGTAGCGAGGTCCCTCGCGGGCTTATTACACGTCCTTATGTCTCTTCTTGTTTTTTTTGAAACATGGGGTTGTCTCTCTTTGTGTCTCCTTCTCTGGTTACGAGCATTTGGAATACGTTCCAGTGCTCGCGCCACTTCCAAAACACGGGGATACGTCCTTATGTTTCCTTCTTTTTCTGAGACACGGGAATACGTCCCTACGTCTCTTCTTCTTTTTGAAACACGGGCTTGTCTCCCTTTGTTTCTCCTTCTTTGGTTTAGAGCGTTTGGAATACGTTCCAATGCTTGTACCATTCCGAAACAGCTGGGATACGTCCCTATGTTTCCCTCTCAGTCCCCTTCCTCACACGATTCAACGTGTTTGGAATTGTTTTGACCTCTTCTCACGATTTCAGCGTGGTTAGAGTTGTCCCCTTCCTCACACGATTTCAGTGTGTTTGGAATTGTTTTGACCTCTTCTCACGATTTCAGCGTGGTTAGAGTTGTCCCATTCCTCACACGATTTCAGCATGTTTGGAATTGTTTTGACCTCTTCTCACGATTTCAGCGTGGTTAGAGTTGTTCCTTCCTCACACGATTTCAGCATGTTTGGAATTATTTTGACCTCTTCTCACGATTTCAGCGTGGTTAGAGTTATTCCTTCCCCACACAATTTTAGCATGTTTGGAATTATTTTTCACCTCTTCTCACGATTTTCAGTGTGGTTAGAGTTTGTTTCTTCCTCACATGATTTCAGCGTGTTTGGAATTTGTCTCAGGTTGTGCTGTATACGTTCCTGATTGTTTGTTTTTGGACCTCCTCTCATGATCCCAGCATGGTTGGAGTATGTCCTCCTTTGCATCTACTATACTATCATTTCATTACGCTATTCTGCGCACCCACCTGCACCTGTTGTGCATTGTTCACGCTATTTTGCACACCCACCTACACCTGTTAGTGCATTGTTCGCGCTATTTTCCGCACCCTTCCTGCACCTGTTAGTGCATTGTTCGCGCTATTTTGAGCATTTCACCCGTACTTGTTAGTCCTCCGCATTGTTATGCGTTACACTTAGGTTGCATTGTCTTGCATCCCTTCCGCATTGTTATGCGTTACACTTAGGTTGCATTGTCTTGCATCCCTTCCGCATTGTTATGCGTTACACTTAGGTTGCATTGTCTTGCATCCCTTCCGCATTGTTATGCGTTACACTTAGGTTGCATTGTCTTGCATCCCTTCTGCATTGTTATGCGTTACACTTAGGTTTCATTGTCTTGCATCCCTTCCGCATTGTTATGCGTTACACTTAGGTTGCATTGTCTTGCATCCCTTCCGCACTGTTATATGTTACACTTAGGTTGCATTGTCTTGCATCCCTTCCGCATTGTTATACGTCACACTTAGGTTGCATTGTTTTACATCCCTTATTTACGCCTTATTTAACCTGCGCTATTACGCATGTTTTACTTCTTATCTTGCGCTGTTACGCAGGTTATGTGCGCTGTTACGCACTTCTTTTCCTAACCTGCGCTGTTACGCATGTTTTATTTCTTAACCTGCGCTGTTACGCATGTTTTGTTGTTTAAACCTGCGTTGTTACGCATGTTTTATTGTTTAAAACCTGCGCTGTTATGCATGTTTTACTTCTTTAACTTGCACTGTCACGCATGTTCTATCTTTTAAACCTGCGCTGTTACGCATGTTTTATTTCTTAACCTGCGCTGTTACGCATGTTTTATTGTTTAAACCTGCGCTGTTACGCATGTTTTGCTTCTTTAACTTGCACTGTCACGCATGTTTTACATGTCTTATTTGCGTTGTTTCGCATGTCTCTATCTTGCGCTGTTACGCATGTTTTAACTTGCACTGTTACGCATGTTCCATCCACGCTGCCTCATGCCTACAGGATTGCATTGTTTTGCACCCCTTCACTTGCGTTATCACGCACTTTTCACTTGCATTGTTATGCATGTTTCTAACAATATTGTACATGTTGAGTTTCTCTCTTTTACATGCACGATATTGTATGTACGGTTCAGTTGAAGCTGACACAACTAGACGAACCGGACGGTATTGTATTCACTCCGCGTGAAATGTGGTAAGAATTGCATAATTTTCTTACATCCTTTCTGTTGAAACATGTAGGACTGTTATTTCTCATTCACTTGCTTAAAATGTTGCATTTATTTTGCATAACTGCTTCATTACAATTTTCTCTTTGCATAATTGTAAGTTATGCTCCTGTATCTTGCATATCATTTGCATTGTGCCCCAGCCTATGGGCGCATCTCTGCATGCTTGTATTGATTGTCTGCCTGAGTCTTCGGCCTTGTTAAAAATGGGTCGTCTCTGGGCTTTGACACTCACTCCCGTCACTTTGTGACTTTCGAGTTCTGTCAGAGAGGGGCAACTGTAGACACCCCATTTTTGACCGTGCTCAAGACTCGGTTGTGCTTGCAGGTACATCCGAACATGAGTTCGATTGCTCGTCGGGCATTCGACTTTCGCGGCAGAACGTCACAGGTTCGAGCTTTCCAGACCTTGTATCCTTTCTACCCTTTTTTTGGACCTTGACTCGGTCGTTTTTGCACCTTTCTCCTGGTGCACTGCCGGCCATGTTCTGGCACTGCCGGCCACTGATGAAGCCTGTCGGCCATCAGTGAGCCATCCCCCCTGTCTCAGCTGGTTTTACTCCAGATATTTTAAGCCAGCTGGTTTCCTGTTATCTGCCCTCCATACACGTGTATGGAGGGATGAAGCTATTGCTTTGCTTCTTGAAGAAGCTTTGCATTGCTTTTCTCCTATATAAGGAGAGAGCCTATCTCCTTAGTAGAGGTTCAACACTTTTACAAGAGATATAGCTCTCTCTCTCTCTCTCTCTCTCTCTATATATATATTTCTTGCTCTCTCTCTATGTTGTTGTGTTTTAGTCCATTTTCCTTGCACTTTTACACTACAACACATAGAGACACACCACCACCATTGGACTGAGGTTCTTGGGAGGACTTCTTGAGCTCTGAAAGTGAGTTTTTGGCCCCTGAAGTTGTTGGTCTCGAAGTAGTTCTTCAAGGGCAAGTTTCTTTCCCTTTTTAGCACTTTCTTTTACCACATTTTGGACATCCTTGCATTTTGATTTAGGCCTTGCTTTCAATTGAAAAAAGTCTTGTTTTTAAGTGCTTTTGATAGTTGTTTAAGGTCTTTTTGCTGTTGAGGGTCTTCGACTCTCTTGTTGGCCTTGTTTTGAGCCATGCCTTAAGGCCTCCGAGCTAGCCTTGGTTTAGCCTTCTAACCACTGAAATCCAGTGGATTTTCAGTGGTAGGCATGAGGTTTTGAGGCCTCAAATCAGAGGGGGTGACCCCCTCTCTTTGTGTTCTTACTTACTTGCATTTTTGGCCTTCCAAAGGAGGTTGCCTCTATGTATTTTTGAGGCTTGGTTCAGGCCATTTTTTGTGACTTTTAGGACCTACCTTAAGTCTGTCCATGACTGGTTTGGTCATATTTTGCATGCATCTTGTATGTGTAGTGTAATCCCATTCATAGCCTTACAAAGTAGCATGTTTTTCTTGCATGTGTTGGCTCCATTTCAGTAGGTTTTTGGTGATTTTTTACCATGCCTTAGATCTGTTTTGGGTTGGTTTTGTCACTCCATGCATGCATCTTACACTTGTAGTATAAATCCCTTAAACTAGCTTCACATGCTTCACACTTTGACATGTCAGTCTAGCTTATGTTGAGCCCATTTCAGCATGTTTTTGGTAATGTTTTGCTATGTCATGACTCTGTCTAAAGTGGGTTTGGTCATCCTTTGCATGCTCCATATACTTGTAGAACAAATCTTGCTTACTAGCTTTATGTGCATGATGTTTTGACTCAACATCCTAGCATGTTTTGGCTTTGCTCCAGCATGATTTTATCCTTGTTTTGGGCTGTTCTTGGATTGTTTTGGGCTGCCATGGCCATATCACTCACGCTTTGTATAGCTATAGTGTAAATGCTTAGGCTAGACTTGGGTTTTGAGGCCCCTACCATGCCATACATGTGATGTTTGCATGCTTTGCCATCATTCTAAGTGTTATTTCAGTCCATGAAATGTGGCCATAGACTTGCATTTGCCATGCTTTTAATGCCTTGGAGGTTTGGCTCTTTATGCCTCAAGAATGAACTTTTGTGCATGCCATTAAGCCTAACCCTTTGGCTCATCATTTCAGTGCATTTTAGGTCTTGTTATACCATGATGTAACTCTATTTTATGTTGTCCAAGTTGTGCCATGTTTGGTTTCAGTAGGTGTAGTGCATTGCCTCTTTTATAGCCTTGCATGCGCCATGTTTTGGCCTTGTGTTCTAGCTTGTGTTGGCTAGCTTCGAGCTTGTTTTTGGTCTTGTTTGGACTTGTCTTGGGACTGTTTTAGGTTAGCCCTTTGGGGCTTGCCTTGTATGGCCATGGCTTAAGTCCCTTTGTTAGCTTTGAGTTTTGAGCCTCTTAACATGCTTTACTTGCATCGTTTAGTTGATTTGGCATCAATTTACATGAGATTTCAGAGCTTACCTTGGTGTCACATATCCATGCTTGTCACTCTTTAAGTGTGCTTAAGAGTTGCATCTTTGTGCCTTAATCCTTGAGCCAATTTGCATGCATGTTTGCCTTGCCTTTTCATGCTTTTCATACTGTCAATTCATCACTTTTGGCCACTGATTTGGACCTATTTGAGAGCTGTCCATTTTAGTGTAAGTCCATCTCCTTTGCATGTTGTTGCATGCTTGACTAGCATATTGTTGTATGCTTGCTCCATCTCTACATATTGTTGCATGTTTATCTGTTCATGTTGCATTTTATCATGTTGTTCAAGGTTGTTACCTCGCATCATGCTTATATGTCTGTTGCATGCTCGGATTATTACATTGCATGTTTGCATGTTTAAGTCATATTGCATGTTTGCCATGCTTGCTTTGCATTGCTGTTTGGATTAAGTGTTAATCCGAGCACGAGAAATGAGGGACGTTTCATACTTCAAGTGATGAAACGTGTCTCAATTTTTGGTCACCGACGCTCTTGATGATCCGTGATAGTGTTCTAGGCACTTATGTGTTTTATTTGTGCATTTATTTCTCATTGATTTGCGCAAGTTGGATCTTTGGCCATCATGCATCGGGATGTGTGATTGATGGCCGTGGATCTGACTATGCCTCTCCCTTGATGTTTCAAGATGATATGGGGTGGCATAGTGCCTACATACCCTCGGGATACCCTCCATTTTCTCTATTTTGTGCTCTGCTGTAGCTTGGTGTCACAGCACATCAGTGGCCGGCAGTGCCCTACAGATGGTCAGCAGTCCATTGTTGATGGCCGACAGTGTACCACCCTTGGCCGGCAGGTGGTCGGCAGCAGCTCCCCATGGCCGGCAGGCCACTGATGTATTCCCCAGACTGGTTTTGGTAAGATTTAGCAGGAATTCCTCGAAGATACCCTGCAGACAGAGCCTCAAGAGAGCATCCGGAGAGCTTTCGGGATGACAACCGAGCATGCACCTTCTGCTTCATTGAACAGAGCTAGAGCAGCATTATTTGTCATTTTTCATTTGTAATTAGTTAATTTGTTAACTAATTAAGTTTTGTAATAATTAGTTGTAGCTAATTATTCATTCGGATATGTAATAATTAATTAGCTTGTTAGTTAGTTAATTAGTTGGCCTGTATTATTCATTCGGACCCTCCGTCGAGAGGGCCAATTTTATAATAAGTGTGCGTGCGTGTGTGCATGTCTTCCAACCTCTATTTCTTTTCTCCCTTTTACTTACCTGCTTTTGTTGGTTAGTTTTAGGTTATGTTTCAATTAGCATACTTATGCTTTGCATGTTTGCAACCATTCATCTGTCTAACATACTTATGCTTCGCATGTTTGCATACATTCACCTATCTTACATGCACCGAGCTCGGCGCATCATACTAATTGCATCGTATTTCAATTCCAATTTGAATACATGTATCAATTATCGCATCTCATATGTCATCTTAGAATAGCTGAGCCTATTTCTAGCTGCATTTTGTATGCGTTGCAGTAGCCATCTTAACATAAACTAGGATCATGCATTGATTTTCTAACTAGTTCTTTGTTTTGGCTCGGAGTACACTGTAAGTGTTTGTGCTTTAGCATCCCTGCATGTGTATCATCGATTGCCATGGTAGCATGCTTGCCATGAGGCTAACTGCTTAGTTGATATAACTGCCTGAATGCCTGTGGGTGAAGGTTGGATTACTTGAATTGGAACAATTCATCAAATCCGTATTTTAGCCTACTTACGAGTAGCAAACTTCAAACCATTTTCCAAACAAACGGATATGCAATGCTTTGTTCCAAATTAGGCGATCTAGTCTATACTTGTTTGCTGTGCGCATCACATAGTAATTCTAGCTAATTAACCGGAATAAGAACGCATGTGTTTTCAAAAACGAGATATCATGTTTAGTGGTGGCCGATCTTTGATCGGGCGAGCGGGAGTGCTCATAGCTGACCTTCCCCAATCATACCCAAGTTCCCGAGCCGTGGCGACTTTGGTGATGACGGACACGTGGCCTTAGGCACGAGTCAGGGTTTCCTAAATTTCCCCAAAATAAAATATTTAGGTGGCGACTCTGTATCTGGCAAAGCAGTCCATGTTTGGCATTTCTTTACAAAAATCAGTTTTCCAAAAACGATTTGCCGGATTTGGACTCTTTGGTGATTTATCAATCTCACATTGCACATTGTGAGATCAGATTAAGAACCGTGACAACTTGAGTCCGAACTGTAGTATGAGGCCCTCGGGGCGCGTCTACAAATACATCCAAATGCGTCTCACGCAGGAGGAGGAAATGAAAGCGTCGAGGAGAAAGTGAATACGTCCAAACACGTCTCATGCGGGAAGAGAAAGTGAAAACGTCCAAATGCGTCTCACGCGGGAGGAGAAAGTGAAAACGTTCAAACGCGTCTCACGCAGGAGGAGAAAGTGAAAACGTCCAAACTCGTCTCACACGAGAGGACAAATTGAAATTGTCCAAACGCGTCTAACACGAGAGGAGAAAGTCAATATGTCCAAACGCGTCTCACGCGAAAGGAGAAAGTGAATACGTCCAAACGCGTCTCACACGGGAGGAGAAAGTGAATACGTCTAAATGTGTCTCATGCGGGAGGAGAGAGTGAAAACGTCCAAATGCATCTCACGCGAGAGGAGAAAGTGAATACGTCCAAACGCGTCTCACGCGGCAAGAGAAAGTGAAAACGTCCAAACGCGTCTCACCCGGGAGGAGAAAGAAAAACGTCTAAACGTGTCTCACGCGGGAGGAGAAAGTGAAAACTCCAAACGCATCTCACGCGAGAGGAGAAAATGAAAACGTCCAAACGCGTCTAATGGGAGAGGAGAAAGTGAATACGTCCAAACGCGTCTCTCGCGGGAGGAGAGAGTGAAAACGTCGAAACGCATCTCACACAGGAGGAGAAGGTGAAAACGTCCAAACGCATCTCACGCGAGAGGAGAAAGTGAAAACGTCCAAACGTGTCTAACGCGAGAGGAGAAAGTGAATATGTCCAAATGTGTCTCACGTGGGAAGAGAGAGTGAAATCTTACGCGGGAGGAGAGAGTGAAAACATCCAAATGCGTCTCACGCGGGAGGGGAAAGTGAATACGTCCACACACGTCTCACACGGGAGGAGAGGGTGAATAAATTCATTTTGATGGGCACAAATGATCTTACTTGGAAGTCCTTTGAATGAACCATACATACAATATCATTTGCTTTCTCGAATGATCCATACATACAATATTGTGCCTGTACAAAACTCAACAAATGCGAGACAGTAAGAATGCATATTCTATGCAAAGAAAACAATCGATGCAAAATGCTACATGAAGGCATATTTGACGCCAAGTACCAAATGCATGTCCTACGCACGATTGACAACATGTTCTATGCACGATTAATAGCCTGTGCTATGCAAAGTACAAAATGCATGTTCTATGCGCGATTAACAGCATGTTCTATGCAAAGTACAAAACGCATGTTCTATGCAGGATTGAAATGCGCATATGTGAAATGCACGTTCTATATACGTAATGAAGAGATGCATAGTCTATGCAAGAATGAAAGCGTATTCTATCAAAACAAGTTCAGTAGCAACTTTCTGATTTACCTCTAGGAAAAGTTGCGATATGCAAAAAGGATACACCTCGTTCAACAAGTGACGAACGACAATCATCGAAAACACAGTTTCAAGCTTCCACAGAGAGAATTTAAACTCAGCAGTGACCTTTCCTTCTACTTCTCAGGAAACATGGACAAAAACAGCATCAAGACTCAATAGAGGAGCACTGGGCACTGGACGGCCGCAATGAGAGGGTGTCGGCTACCTATCGGCCACCCCTAAAGATTGTCGGCCACCAATAGGGCCTATCGGCCACCAGCGGTGGCCGGTCGAGGCCACTTTGGTCTTTTTACCATGGGTCTTTATATACACTCACCCATACTTCATTTCCTTTCTCCTCCAAAGCTGAAAATCCTCCCTCTCTCTCTCTAGACACTTTCCCTCTCTAGATCCGAGCTTTATACGCATTTTCCAATGCCCCACACACATTTTCTTCGCTAAACCCTCTTAGTTTACTCCGTTTCGAACAGATTGAAATTTGATTTCAGTGGCTTTTCTTGGAGTTTCACTACTTAAGGCTTGTTTCCTTCGAGTTCTTCATGGGTTTGGTGCCTTTTTCTGGGCTTGGACTTTTTCTTCCCTTTTCTCTCTCTTAGTGTTGACTTTTGGCATTTTCCACCCATTTTCCTCATTTTCCTTCACTTTTTACGGATTTTCCCATCTTCTTTCCAAATGGCAGATGACAGATCTCATGACGGAGCTTCCCCAGAGATCCCACCCAAGTTGTCTCCAAAGATAGAGGCGGAGCCTGAGCCAGTGATACTACCACCCAGGATTCGACCCTTTGATCCGACGACATATCATCCTCGGACGCATGTGCTATCACCCGAGAGTATCTGAGGTTTCAGAGGGTTTGCGCGAGGTGCACCAAAGGACTTCTTGCTACGAGAACCGCACTCCCATTTGTCTTATGGCGCCACCGAGGTATACACTATATTCTCATGTTTTCTTTACTATACATTGCATTTCTTGCCTTAATTGTGTTCCTTGCTTCAACTGTATTGTTTACACTGCATTTCTTGCCCTAATCATACTCTTGCACTGTATTTCTTACACTATCTTTTCATCTGCTTGTTCTCAAACCACCGTATATCACTGTTCTGATCACAAGAGGACTCTCGCGCTATCAGGGGCTATGGAGCCACATTCGCGAGGGACTGGTATATGGAGCTCCTTGCCGGTGTCCACCATATTATCGACGAGGCCGGCTTGGGCTTATTCTGCACTGGGCTGTCACGCCTTATCACGAGTCAGCCCTTAAGTGGAGCATTGGTAGAGAGGTGTGGGATACCACCAACTCTTTCCACTTCTCTACTGCTGGGGAGATGACGATGACGCCCTATGACTTCTCCATGCTCACCGGCATAGGAGTAGGGGGTCACTCGATTCCTTATGATATGGACCTGGGCGAGTGGGAGGCTGCTTGGATCTGCCTGTTAAGGGCACACCCACCTCACTTCCGACAGGGGATGATACAATACAGTTGGTTCGTGAAGCAATTCCGGGGGACCGAGCCAGTGACCCCAGAGGAGATCGAGCACTACGCTCGAGGCTTTTTGATGTTCCTCTTCGGCCCCACCTTGTTCGTGAACAGGGCGAACACTGTAGGATTGTATCTTTTGGGCACCTTGGTGGACTTATCTCAGGTTCGACTCTACGATTGGGGTGGTGATGGCCTAGCCACATTGTACGGCTATATGAGCTCGACATCCCATGGGAGTGGAGACAGAGTCGGAGGCTACTGGCGAGCTTGGGAGGTACGCTTTATATTTCTGTTTTATATTTATCTGCTTTCTGTTTCTATGTTTTCTGCTTTGCATTTTATGTACAATGCACACACATTCTGCTTTTTGCATTCTGCATTCTCTATACACTGTACACACATTCTACTTTCTGCATTCTGCATTCTCTGTATGCTGCACACACATTCTACTTTTTGCATTCTGCATTCTTTGTGTTTATATGTTGTATACTCACTGTTGCTTTTTCTTTGAAGCTTTGGGTATATGCATATTTCCCGACCCTCGCTTTGAAGCCAAAGGTGTAGATGCCCCCCGTTGTGCCGTACTTTCATCGGTACGACAACAGATGCTTGCGGAGGACCAGGCAGACCTTTTCATTCTTCCATCGGTACTTCGACATAGTGACTGCGTCAAAGGTAACTCAAAATTCACAGTTACTTTCATGCTACTTGGGCTCTGATTCATACTATGATATCTTATGCCCACTGATAATTTGTGCATTCTCTATTTACAGATCACTTGGCAACCCTGGGCGACGATGCCGGCTGGAGTTAAGGACCAGTTCGCTAGAGCTTGAGGAGCCTCCCATTTTCGACTTTTGTTCGAGGTCTTGGTTTGTCGAGCCTAGTTTCTAGGCGAGCGGTTCTTGCACCAGACCATGGGTTTGCCTAAGCCGGTAGTTCCCATGGCGCCTCTGCCATCTATGAGAGCTATAGAGAGACTCACCTTCCAGGAGATGATTCAGTTCACAGAGGGCTTGGAGGCTGACTACTTTCATGGGGAGGGGGATTATTTGACATTCATCTAGACACACATCATGTCTCCTTTGACCGGTATTCGTGGAGATGAGGGGGCGGGGGCTCCAGCTGCGAGAGAGAGAGCTAGAGTGCCCAGGGCGACTAGGACAACTAGGGCGCATGGTAGAGGGGATACCCAGGCAGGGCAAAGGACCGGCTAGCCGGAGCTGCTTACTCCACTCACATGTTGGTGGTATACTGGGGAGGCATACCAAATCCCGATTGAGCCTACTGCAGTGGGGCATAGATATGTGTGGACATGCCTTTTTCCGCACCCTGCCTTTCGGAAAGGGTTTGAAAAGAAGGCCTCACAGTTCGGACTCCCGCAGTTCTGAATCTAGTCTCACAAGTGCAATGTGAAATTGATAATCACCAAAGAATCCAAATCTGGCAAACCTTTTTAGAAAATCGATTTTAAATCAAAAAATGCCAAAATTGGACTGCTTTGCCAGATACAGAGTCGCCACCTAAATATTTTATTTTGAAAAAATTTAGGAAACCCTGACTCATGCCAAAGGCCACGTGTCCGTCATCACCAAAGTTGCCTCGGCTCGGGAACTTAGGTACGAGAGGGGAAGGTCCTGAAATAAGCTACCCCACTTGCCCGATCAAAGATTGGCCTCTACTAATCAAGATATGGTGTTTTATAAACATTATGTGTTCTTGTTCCGGTTATTAATCTAACCTTACAATGTGATGCGCACCAGCAAATATAGACTAGTTTGCTCAATTTGGAACAAATTCAACTCATGTTTGTTTTCGAAAATGGTTTGAAGTTGCCACCCTCAAGTGGGCTTAAAGATGTGGATTTGCCACCAAACATAGTGGGCTTAAAACGCACATTCATTGAATTGTTCAATTCAAACAACAAGCCTTCATCTACAGGCATTTATATAGTTTAGCAAGTAAGCACATAGCCTCATGGCAAGCATGCCAAACATGGCAATATGGAAATCACACTCATGCAAATATGCTAAAGCATAAAACTCACCGAGTACACCAAACCAAAACAAAAACTAGTTAGAACGATGTATGATCCAAACTATACAGGATGCCTAATGCAACACATGCAATATGCAATTTAATAGGCTCGGCTACTAATATGCCTTATGGATCAATTTGAACAACATGCGATTAAACACGTATTCAAAGAAGTATTGAAATCACAATGCAGTTTGAATGATGCGCCGAGCCTTAGTGCATGCAATACGAATGAATGGATGCAATCATGCAAGCATAAGGTATGTTAATTGAAAATGTCCCTAATCTAACCATCAAAAGTGATGAAATAAAAGGGAGAAAGATGTGGGGTTGGAAGACATACACACACACACGCACGCACACTTATTACAACATTACGCCCTCGCGAAGGAGGGTCCAAATGAATAAGCTAACTAACTAGCTACGCTAATTAAGCTAACTGTTATAACACAGTTTAACCAACTATTCTATGCTAATTAAATATTACAAATCAATCTAATCAGCTAAATACTTAACTAATTTAATTACAAAGAAATTAAGCTAATTAATTATTACATAAAGTAATTAACTAACTATTCTACTTAAATAATTACAACGTTTGCATGAATTAGTTACCACTAATTAACTAAGCAAATTACAACATAATTCATTATACTAATGAATCAATTAAAGCAATCAAACGCCTTCGATGTGAGCACCATGGAAGATGGATGGAGGTTGCAGCGCATCGCCTAAAAGCTACTCTGTCTACCCCAGACTGTCTCTATTTCACCTTCAACCACTGCTTCTATTTCTGCAAAACTGCACTACGGGTCTATAGACATCCCCGAATGTCCCGGGAGAAATCCCGTTTTGTTCATTGGGCTCACTACAGTTCGGACTCGAATGTCACTGTTCTGAATCTAATCCCGCAAAGTGCAATGCGAGACCGATAAATCACCAAAGAGTCCAAATCCGGCAAATCGTTTTGAAAAATAGATTTTTTAGAAAGAAGTACCAAACATGGACTGCTTTGCCAGATACAGAGTCGCCACCTAAATATTTTGTTTTGGGGGAACTTAGGAAACCCTGACTCGTGCCTAAGGCCACATGTCCGTCATCACCAAAGTTGCCTCGGCTCGGGAACTTGGGTACGATTGGGGAAGGTCAGCTATGAGCACCCCCGCTCGCCCAATCAAAGATCGGCCTGTACTAAACATGATATCAAGTTTTTTTGAAAACACATGCGTTCTTATTCCGGTTTATTAGCCTAGAATTACTATGTGATGCGCACAACATACAAGTATAGACTGGATTGCCTAAGTTGGAACAAAGCATCGCATATCTGTTTGTTTTGAAAATGGATTGAAGTTTGCTACTCGCAAGTAGGCTAAAACACGAGTTTCGACGAATTATTCCAATTCAAGCAACCCAACTTTCACCCTCAGGCATTCAGGCAGTTATATCACATAAGCAATTAGCCTCATGGTAAGCATGCTGACATGTCAACACTTACACACATGCAAGATGCTAAAGCATAAACACTCACAGTGTACTCCGAGCCAAAACAAAGAACATGTTAGTAATCAAATGTATGATCCAAGTCCATGTTAAAATGGCTAATGCATCGCAAGAAAAATGCAACTAGAATAGGCTCGGCTAATCTAAGAATGGCATGTGAAATGCGACAACTCGATACACGTATTCAAGTTGGAATTGAAGTACTATGCAATTAATATGATGCGCCGAGCCTGGTGCATGCAATACAAATGAATGAATGCAAACATGCATAGCATAAGGTATGCTAAATCAAATATGCCCTAAAACTAACCATCATAAGCGGTTAAATAAAAGGGAGAAAGAAGCGGGGGTTGGAAGACATGCATCGCACACACGCACGCTTATTACACAATTACGCTCTCTCGAGGGAGGGGCTAAAAGAATAATACAAATTAATTAACTAACAAGGTAATTAAATATTACACAGTACTTAATTAATTAAATGAATTATTTAAGCTAAGAAAGAAGTAAAGAGGCCTCGGGAAGAGGGATGAATGCATGCACGCTCGGCTCTGCTCAGAAATCCATCACCATGCTCATACTGCCTCTGTTTACACTGTTTTGCTCCTCTGAAAACTTTGCAAGTCCCAAAGATGCTTCTGAATCACCTTCTGAGCACTGCGGGATATCACCGACCAGGAGTCAAGGCCACCGGCCAAGGGGAACTGGTCATCGATCACTTGTGGCAATATCGGCTAGAAATTCATGGCCGGCCGGCACTTGAAGATGGTCGACCGACCATCTCTTCCTGCAGAACCCTATTTTGCTGCAGCAGAGGACAGACAGGGCATGGCAATGCATTCTCAAAGCAATGTTCGCACCACCACCCTCCTTATCATGTCTGAGACTCAAAGGAGCATGGTCCTCGACCCTCGGGCCACAAATCACGCATTTCGATGCATGATGGCCAAAGAGACCAAGTGTGCAACTTCAATATTAAATGAAATGCATGTAAACACATAAAGGGGCCCCAAGCCTCTATCATGATTGATCAAGAGGCAAGGGATGCATGCTTGATGCTATGCAACCTAAACATGCGAGCATACTAGTGCAAAATGAGCATACAAGCAACAATGTTACACAAGGCAATTAGCATATAACAATATGCAAAGACAAGCACGCAAACAAGCATGTGAGGCAAACATGTAACAACATGTTAAGCAACATAAAACAAAAAAGAATGCATGCTGAATGCACTACCACTTAAGCATGCAACAACATATTAATAGGCCAAGTATGTAACAACATGCAAGGCAAGCATGCAACAACATGCAAACGATGGACTTAACCCAATATGGGCAGCTCTCAAATAGGCCCAAATCAGTTGCCAAAATCAAGAATTGGAGGCATGAAAATGCAAAACAATCATGCACATGTGAGTGGTCGAACAAGCAAAGCATGCAAAAAAAGGTCGAAGGCCTAAGGCTAACCAAAAGGGTCAAACCATGGCCATACAAGGCAAGTCCCAAAGGGTCAAAGGGACTCAAAACAATCCCAATGCAGGTCAAGACAAGGCCAAAAACACACTTAGATGGCATCTAAATGGCCTAAGCATGGAGCATACGCAATGATCCATTCAAGAAGCATGAGACACAAACTATCCAAAGCATGGAATAGGTGACAAATGCAAGTATTTTAGCATACTATATGGACTGAAATAACATGACAAGTGATGCCAAACCACTAAAATGAGCCAAGTAATGCATGCCAGGGGATTCAATACACAAAGCTTACAAGCTAGATTGAACCAAAGCTATACAAGGCAAGTCAAGGATGACGAATACAACTCAAATTAGATCTTAAGCATGGTAAAACATGAACAAAATCTTCTTTAAGCTAAGCCAAAATCATGCTAGAATGATAGTCAAAAAACATGATGCATGTTAAGGCAAGTAAGAGATTGCAAGGCAAGTATACAAAGGATGCATGGTATGTCTAAACCAAGTCAAAACAGTGCTATATCATGGCAAAACAACCACAAATACCAGCTAAGACATGGTCAACATGAACTTAACAAAGGTGCTCACATATGAGGCAAATATGACAAGTATTGAAGGCAACAAGGAGAGGGGATGGCCCTCTCCTTCTTAGGACCTCAAAATACCATCCCCACCACTGAAATCCCTCTGGATTTCAGTCGTGAGAAGGCCAATACAAGGTGGTCCCGGAGCTCACAAAAAAAGGCACAAAAATGAGGCCAAACAAGGCCTAACAGGGGGTAAACACCAAAGTGATCTTAAACAACTATTTTAAGCACTTAAAAATAGAACTTTTATCAGTTATAAGTTAAGCTTAAAAAAAGATGCAAGATAGGCTAAAAGCTTGTGCAAAATGGGGAAATAAAGATGGTAGTTTCTCACCCTTGAAGAACCTCTTCAAGAACACCACTCCAGCACCTTCCTTGGATCAAAACCTGCCCAAGAACCCTAACAAAAACTCCTTAGAGCCTCAGCAATCAAGGATGGTGTAATGCTAGGTGTTTGTGTGCAATAATGTGAACAAAACACCCTTTAGAGCACAAAACACACACACAAATGTAAAGAGAGGGAATTACAGAGATAGATAGATACAAATTCTCTAACCTAAAATTCCAGCACCTCTGAGAAGGGAGGGGGGCCTCCCCTCTTATAGGAATTCAATTCCTAAGCTTCTTGGAGAAGCTAACACAAGGGAGCAAATCCCTCCATACACGTGTATGGAGGGGGTGTAATGTGGATGCCAGCTGTGATAGCTGGCATAAAATATCTGCCAAAAGCAGATGGAAAGGGGTCGACCAGCAGAAATGGCCGATTGACCAACAAAGGTGGCCGATCGACCATTAAATGTGCCGACCGGCCACAACCTTTGGCCGATGGCAAGAAAAAAGGGCCGGTGGCATCATGCCTTGGCCGGTGGGTTGAGGGGATGGCCAACAAGCCACCCTCTTCCCTTAAAAACAGAAATACAAGTGTTTGGTCCACAGCCAAGCACAAAACAGTCAAGTTGAGAGATCTTGAGGCGAGGCGCGCGGCAGAGACCTCCGAGAACTCAAAACGAACACGAACATGGTTGATCACCGAGTGTTCAAACGGTGACGTCCAAGTCTTGAGGACGGTCAAAAATGGGGTGTCTACAGGGTCACACACCAAGGGCCGGTCGTGCATTGATTTGGTGCAAACTTGTTTTTGTGCTTTGAGGTGAAATCAATGCAGATAGAGCATTTTCAAGTTCTGTTTGTCCTTCCTTCCTTCTCGCTTATAGGAAAGCCTCAAGAGAAGGTTGGGATTGACTCCAAAACCATCAATAAGCGATGTGATCGCTTGATGATCTCGGATATCATCTTGGGCCAAAAACCAATGAATGCAATGCAAATAGACCACCGCTCCCCTTTTTGTCATGAAATGAACTCAAAAAAGAGGAAATTGAGATGCTTCAAGGACATCAAAAACACTATGAATTAATGTTTGATGACCTTTGACACAAAGGTACTTGACATAACGTCCGGCCAAGTTCGAGCTATTCAAGCCATTTTCTTTAAGTAGGTTGATCCAAATTTTAAACCAATTGTTTTAGGCCTAGCCATTCATTAGTCCATTTGCCCAAACATGATGTTCAAAGTCCTCTAGTCCAAGAAGTGATGTCAAACAAGAGGTCTCTCTAAAACATGAGAAGGAGACTACACCGTTGACGATGAATCTCCGAAGAGATTAAGTCATTAAGTGTAGGTCTCTTTTACATGCCTTGAGTAACCTCAATTGGTTGAAACCATTCTCATAAATGAAAGATGTGGATTCATTATTTGATTAGTGAAAAATCAACGTCAAAGCATATGAAATGATCCAAGAAAGCATGTTGAGCAAGAGGTGTGTTAACTATGTAACCTCAAGGGTGTCTAACAAGGTGTGAACCAAATGGAAAGGCTTAGGCAACCTCAAAACAGTCCCCAACACATGCAAATCAGAGATAAAACATGCCTGAAAAGAGGACAAAAGCTAGGCAACAAATATAAGAATTGAGGGCTAAATGATAAGAACAAGGAGGGGTGGCTAATCCCTCCATTTTTGGAGCTTCAAAGCATGATTTTCAGCCCTCTTAAAACATCTAAAAATTAGTTTGAATACTAAATAAAGAGAGTGAAAAGGAGAAGAGTTTAGGTTATGAAATAAAGGTGTAGAAAGAGCAAGCTCTTTCTACCCTTTTGGTAACCCTTCCAACTCAACTCCAACACTTCAAATAAGCTCAAAAACAACCAAAACAGCAAGAATGATGGAGTAAAGAACAAAAATGAAAGCAAGGAAAGAGAAAGCAAGCTTATACCTTTCAAGAAGCAAGCTTGCTCTTAAAGTTTCCAACTCAATTTCAATTCACTCTCAAGCTTGAATTACACTTCCTCAAGATCAACCAAGCCTTTAGGATGATCAAATAAGGTTGTATAGGGTGTGTAGTGGTGGTGTAAGCAAACTAGGTTAGCTCAAAGGATGCCTTGCAATGGAAGAAGGAGGAGTCAAGGCTCTCAAGGTGTATATCTCTCTTCTAGATATTTTGTTCAACCCTCAAAACAATCCCAAAGCTTCGGTTTTATAGAATTCGAGCTGAAAATGTGACAAATATCTTCAAAAATGGACAGCTGGCGACCTCCCTCCCAGAACAATGTTTATTGCCATCGAAGGCCGGCCGGCCATTCATAGCCACGACCGGCTATCACCAATGCACGGCCGGGCCTTGATGGGCTCCCCTGTTTTTTTGGTTCAAACTCAGCTTAGGGTGAGAAATGGTCCAAAAATGAGACCCAAGGGTTCAAACAAGGTAAGTGTTGAAGATGTGAAGTTATTTTAGAAGCCTGATTGATTCCAAATCGCTGCAAATTCGCAATTCAACTTTCATCATCGAGTGCACTGAATCAAGCATCTAAGTCTTGTGGGTAGTCAAAAGTGGGGCGTCTACAGTTTTCCCTCTTTGACAGAACTCAGAAGTCATGAAATGACGAGAGTGAATGTCAAAGCCCAGAGACGAGCCATTTTGACAAGGCCGCAAGACTTGGACAAGAAAGCAACACATAAACTGAAAAGGTTGCGCTGGCAGGCTGCCTATGTATCCCTTTGCAAGGAATCAAACTAGCGTAGTTCTAGGGCAAGATGCAAGTGATATGTGCGATGCAAGAACACAATGCAATGAGGTTGTAATGAAGCATTTAAATGCAAATATTATGCAAAAAAACGCTACATTCAAACAAACCGAAACAAGGTATAGCACCTCAAACACAACAGTAAGTAAACAAGCCACACGTGGGAATTACGAACCAAACCACATTTCATGTAGAAAGGATGTAAGAAATTATGCAAGCTCAAACATGCAACGCGCATGAAAGGCGAAGAACAACACAACCACCGGACGCACCCGAGGTGTCAAACAAGATCCTAACGCGTTTGCACACGAAAGCAGACAAGGGATGGTGTGAACACTAGGACGCACCCGACTGCTCTGAACCAAAGGGAACGGTGCTAAACATCAAAACGCATCCAAATGTTTGTAACCAAAATAAGGAGTGGTGATAAACATCGGAACACGTCCAAATGCTTTTAACCAAAACAGGGAGTGCTGGTAAACATCAAACAGTCCAAATGCTTTTAACCAAAACAAGGAGTGGTGGTAAACATCGGAACACGTCCAAATGCTTTTAACCAAAACAAGGAGTGGTGTTAAACATCGAAACACTTCCAAATGCTTTTAACCAAAACAGGGAGTGGTGGTAAACATGGGAACACGTTTTAACCAAAAGAGGGAGTGGTAGTAAACATCGGAACACGTCCAAATGGTTTTAACCAAAACAGGGAGTGTTGGTAAACATCGGAACACGTCCAAATGCTTTTAACCAAAAAGGGAGTGGTGGTAAACATCGGAACAGGTCCAAATGCTTTTAACCAAAACAGGGAGTGGTAGTAAACATCTGAACACGTCCAAATGCTTTTAACCAAAACAGGGAGTGGTGGTAAACATCGGAACACGTCCAAATGCTTTGAACCAAAACAGGGAGTGGTGGTTGTAGACGCGCCCCGAGGACTCCCGAAGCTCCGCGCTTGCGAAGGCGTGAAATCTCGTTTGCTCTCTAGCATACTACAGTTCGGACTCAAATGTCACGGTTCTGAATCTAATCTCGCAAAGTGCAATGCAAGACCGATAAATCACCAAAGAGTCCAAATCTGGCAAATCGTTTTGGAAAACTGATTTTTGTAAAGAAGTGCCAAACATGGACTGCTTTGCCAGATACAGAGTCGCTACCTAAATATTTACTTTGGAGGAATTTAGGAAACCCTGACTCGTTACCTAAGGCCACGTGTCCATCATCACCAAAGTTGCCTCGGCTCGGGAACTTGGGTACGAGAGGGGAAGGTCATGCAATGAGCACCCCCGCTCGCCCGATCAAAGATCGGCCTGTACTAAGCATGTTATCTTGTTTTTGAAAACACATGCGTTCTTATTCTAGTTATTAGCTAGAATTACTATGTTATGCGCACAGCACACAAGTATGGACTAGATTACCTAATTTGGAACAAAGCATTGCATATTTGTTGTTTGAAAAACGGTTTGAAGTTTGTTGCTCGCAAGTAGGCTAAATCGAGGATTCAATGAATTGTTCCAATTCAAGCAATCCAACATTCACCCACAGGCATTCAGGTAGTTATATCACATAAGCAAATAGCCTCATGGCAAGCATGCTATCATGGCAACACTCACACATATGCAAGATGCTAAAGCATAAAAGCTTACCTAGTACTCCGAGCCAAAACAATAGCTAGTTAGTAATCATGCATAATCCTAGCTATGTTTAAAATGGCTAATGCAACACATGCAAAAATGTAACTAGAAATAGGCTCAGCTATTCTAAGATGGCATATGAGATGCGACAATTCGATACATGTATTCAAGTAGGAATTGAAATATGATGCAGTTAGTATGATGCGCCGAGCCTGGTGCATGCGATACAGATGAATGATGCAAACATGCATAGCATAAGGATGCTAAATAAAACATGCCCTAAAACTAACCATCGTAAGCGGTTAAGTAAAAAGGGAAAAAGACGTGGGGTTGGAAGACATGCATCACACACATGCACGCTTATTACAAAATTGTGCCCTCTCGATGGAGGGTTCGAAAGAATAATACAAGTCAACTAATTAATCAACTAACAAGCTAATTAATTATTACACAACTCTTAAATAATTAAACAAATTAATTAAGCTACAAAAACAGTAAAACGGCTTCGACAAGAGGGACAAATGCATGCCCGATCGGCTTTGCTCGGAAATCCGTTGCCATGTCTCATGTTGCCTCTGTTTGCACTGTTTTGCACCTCTGAAAACTGTGAAAAGTTCTGTGATGCTCTAGAACCACTTCATGGACATGCTGAGAGGCCATCAGCCAAATGGTGAAGCCATGGGCCAAAGGAAAGGTGTCATCGACCATTTATGAGGTCATTGGCCAAACACTTTTAGCGGATCGGCACACCAGATAGCCGATCGGCTATCTTTTCTTGCAAAATGCTGTTTTGCTGCAGCAGAGGACAAGCAGAGGTATGGCAATACATTTGCAAGACAATGTTTGCAACTACACCCCTTATCATGTTTAAGGCTCAAAGGTGTGTAGTTCTCGACCCTCAGGCCACCAATCACGCATTCCAATGCATGATGGCCAAAGGAGCCAAGTGTGCAATTCAATATGGAATGAATGCACCAAAATCACATAAGAGACCTCAACCTCTATCATGTTTGATCAAGAGGCAAGGCATGCACACACAATGCTATGCAAACATGCAAGCATGATGCGATGAAATTAGCATGCAACAACATGTAATGGAATTAGCATGTAACAACATGTAATGTACCAAGTATGCAACAAGCATGCGACAACATGTAAGGCAAGCATGCAACAACATGCGAAAATGGGCTCAAACTAAAATGGACAGCTCTCAAACATGCCCAAATCAGTGGCCAAAAGTGCTAAAATGATGGTACCAAAATGCAAAACAAACATGCATGCCACTTGGTTCATAAGCTAGGCAAGAAGACGCGACTTCTCAAACATGAGCAAGGTGTGACGAACATGACAACATGGCAATGTAATAAGCTCTGAAAATATGTGAGGAATGATGCCAAATCAACCAAACAAAGCAAGTATAGCATGCAAGAAAGCCTAAAGCTTAAGGCTAGCCGAGGGACTCAAACCATGGCCACACAAAGCAAGCCTCAAAGGGCCAAGGGCACCTAAAATAGTCCCAAGGTAGGTCAAGATGAGACCAAAAACAAACTTAAACCTAGCCAACACAAGCTAGAACAAAAGCCCAAAAGCATGAGGCATGCAAGGCTACAAAAGAGGTGTTATACTACACCTATCAAAACCAAACATGGCATGACTTAACCAATGAAAAATAGAGTTATGGCATGGTAAAAAAAGACCAAAAACCCACTTAGATGGCATCCCAAAGACCTAAGCATGGAGGCATGCATAATGATCCATTCATGAGGCATAAAACATCAACCTCCCAATGCATGGAGAAGATGACAAATGAAAGTGTATGGCCACACTTCATGGACTGAAATATCATATGGAATGATGCCAAATCATAAGAATAGTCCTAGCAATGCATACTAATGACTTGGACATTCAAAGCCAACAAGCTAGGTTGAACCATGGCTATACAAAACAATGCAAGCATGACCAAAACAACACCGAAAATACCTTAAGCATGGTAAAACAAGGCTAAAAGCTTCTTTGGGTCAAGTCAAAATCATGCTAAAAACATGGCTTAAAGCACAAAGCATGTTAAGGCAATTGAGAGGATTGCACTACAAGTACATAAGGCATGCATGGTATGGTCAAACCAAGTCAAAACAGTGTTATATCATGGCAAAACAAAGCCTAATACATACTGAAATGAAGCCACAAAGAAGTATAAAAACATGCTAACTTAGTAAGCCAATACCACAAGCACACAAGAGAAGGGCAGGGGGGACAACCCCCTCCTATTTGAAGCTTCAAAACCTCACTTCCACCACTAAAATTCCTCTAGAATTCAGTGGTGAAGAGGCCAAACAAAGACTAAACAAAAGCCTAAAGGAGGTGGCCCAAAACAAGGCCAAATAAGGCACAAAGGGGTAGACCACCCCTCAACACCAATGAGCCCTCAAACAAACATGTTAAGCAACTCAAAACAAAGCAATTTTCAATTTAAAGCTAAGCCAAAAGAAGCACACAAATATGGCTAAGTACTCAAGCAAAACAAAGCTTAAAAGAGGATGAGAGGTTCACCCTTGCAGAACAACAAAACCAGCAACTCTCCTGTGCCAAAACCAACTCTAGGATGTTAAAACAAGCCCTATGGAACCCCAGCTCCAAGGTCAAGAGGTTTGGCTAAGGGGTTCTAGGAAAAATGCAAGAAGACTTCTCACTTTAGGGCACAAACAAGGGCCAATTTAGAGAGAGAGGGATATAACTTCTCTAATGCAATTTTTCAGAACCCTTGGGAAGGGAGAGGGGTCTCCCTTCTTATAGGAATTCAATTCCAAAGCTTCCTAAGCAAGCTAAGCTTGGTTGAAATCCCTCCATACACTTGTATGAAGGATACAAAAGTGGCCAACAACTGGCACCAGCTGGAAGCACAATCTCTGCAAAAAGCAAAGAAAAGGTCTCGGCCAAAAGAAATGGCCAATCGACCAACATAAGTGCCGACCGACCAAAAAAAGTGCCAATTGGCCAACACCTTTGGCCGATGGCAAGAACACAAGGCCGATGGCATCATGCCTTGGCCGATGGGTTGGGGGGATGGCCAACAAGCCACCCTCTTCCCTCAGAAGCAAAAACACAAGTGTTTGGTCCACAACCAAGCATAAAACAGACAAGTTGAGAGATCCTAAGGCAAGGCGCGTGGCTGAGACCTCCGGGAACTCAAAACGAAACACGAGCATGGATGATCATCGAGTGTTCAAACGATGACGTCCAAGTCTTGAGGACGGTCAAAAATGGGGTGTCTACAGTGGTAAACATCGGAACACGCCCAAATGCTTTTAACCAAAACAGGAAGTGGTAGTAAACATCAGAACACGTCCAAATGCTTTTAACCAAAACAGGGAGTGGTAGTAAACATCGGAACATATCCAAATGCTTTTAACCAAAACAGGGAGTGGTAGTAAACATCGAAACATGTCCAAATGCTTTTAACCAAAAAAAGGTATATCGAAGGACATGAATGATCTCACCTGGAACTCCTTTGAATGAACCGTACATACAATATCGTGCCTGTATAAGAAAGAAACTTAACAAGCATAATATAGCAAGAGTGCATGTTCTATGCAAGATGAACAGCCATTACACAATGTTAGAGACATGTTACATGCAAAACATATGAGAAACAAGACAGAAGCATACTCAATGCAACGAGAACTGGAGCATGTTCTATGTAACATCGGAATGCATATTTAATGCAATAGTACAAAATGCATGTTCTATGCACGATTAGTAGTACAAAAATGCATGTTCAATGCGAGATTAACAGCATGTTCTATGCAAAACACGAAATGCATGCTCTATGTGAATGGGAAACAGAAGCATGCTCTATGCAAATGCGAGAAGTGCACACTCTAGGAAAGATCACATGTGAAATGCACGTTCTGTGCAACGACAAAGAGACACACGTTCTATGCAATGACAAAAGCATGTTTGATAAAACCAACTTAGTTGCAACTTCCGATTTACCTCTCGGAAGAGTTGCAATATGTTTCAAAAGTATACACCTCGTTCATGTTGATTAGTGATGAATCGTGCATCAAAGACACGGTTCAAAGCTTCCGCAGAGGCAATTTAAGCTTAAAAGTGAACCTTCCTTGCACTTTCTCAACAACTGAGGACATGAAACAGCAGAAAGACCCAATATAGGAGCACTGGAAGCTTGTCGGCCACCAGGGAGGGGTATCGGCTGCCTGTCTGCCACTTCTAAGGGTTAACCATGAGCCTGCCCAGCCTCTACGGAATTCAGGTAATTTTCTGCAATTTACATTTCATGCCATCAAACTTTATGCTAATACATTAGCATTTCAACTGTAATCTGTTCCATACTGCACTGATCTGATACACTGCACTCAAACACTGCATTCATACACTGCATCTACACATTGTATTTGACTTCTGCCTACATCCATATTGCATACCATCTTCGCATCGGATACATACACTAAGACTGATATATTGACAACTGCCCTTTTTAGATCCCAAACATACCGGGCACACTAGCGGGAGCTGCAACAGGACAATTAGTGCCCCCTTCGGTGACAGGGAGAAAAGAGAGACAGGCTCTGGCGCGCAGCTGAGGCAGAGATGAAAGTGGCCCTTTCGAGCCCATTCTAAGTGATGACGAGGCTAAGACCAGCAAGGCCGAGGAGGCGGTGAGTTAGCATGCTGAGTCATCCGAGAGCGGAGATGATGATGCTGGCTCAGGTTCTGCTAGTGGAGATGATGCTGCGTTAGGCTTCGAGGCAGATGGTGGCGACAATTCTGATTCTGGTTCAGAGAAAGGTGCTGATAGTGGCGCTGACGGGGACAGCTTTGAGGCTCTGCCCAGGAAGAGGACAAAGAGGGCCTCTCGAGACTGAGATAGCTCGCGCTGATTCTTTACATTTTTGCTTACCTTCTTTTTGCTAGTAGTGTTAGCACTTTGTACATCTTTAGACATGTTTTATTTGCTTTAAAAACTTGTACTCTTTTATAAAAAGAGTAACCATGATCAGAATGAAAACCAGTCTTTTTGTATGAAAAAGTATTGTATTTTGCATCCTGAGTACCGCATGAGCACCACATTGCATAAAAACGAGATTGATGGAAATTGAGCACTGTACATTGTATTGGCACTTTCTTAATTAGGTAATGAACCGACCAACACTTAACAAACGGAGTAAAACAACTCGATGAACAACTAATGATGACAACTTAATAATCAAAACAATACAAATTCAACTCCATAAGCAAAAGAAATACAATTTGATAAGCCAAACAAGACAAATTCAACTCGAAAAACAAATTGAAACAAAACGGCTCAACAAAACTAACCAATATAAGACAACACAACACACAAAGAGCAGAGAAAAACACAGGTTCTCAGCACTCTCGACATACAGGTTGACCATTGGACAAACCAGGAGGCCATCGGCCATGAATAGAGGCTGTCGGCCACGAGTGGTGGCTGTCGGCCACCAATGGTGGCCGGTCGGCCATCTGCGCAAGGGATCTCCGGGTTGTTGCCACTTGTCTTCCACTCAGTGCCTTATCTTCTACAAAAATTGGGACTTCATAGTTTCTTCATTCCAGCTCTGTTTTTGCCACAAATTGAGCCATTCTTCACTGAAAAACTCTCAAATTGGATTGCAACTTTAGATGGCTCGAAAAAAAATGAATTTTTGAGGTTTCGGGATGAATGCACTATTCCGACTAAGTTGTTCTCTGCTGTGTTTTCCGTTCCTTCAAGCCACGGCTAGGTGTTGGAACCCGGTTACACATGTTTCAGCTTTGGGGGACAAGAGATATGTTTGAGATTTGAAGAATTCCAAGTTTTGATGGAGTCTTAGCGTGATGAGGAAATCTTGCCTCAGTCCCATTTCGGTCACATCCAACCTTTAAGAAGGATGCGTGGGCTCAATTTACATGAGGCTTGATCATTGGTTCACAACGGAGAACTGGATATCCCCAGTTTGATTCATCGATTTTCTGACGCCGTTGACTGCGGCGACCGTCTTTGAGTTTTTGGCAGCATGCCCTTTGTTTGTGTATGTTGGCTCATTTTCTTCTTGCCCCAGGTTTTGGAGGGTCTAGCATTCGCTTGATCGAAGTGGCCCAAGGCTTGAAAGAGAAGAAGAGCTGCATTGGCTTAACATTGGTTGAGACTTTGATGGGCTTGGACGCTTTCTATCGGCGAGAGACAAACAAATTTGTGGGAAGCCCACTACTTTTGCAGGTAATGTTTCCCAACTTTCTTATATGTGTTTCTCACATCTCTCGACACTCAGGCTCTGTTTTTCTCTCAAAATCCTTTCTCACTTTTTCTCTCCACGTACACCTCTCTATTCTTTAATCTCTCTTTTCTTTCAACCCTCCCCAGATATGGCTCATGGACAGGTTGAAGGTAGTGGGCTCCTGCCCTGCATATTCAGCACAAGGCTATTTCTTTCGCCAACGGCTAGTTAATTTCCCGAACGAAGGTTGGTGGTGTCATTGGATGTGCAACAGGTTCGCTGCTGACATTGCTTGGCGTTGCCCCTGGTTTGATTTGCTCAAGATGAGCTACAACATGGCTCAGAAACCTAGCATTTAGCTGGTTGGCTTGACACACTATGTATACTACTTTCCGTTCCAGTTCAGGCGTTAGTTCGGACACGACCAAACTTGCCCAGAAGAGGAGATAGAGTACCCGGCTTCATTCTTCGTCCAAGGCTCACAATTAATTCGATACTCCACTGCTTGGAGGACAAGAGAACTTCTGACTGCTGCTCCCAATTTTAGTTGCACCCTTTCTGACGAATGCTTGGCTTGGCTTGAAGATGAGGCGCAAACTGGGCCTACTTGAGCATCTGATTTATCTATGCCCTAAGTTTATTGCTTTGATCTGTACTTTCAAGTTTTCCTTTTGAATGTAATAAAAAAAAAACTTTCATTTGTATCAAGAGTTAGAGAACTTTGTATTGAAATCAATGAAATTGAAGTTGTGGGCAATGAAAATTTCCCTTTTGGTCCAAAAATGGTCTAAGTTATAAAAATATTAATTTGAACAAAATCAACTTTTATTAAAACTTTTCAAAACCAGTTTCGATAAGGATCACAACTTGGCACACATGGAATCTATCCTCGAGACGTACAACCCCGAATCCAGTAAATGGAAAGTTGCCCCTTGTCTGAATAGCACTGCACTGTATTGTAACAAGCTCTCACAGTGAAGATCACAACTAAACTCGTGGATACAGAAAAGACAAAGATGACCTGAACAATCTCATGGATAGGACAGTTGAGTTTGAAGTGTTTATGGCTGAACTTCAGAATGAAGTTGCCTACGTATCTCGAAGATGGGAATCAAGCCTTACGTAGTTCTGTTCGAGTTCAATTGGGTATTAACACTCTCTTTTTACGCTCTAACTTTTGCTGAGGCCGCCCTTTCTGGGTTTTCAACCTTGCGAGCTCAGTTTTTCTTATTTCAAATTTTTTGTGCTCTAACTTTTGCCTAGGTGTAGACACCCCATTTTTGACCGACCTTAAGACTCAGACGTCATCGTCTGAGTGCTCGATGATTGCGCATGTTTGTGCTCATTTTGAGTGTCCGGAGCCTTCGGCTGAGCGCCTTGTCTCGGGACCTCTTAACTTTCTCCTTTTGGCCTGGTTTTTGGACCATGCCTTGTTACCTTTTCCTAGAGGGAGATAGAGGCCTATAGGCCACCTTTTGTACCCGTAGACTAGTTTTCAGGGCTTCTGGCTGAGTGCCTCGCCTTGTGGACTCTTGTCTTGCTTCCTTTTTGGTTTGTTTTTCAACCAAACCTTATTATCCTTTGCCTGGAGAGTGGAACAGGGGTGTAGACCAGTTTCTCCCCCTGCGGACCACTTTTTGTCCCTGTAGACCACTTTAGGTGGTCGGCCAGCTAGAGTGGGTGGTCTGTGGGCCACCTAGGGTGGTCGGCAGCCTGCCACCACCTTCCTCTCTTTGTGTAGACCACCTTTCCCCCCCTGCCGACCAGTTCTCCCTGTAGACCACTTTTTGTGGTCGGTCGACTAGTGGGAGTGGTCGGCCGACCACCTCAATTGGTCGACAACTTTCTTGCTTTTTCTGCAGATATTTTTCTTGCCAGTTGTGCCAGCTGTTGGGCACAGAAAGCATCCTCCATACACGTGTATGGAGGGATTGCACCAAGCTTCTAGCTTGTTCAAAAGCTTGACGCTTTCAATTCTATATAAGGGAGCCTCCTCCTTCTTGTCTCAGGTTCAGAAAAAATTGGCTGAGGGCTATACATATCCTTATATCTCTATATTGCCCCCTCTCTCTCTATAATTGTTCCATTTTGTGCTCAAAAGTGCCATTCTTCACACTTTTGCACACAAACACCTAGTGAAACACCTTCACTCTTAGGCTGAGGTTCTTGGAGGTTTGTTTGAAGCTCAAAAGCTTGGTTTTTGCCTCTGAAGTTGCTGCTTTGAAGTGGTTCTTCAAGGGTGAGTCTTCATCCTCTCTAAAGCTTTGTTTATATTGCTTATTTGGCCCTATTTGCATGATGTTTTAGGCCTTAACTTTAAACTGCAAAAAGCTTCATTTTCAGGTGCTTAAAGTGTTTGTTTGAGGACTCTTTGGTGTTGGGGGTGGTCTGCCCCTTTTGTGCCTTATTTTGCCTTGTTTTGAGCCATCTCTTTACGCCTTTGAGATCACCTTCTCTTGGCCTTTTAACCACTGAATTCTAGAGGAATTTCAGTGGTGGAAAGTGTGTTTTGAGGCCCTAAATAGGAGGGGGTCATTCATTCTCCTTGTGTCTTGGTTGCTTGCCTTGTTGGCCTCATGTTTGAGCTTGTTTTTCTAGTAAGTGTTGGCTTATTCTCAGCCTATTTTTGGCCCTATTTCAGCATGGAATAACTCTGTTTTGGCTTGGTTTGGTTACCTCATGCATGCTTTCTACACTGGTAGTGTAATCTTGCCATTTAGCCTTGTATGCTCAATGCTTTGATCCATCATGCTAGCCCATTTTGGTCCTATCTCAACATGTTTTTGGTGTTATTTTAGCATGCCTTGGCTCTGTTTTGGGTCGTTTGATTGCCTCTTGCATGCTTCATAACCTTGTAGTGCAATCCTCCCTATAGCCTTAACATGCATCATGCTTTGGACCACCATTTTAGCATGTTTTTTGCTCCACTCTAGCAAGCTTTTACTCATGTTTTGCCATGCTTAAGCTCTGTGTTAAGTGATTTTGGTCATGCATGCCTTGCTTTGTATAGCCATAATGCAATCTTGCTCACTAGCTTTGAGTGTCATAGTCTCTAGCATGGCTTACTTGAGTTGTTTGCATGCTTTGGCCTTATTTCTCACATGATTTCAGTGCATGAAGTGTGGTCATACTCTCCTATGCTTCACTCTTTCAATACTTTTAGAGGGTTATGCTTTATGCCTCAATCATGAGCCAATTGGCATGCATGCTTGCCTAAGCCTATGGTCTATCATCTCAGCATGTTTTTGGTGTTATTTTACCATGTTACAACTCTAATTTTTGTTGCTGAAGTCACCTCATGCTTGGTTTTGGTAGGTGTAGTGTAATCCCCCTCATTGGCCTTGCATGCGTCATGCTTTATGCCTCCCATTCTAACATGTGTTAGCTCTACTCCATGCATGTTTTGGCATTGTTTTGACCTACCTTGGGACTATTTTGAGTCACCTTGGCCCTTTGGGGCTTGCTTGATATGGCTATGTCGCAAGTACCTTTGCTAGCCTTAAGCTTTGAGCCTCCTAGCATGCCTCATTTGTGGTATGTGCATGATTTGGCATCATTTGGAATGTAGTTTCAGAGCTTATGTCTTTTCTATGCTCCCATGTTTATCACTCTTTCATTGCTCTTGAGGGTTATGCTTCATGCCTTGTTTGTGAGCCAATGTATATGCATGCTTGTATATGCTTTTGGACTTTATTTTCAGCATGTTTTGGCCATTGTCTTGGCATGCATGAGGCTTGTTTGAGGTTGGTTTGGTCCATTGAGTATTGCATTACATAGCTGTAGACACCCCATTTTTGACCGCCCTTAAGACTTGGGCGTTACTGATGGTTTACTTGGTGGAGAAAGGTGTGCAGGGCAAAGGTTCAATTTCTTCGGCAAGGAGAGAGACAAATCTCAACTTCACACCCCATTTCGAACCAAAGCTATTTTGAATGATTTTTAGACCTTAAAACCCTCTCTTTCAAAACTTTTTTGAAATAAAGTTTCTGCGATGTTTCGAAGCTCGCATTTTGTCAAGCGTTGTGTTTTTCGGTAAACCGAGCAAGGACAAAGTGGAAATGAATGAAAGAGAGATGAAATCTTTGAAAAATCTTTCAAAACACCTTGCTTAGGGGTTTGAAGTTGAAGAAAAGGGGAAAGGAGAGAAGAAACCAAGTTGGAGAAGAAGATAGGCAAGAATCGCTAAGGGAGGGACGAGCAGTCCTCGCTAAATCAAGCCTATCTGTCTATATACTTGGAGTTAAGCTATGAGGCCACCACCGTTGGAAAGAAGACTTCCGGGGCTTCATTTTTCACTCAAGAATCTCCTAAAGCCAAGTCTGGGTGGGGGAGATATGATCGGTTGAAGTTGGGCATCATCCCGATTGGATCGAATCTGCGCGGCTTCACCAAAAAGGGCATAACTTTTTGCACAGGAGGAATTTTAATGCAAGGTTTGCGGCATTAGAAAGCTAACTTCCGGGGTTTCAATCTGGACACCCACCGACCACTTTTTGGCCTTATCGGCCACCTATCGGCCATCCATTTAGCCGACCGGCCAGGGAAAATAGCAGGTCAGCCAAATATTGTGCCGACCGGCCATTTATTTGGCCGATGACCTCCTTTCGTGGCCGATACGACCCTTTTGCACCCTCCAGGCTTGGTACATGCCAGTTGTGCCAGCTGGGATGCACAGACCCTACTCCTCATGAACGGGGATGGCCTTTTTAAGCCTTTGACCCCCTTTTTCCTTCTAGAAAATTGAACCTTTGGCCAACCTTCTTGGGGAAGCTTGGCCAGCTGTCCTAGCTTCCTCAGGAAGCCTTGAACCCTTTGCCCCTTTGACCCTTTTAGTGTAGCTTCTTGGAGAAGCTTAGAACCATTTCCTTTGCCTATATAAGGATCTCTCTTCTTCCTTTGTTGAGGGTTAGAGTTTTTGAGCAAAAAACCAGACCTAGGGCATATATATCTGATATATATACACCCTCTCTCTCTATATTTCCCTCTCTCTCCTCTTTTGTGTGTGTTTTGTGACCTAAAAGGGTGATTTCTTCTTAGTTTTGCACTAAAACACACACCATTACACCATACTTCGACTTGGGAGGTCTTGAGGGTTTGTTTTTGAGGTTTTGAGGTGGTTTTGATCAGAAGAGGAGGGCTGCACTTGCTGTTCTTGAGGTGTTCTTCAAGGGTAACACTTTTCCCTCTTTATTCCCCATTTTTGCATACACTTTTAGCCTGTCTTGCATACTGATTTGAGCTTGGTGTATAACATAAAAAAGTTCTGTTTTTTTGTGTTTAAGATACTTCATTAAGACCACTTTGGTGTTTGGGGTTGTTTGACCCCTCTTAGGCCTTGTTTGGCCTCATTTTTGTGCTTTTTTTGTGAGCTTCGGGACCACCTTGTTTGGGCCTCCTCACCACTGAAATCTTGAGGGATTTCAGTGGTGAGGATGGTGTTTTAAGGTCCTAAGAAGGAGAGGGCCATCCCCTCTTCTTGTTGTCTTGTTTGATGCCTTTTTTGGCCTTACAAAGGGGCCTATATTTCCACACTTCTTGAGCTCAGTTCAGGCATTTTTCAGTGGGTTTTAGGACCCCTATAGGCCATTTCCAGAGTTGGTTTGGCTTTGTTGAGTGTCCATCTTGTATGTGCTTAATAACCCCTTGTATAGCCCTCTAAAGGAGCTCATCATTTTTGCATGTGTTGGCTTCATTTTAGAGGTTATTTGGGCATATTTTCACATGTTTAGTTCACTGATTTTTGCTGGTTTGATGAGTTCTCACTTGCTTCATACACTTGTCATGTAAACCATGTTTACTAGTCAAATTTGCATGCTATTTTAGTCCATTTTGCTAGCATCTTTTGGCCATGCTTTAAACTGGAAAAGTCCATGTTTTGGGACTGCCTTGACTCTGTCTTCATGCTTCATGTTCAAATAATGCATGCTTTGTATAGCTACAAGTCATTACATGTGCCTAGTTTTGAGTTTCGGGTCTCATCTCATGCATCGGGCGCCATGTTGCCATGTTTCGGGGCTGTTTAGCATCATGATTTAGTGCTGAAATTTGCATGTTTGCATACCACATTCCATGCCTTGCCATGCTTAGTAGAGTGGCATTCGTGCCTTAGGTTCGGTTCTCGGTTTGCGTGCATGTGTGCACACATTTTGATTGTTTCATTTTCATCTAATGGCCACTGATTTTGGCATGCTTGCGAGCTATCCATGTTAGTTTAAGTCCATCATTGCATGTTGTTGCATACCACGTTCGCTTACATGTTTAGGTTGCGTGCCTAGTATACATTGCTCATTTGAATGTTCATGTTGCATACTTAGCCTCCATGCCTAGGTTGCATTTCATTGAGCATGCATCCCTTGCCTCTTGATCAATCATGATAGGGGTTGGGGCCCTTTGATGTGTTTTGTGCTTGCATTTCATTTGATATCGAAGTTGCACACTTGGCTTTTGGGCCATCATGCATCGAAATGCGTGATTGATGGCCCGAGGGACGAGGGCCACACTCCCTTGAGTCCATTACATGATAGGGAGTGTGTCCGTGCATACATTTGCCTGAAAATTCCATGCCATGCACTGCTTGCCCTCTGCTGCTGTCAATTGCAGGTTCTGCAGGAAGTTTTGGCCGGTCGGCTAAATATAGTGCCGGCCGGCCATCATTTTTTGGCCGATAAACAAAAAGGTGGCCGGTGATCATTCCCTTTGGCCAGTGGTGTTTCTACTTGGCCGGTGATGCTCCCCAGTGTCCAGAGAAGCATTCTTGGGACTTGTGCAAGTTTTCAGGGGGCAAGGCAGTGTAAACAGAGGCAACAGTGCCATGGCAATGGATTTCCGGGCGAGGCCAATCCGAGCATGCGGGCATCCCTCTTCCCGAGGCCTTTTACTGCTTTCCTTAGCTTAGTTAATTTGTTAATTAATTAAGTGGTCTGTAATCATTAATTAGCTTGTAGGTTAATTAATTTGTATATTCTTTTGGTCCCTCCGAGCGAGGGTAAATTTGTAATAAGTGTGGGTGAGTGTGTGCATGTCTTCCAACCCCCACTTCTTTCTCCCTTTTACTTACCTGCTTTCAATGGTTAGTACTAGGGCATATTTATTTTAGCATCCTTATGCTATGCATGCGTGCATCATTCATCTGTACTGCATGCACCGGGCTCGGCGCATCATACTAACTGCATTGTACTTCAATTCCAAGTTGAATACGTGTTATTTGTAGCATTTCACATGTCATTGTAGATTAGCCGAGCCTATTCTAGTGACATTCTGTATATGATGCATTAGCCATTTTAAGATGAACTAGGATCATGCATGATTACTAACTAGTTTCTGTTTTGGCACGGAGTACTAGGTAAGCTTTTATGCTTTAGCATACCGCATGCGTGTGAGTGTTGCCATAATAGCGTGATTGCCATGAGGCTAGCTGCTTATGTGATATAACTGCTTGAATGCCTGTGGATGGAGGTTGAATTACCTAAATTGGAATAATGCATTAAAACTGTGAGTTTTAAGCCCACTAGATAGTGGCAAAACCATCTTTTCTAAAGCCCACTTGAGGGTGGCAAAATCTGTATTTTAGCCTACTTGAGAGTAGCAAACCATTTTCAAAACAAACATGAAATGTTTTGTTCCAATTTAGGCGATTTGGTCTATACTTGTTTGCTGTGCGCATAACATAGTAAATCTAGGCTAATAACCGGAATAAGAACACATAACGTTTTCAAAATTGGATATCATGATTAGTAGAGGCCGGTCTTCGGACCGGGCGAGAGGGGGTGCTCATAGCTGACCTTCCCCAATCGTACCCAAGTTCCCGAGCCGAGGCAACTTTGGTGATGACGGACACGTGGCCTTTGGCACCGAGTCAGGGTTTCCTAAATTCCCCCAAAATAAAAAATATTTAGGTGGCGACTCTGTATCTGGCAAAGCAGTCCATGTTTGGCACTTCTTTCAAAATCAGTTTTTCTCAAAACGATTTGCCGGATTTGGACTCTTTGGTTCAGATTAAGAACCGTGACAAATCGAGTCCGAGCTGTAGTAGACCCACAAACGAACAGAACGGGAGTTCATCCTCCTGGGGCGTTCGGGGACGTCTACAGTTTCTGGCGACTCCACTGGGGAGATTAGAGAGCTTGACTCGAACTCGTGATATCCTGTTTTGATTTCATTTATGTGTCTCTTTGCATTGCATGTGCATTGGTGCGCCTAGGACACCGTGTTGGCCATCTGCTATTCCTGAGCGGTCTGCTGGAGGCTTGACTTTGTCAAAGCATGCCATAAGGCTGACCGGTTGCGGGCTCTGCCAGTATGGGAACACAAACCCCGGTTTTACCGGGGCACCCTTTTGACCATTCGACCTAGTGCATATCGAAATCCATAGTGACCATTCCAAACTAGGACAGGTTGCTTACCCGATATAGGTTGTTTGAAACCGCTGCGTGCGTAGTAAAGCCCTAGCTCCTGACAAAATAGGACAGGGAAACCCTACCCCAACATAGGGTGTATTGGCTCTCATTTACTTGCTATGTGCTTTTAGAGTGTATCTCTACAGGGAATGCATATACCAGTTTGCGAGTCTGGGTATCCGGCCTATGGGCACCAGTATCAGTAGTTTGAGAATCAATTATATCTGCGGGTATCAGATTCAGATTTAGGGCAGTGATTTCGGGGGAACAGTGATCAGTAATAGAATACAGTCGTTCAGCTCTACTCGTATCTGTTTTGGTGAAGTTGAGCTGAGATGCTGTATGTTTTCTCTTTTGCTAGGTAGTCCTAGAATCATAGCTTCAGAAGGCTCCACTATCCCCCGGGTACATTGGATTTGTGCTGATAGACTTTGTCAGGTCAGAGACTCAGTTCAAGGGTAATCAAGGCCAGAGATGGCTAGTCAGACATAGACCACCAGTACAACAGCTACCAGATCAGTGATCTTTGAGCAGTCGGGTTGAGATTTCCGAGCCTACTGCAGACACAGATATACCGGTTGCTCAGTTAGACCAGGACAATATGACGAGTCTGGAAGAGATGGTGCGCCAACTCCAGGATAGTATGAAAGCCATGCAGCAAGACGCTGTCCGTCAAGCAGAATTCGCCAAGCAACAGGCTGTGGTCATAGCCCAACAGGCAGAGACAATTGCCAGGCTAGAGCAGCAAACCGGAGCATCTGCTTCGCATCAAGCTCCACCACTAGGGGTTCAGACACCCGGGGAAACACCCAATGTCCAGGAAGGTACGGACATTCCAGTAGGGCCGGCTCCGCCCCCAATTTTACCCCAGCTATCCAAAACACCTACCAATCTACCAGACTCTCCCTTCGAGTTCAAGACAGACCCCACAGCATTAAAAGTGAGCAGGCTTGAGAAATTGTTCAAAAAGTCTCACGGGGCCCACTCTGTTCCTGATATAGATGATGGTTATACCGACTCAGTGGTGACATTACCGGATCGGTTCAAGATGCCACATATCGATCGATTCGATGGCTCTGGAGACCCAATGGTGCACCTCCACCTGTTTTCTGATATCCTGAGGCCAATGGGTTTGACCACAGCCCAGAAGCTATCACTATTCGGTCGAACCATGTCTGGGATAGCCGCAATCTGGTATGCAAAATTAGAGAACTCTGTGAAACAGAATTGGGAAGAGATGGCTGAGGCCTTCAGTGATCAATACTCCTACAACACACAGATTGAGGTCACAACTCGTGATCTTGAAGTCACCCGCCAAGAGCCAAAGGAGGGTTTTTCAGAGTTTGTGGCGAGATGGAGAGCAAAGGCCTCGATGATGGCTATAAGGCCCTCCGACAAAGACCAGATAAGGATGGTTGTGCGCAACCTCCAACCCAAACTGATGCAGAAGATGATCGTGCTCCCCTTCCCTACCTTTTCAGATCTGCATGAGATGGGAGTACAGATCGAGGATGCTATAAAGCAGGGCCTCATTGACCAAGAGAAGGAGCAGCCCAGGAGGACGTTTACCCGCAGTTCGAATGCGACCACCAGCGGTGACGCAGCTGCTAGGACTTCAGACGAGGGCATGGTCGCCACCACCACACAAAGAGCAACCACCTCCTTTGTTGGCGCATCCACTTCAAACCCCCGAACTTCGGACTATCTACCCCGGGGCAAGAGGGTTTTCACCCCACTCTTTATGCCTTTGTCAAAAGCTCTAGGGGGCCTACTCAGGAAAGGACATCTGAAACCGTTAGAACAACGGCCTCTACCCGATCCTCTCCCTCCGAATCATGACCCGGCTAAGTACTGTGCTTTCCATCAACAAACCGGTCATGACAATGACAGTTGTGTCCGTCTTCGTCACGAGATACAAAATTTGATTGACAACGGGGTCATCTCCGCACCAGGTCTTACAAAGTCTATCGACACTTGATCAGAGAACTTGTGGGGGATAATGTGATGTGATCGGGGGATGAACCACCTGCGGGCGGCACTCAGTTTACTCCAGATGTGGCGTATGGCATGCACTGTTTTAAGCATTTGTGAATGCTGGCTTTTGTACTTTCTAACTCGGGTATTGAGTCGGTTTTGTTATGTTGTTTAGAGTTTGTCCCGTTGTGTTGAGTCGGTCTTTTCATACTGAGTCAGTCGGGTCTGTCTTGTTGTGTTGAGTCAGTCCTGTTTTGTTAGAATCGGGTGATTTCGGGGGGTGTTACCTCGGACACCACTTGCTTGTTTTGCGTTTGTCTTTTCATTTTCTTTTGAGTCTGTTTCTGCCTTGGAGCCAGTTATGCCAACAGATTTGAATGAACAGCAGTGATTTTCACACTCTTGTGTTTGCTTCTGCCGTGTGCCAGTTGTGCCAGAAATTCTAAATGAGTGGGCAGTATTTGACTAAGAACTTTGTCTTTTCTGTGCCTTGAAGTCATTGTAATGACCTGAATTTTTCAAAACTTTTTGAACACTGCGGTGAAAACGAAGAGGGAGGAATTCCTCGGGATTTGCAAAACTTTGATCAATTTGAGAGAAAGATAGGCGTGCTAAACCTTTTAATGAATGAAATCGTGCTTGTTAGCGTGAGTACTGAGAAGGATCCTGGCTTGATACAGATTGGTTCTACACTATCTTCAGCGCGAGCGATTTGTTGCTCTCGTAAAAAGTTTCAAAAACAAAATATTTTGCGCAGTCCTGTGAAGACCTGTGTGGAATCACTCTTGAGATTGTGCAGCCTAGAATTGCTCTCAGCCTCAAGATTCAATCCGTTTGTTTCTGAACCTTGAATCCATTTAGAATGTTCAACGATCCACCATCAAGAGAGGCCTGTGAGGCCAGGTTTGGAGCAGCCCTCGAACAAGAGGCACCAAAGTTAGATTAAGAGATCAGACATTGTCAACAGAAGCTTGCAAAGCTAGAACAGCAGCACCCCTCGAACTAGGGGCAAAAATGTCAAATGTCTCGAAGAGCCAAATACAACAGCCATTCTCCTAGATACAGAGAGGCTTCAATCTCAAAACCATTTGGCATGGACTTGTTACACTTTTACCCTTTGAGAGGCTCGCTGGGCCGAAAACCTGAAAGGGCGACCCAGGCAAAAGTTAGAGCAAGGAAAAATAAAATACAAAAAAAAAAAAAAAGAGAATACAAAAAAAAGCAAAAAAAGAAAGTAAAAAAAAGAAATATCAAAAAAGAGAAAAGAAAAGAAAAACAAAACTCGCAAGGTCGAAAACCCGCACCGGGCACCTTGGCAAAAGTTAGAGCCTAAAAAGTGAAGGTTAAAATACCTGAGTGTACCTTAACCCCGAACTACGTAAGGCTTGATTCCCATGTTTGGGATACGTAGGCAACTTCATTCTGAAGTCCAGCCATAAACACTTCCAAACCGACTGTATCCATGTAATGGTTTTGACCATCATTAACTTCTCTGCATCCGAGAATTTCGTTGTGTTCGTCACTCTGAGGACTGACTACAATGCGCTGTGGTGCCATCCAAACAAGGGGCAACTTTCCGTTACCATTCAATGCGCTGCGGTGCCGTCCAAACAAGGGGGAACTTTCCGTTTCCATGTGGTGTCCTCCAAGCAAAGGGCAATTTTCCTTCAGATTTGAGGTTGTGCATCTCAAGAGTAGGTTCCGTCCTCATTGAGCAGTGGTTGTTTGCGAAAATAGTTTTTGAGATTTTTTTACTGAGGTTGACTAATTCTCTCGAAATTTATTCCATTTTTTTTTTCAAAACTGAACCATTTCTTGGACCCAAAAAAAAAAAAGGAAAATTTTCAGTGCTCATAACCTGACTCGCATGATTTCAAATCAGAAAATCGAACAAGCATGCTAATCTAATTCTTATGCTGATCAAAATTGTTTTAGTAGAAAACCAAAACAAAAAATGGTCAAAATGATGAACTAGGGGCACAGTTGAGTCAGGCTTCCTGTCTTTTCCCCGCTATCAGCATACTTGCCAAGAAGGGCACTCTACCTGCCAGAAAAGGCACCACTGAAGCTAACCGCAAAAGGGCTGAAAGCTCTATCACCCTCCAAGGAACGAGGTATCAAGTCAAGTGCGAAGCACGAATTGGAATGGATCAAGATGATCCACTTCCTCATCGGGACAGATCTAACCACGTCCAAACTCCCTAGCAGAGCATCGTCAACCGATGTCAGCTGCAGATTTGCTACACACCCAATTATAGTGCAGCCCCTCTGTGGAGGAAACTCACTGTTGTGAACAAGAAGAAGAATCTAGCGGAATGCTAGGGGCAAGAGCCCACAACTTTCTGTTTATCCATCAATCACCCAGGGGAGGGATAAAAAAATGAGAGATTGAAGTATAGAGAGATGTACGATGAGAGAAAAGTGAGAAAAGGGTTTTGAGAGAAAAACCGAGCTTGAGGGCCGAGTGATGTGAGAATCACAAATGAGAAAGGGTGGGAATAATACCCGGTGAAACAGGCTCCCTGTGCGCATTTGAGTCTTTCGTTGTGTTTTGTTTGTCTCGATTCTTGTTTTGAGTCTTTTCAAGTGTCAATAGATGTGTTTAGGTTGTTTACCTTTATTTTCCGTTGTTGGGTCGTCTTTGCTGTGTTCAGTTGTAGGCTCAATACCCGGTCGAGAACTCATTTTCTCAATTTCAAAAATGATTTGTTGTGTGCTCAGAGTGCTGTGCCATTCTACACATTTGTGCAAAAAAGGAATTTGTTCTTTCGAAAACTGCAGGGTTTAACCCAGGTCATGTGAGAACAGTGAAATCAGGGCCTATCTAAAGCTATATAGGTTCCGGACTGCAAAGCAAAAGAAAAGAGGGAAAATCGAAGCACCTAAGTGTGTTTCACCTTCAGCGAATTCCGTGATTGTGCTCCGGGTGTACCTCTTCGGCCTTATCACTACTCCGAATTATAAATGTATCTCGACCCCAAGCTTAAGCCTGCTTCAAGTCAGAATGGCAATTAAAGCAGCAGCAGATGTTATCTCTTTCTAATATGAACAGGGTGTGCCCGTTTTTGAGCTGAGTGTGTTGCAAACCCCTCCAAAAGGTAAATCAGAGGTCGCGTTTGAATTTGATCTCGTTAAGGCTTGTATTCCCTTATTCGGCATCTTGTTTCAAATATGCGTTGTCACGCACGTCCCATTTGCATTGTTATGCACCCTTCCACTCGCGTTGTTATGCACTTCTCATACTTGCATTGTGATGCACTTTCCAATTGCATTGTTATGCACCCACTTCACTAGCATTGTTATGCTCATTACTTGCATTGTTATGCACCTTGTCACTTGCAATTGTCATTCTTTCTCCTCGCGCATGCGACGGGTTAGACCTCCTCTGGTTTAGAGCATTTGGAATACATTCCAATGCTTATACCTTTCTGAAACACTGGGATACGTCCCTACGTTTCTTTCTCTTTTCGAAACACCGGGATACGTCCCTATGTTTCTCATTCCTTGCGGAACACCGGGATACGTCCCTACGTTTCTCTCTCTTTTCGAAACACTGGGATACGTCCCTATGTTTCTCCTTCCTTGCGGAACACCGGGATACGTCCCTATGTTTCTCATTCCTTGCGGAACACCGGGATACGTCCCTATGTTTCTCTTTCCTTCCTAACCTTTGGGATACGTCCCTAAACACTAGGATACGTCCCTAACCTTTGGGATACGTCCCTAAACACCGAGATATGTCCCTAACCTTTGGGATACGTCCCTAATCACTGGGATACGTCCCTAAACTTTGGGATACATCCCTAAACATCAGGATACGTCCCTAAACACCGGGATACGTCCCTATGTTCCCCCCCCCCCTCTTTGGTTAAGAGCATTCGGAATACGTTCTGGTGCTTATACCTTTCCTAAACACCGGGATACGTCCCTACGTTTCCCTTTCTTTCCGAAACACCGGGATACGTCCCTATGTTTCTCTTTCCTTCCGAAACACCGGGATATGTCCCTAAGTTTCTTTCCGTTTTCCGAAACACCGGGATACGTCCCCACGTTTCTCTTTCTCTTTTTGGAACACCGGGATACGTCCCTATGTTCCTCTTTTTTTCTGAAACACCGGGATACGTCCCTATGTTTCTCCTTCTTTCTGAAACACCGGGATACGTCCCTATGTTTCTCTCTCCTTCCGAAACACCGGGATACGTCCCTAGGTTTCCTCCTCTCTTTTCGAAACACCGGGATACGTCCCTACGTTTCTTCTCTTTTTCTGAAACACCGGGATACGTCCCTATGTTTCTCTCTTCTTTCTGAAACACCGGGATACGTCCCTATGTTTCTCCTTCCTTTCTAATCTTTGGGATACGTCCCTATGTTTCTTTGCATGATCATAAGTTATGTTCGGGTTCTTGCATTGTCAGTTGCATTTTGCCCCTGCCTGCGGGCACATTTCTTTTGATTGTATTGCCTGTTTGTCCAAGTCTTCGGTCTTGTCAAAAATGGGTCATCTCTGGGCTTTGACACTCACTCCCGTGATTGTTATGACTTACGAGTTCTGTCAAAGAGGGGCAACTGTAGACACCCCATTTTTGACCGCCCTTAAGACTTGGGCATTACTGATGGTTTACTTGGTGGAGAAAGGTGTACAGGGCAAAGGTTCAATTTCTTCGGCAAGGAGAGAGACAAATCTCAACTTCACACCCCATTTCGGACCAAAGCTATTTTGAATGATTTTTAGACCTTAAAACCCTCTCTTTCAAAACTTTTTTGAAATAAAGTTTCTGCGATGTTCCGAAGCTCACATTTTGTCAAGCGTTGTGTTTTTCGGTAAACCGAGCAAGGACAAAGTGGAAATGAATGAAAGAGAGATGAAATCTTTGAAAAATCTTTCAAAACACCTTGCTTAGGGGTTTGAAGTTGAAGAAAAGGGGAAATGAGAGAAGAAACCAAGTTGGAGAAGAAGATAGGCAAGAATAGCTAAGGGAGGGACGAGCAGTCCTCGCTAAATCAAGCCTATCTGTCTATATACTTGGAGTTAAGCTATGAGGCCACCACCGTTGGAAAGAAGACTTTCGGGGCTTCATTTTTCACTCAAGAATCTCCTAAAGCCAAGTCCGGGTGGGGGAGATATGATCGGTTGAAGTTGGGCATCATCCTGGTTGGATCGAATCTGCGCGGCTTCACCAAAAAGGGCATAACGTTCTGCACAGGAGGAATTTTAATGCAAGGTTTGCGGCATTGGAAAGATAACTTCCGGGGCTCCAATCTGGACACCCACCGGCCACTTTTTGGCCTTACCGGCCACCTACCGGCCATCCATTTAGCCGACCGGCCAGGGAAAATAGCAGGTCGGCCAAATATTGTGCCGACTGGCCATTTATTTGGCTGATGACTTCCTTTTGTGGCCGATATGACCCTTTTGCACCCTCCAGGCTTGGTACATGCCAGCTGTGCCAGCTGGGATGCACAGACCCTACTCCCCAAGCACGGGGATGGCCTTTTTAAGCCTTTGACCCCCTTTTTCCTTCTAGAAAATTGAACCTTTGGCCAACCTTCTTGGGGAAGCTTGGCCAGCTGTCCTAGCTTCCTCAGGAAGCCTTGAACCCTTTGCCCCTTTGACCCTTTTAGTGTAGCTTCTTGGAGAAGCTTAGAACCATTTCCTTTGCCTATATAAGGATCTCTCTTCTTCCTTTGTTGAGGGTTAGAGTTTTTGAGCAAAAAAACCAGACCTAGGGCATATATATCTGATATATATATCCTCTCTCTCTATATTTCCCTCTCTCTCCTCTTTTGTGTGTGTTTTGTGACCTAAAAGGGTGATTTCTTCTTAGTTTTGCACTAAAACACACACCATTACACCATACTTCGACTTGGGAGGTCTTGAGGGTTTGTTTTTGAGGTTTTGAGGTGGTTTTGATCAGAAGAGGAGGGCTGCACTTGCTGTTCTTGAGGTGTTCTTCAAGGGTAACACTTTTCCCTCTTTATTCCCCATTTTTGCATACACTTTTAGCCTGTCTTGCATACTGATTTGAGCTTGGTGTATAACATAAAAAAGTTCTGTTTTTTTGTGTTTAAGATACTTCATTAAGACCACTTTGGTGTTTGGGGTTGTTTGACCCCTCTTAGGCCTTGTTTGGCCTCATTTTTGTGCTTTTTTTGTGAGCTTCGGGACCACCTTGTTTGGGCCTCCTCACCACTGAAATCTTGAGGGATTTCAGTGGTGAGGATGGTGTTTTAAGGTCCTAAGAAGGAGAGGGCCATCCCCTCTCCTTGTTGTTTTGTTTGATGCCTTTTTTGGCCTTACAAAGGGGCCTATATTTCCACACTTCTTGAGCTCAGTTCAGGCATTTTTCAGTGGGTTTTAGGACCCCTATAGGCCATTTCCAGAGTTGGTTTGGCTTTTTTGAGTGTCCATCTTGTATGTGCTTAATAACCCCTTGTATAGCCCCCTAAAGGAGCTCATCATTTTTGCATGTGTTGGCTTCATTTCAGAGGTTATTTGGGCATATTTTCACATGTTTAGTTCATTGATTTTTGCTAGTTTGATGAGTTCTCACTTCACTACGCCAAAACAGGGCATTAACGGTGGTTTTTTTAACGGCGGTAACGAAAACCGCCGTTAAAGGTACTATTAACGGCAGTAACGAAAACCGCCGTTAATTTATCATTAACGGCAGTTTCGTTACCGCCGTTAAAAAAACCGCCACTAAACTGTCTTTAATGACGGTAATAAAACCCTCTATTAACGGCGGTAACAAAACCGCCGCTAATGCCCGCCTTTAACGGCGGTAAAAAACCGCCGCTAATGCCCAATCATTACCGCCGTTAATGACGACGGTCTTTGCCGGCGAAACTCCGGCGTGCTCCGGCGAAACTCCGGCGAGCTCCAGTGAAACCATTTATAATAAAGTAAAAGTAATGTTTAAATATTTATTTAGGGAATATATTTCATGAAGAGTGGCTATGGCAGAGTGGTTGGTGTGGGTGAATGAGAGGTCTTGGGTTCAAAACTTGGGGAGTGCAAGAAGAAAGAATTATTTTTTGAAAAATTTGAACCTATTTACGGCGGTAAAAAACCGCTGTTTTTGGTCCTATATTACCGCCGTTTTTGGTCGACTTTTAACAACGGTAATTTACCTTTTTTCGACGGTTGTACTTTTTCCGACATGCGCATAAACGGCGGTAACGAAACCGCCATTAAAGGTTTTAACGGCGGTTTTACAGCCTTTAACGACGGTAAAAAACCGCCGCTAAAGCCCAATTTTGGCGTAGTGCTTGCTTCATACACTTGCCATGTAAACCATGTTTACTAATCAAATTTGCATGCTATTTTAGTCCATTTTGCTAGCATCTTTTGGCCATGCTTTAAACTGGAAAAGTCCATGTTTTGGGACTGCCTTGACTCTGTCTTCATGTTTCATGTTCAAATAATGCATGATTTGTATAGCTACAAGTCATTACATGTGCCTAGTTTTGAGTTTCGGGTCTCATCTCATGCATCGGGCACCATGTTGCCATGTTTCGGGGCTGTTTAGCATCATGATTTAGTGCTGAAATTTGCATGTTTGCATACCACATTCCATGCCTTGCCATGCTTAGTAGAGTGGCATTCGTGCCTTAGGTTCGGTTCTCGGTTTACGTACATGTGTGCACACATTTTGATTGTTTCATTTTCATCTAATGGCAACTAATTTTGGCATGCTTGCGAGCTATCCATGTTAGTTTAAGTCCATCATTGCATGTTGTTGCATACCACGTTCGCTTACATGTCTAGGTTGCGTGCCTAGTATATATTGCTCATTTGAATGTTCATGTTGCATACTTAGCCTCCATGCCTAAGTTGCATTTCATTGAGCATGCATCCCTTGCCTCTTGATCAATCATGATAGGGGTTGGGGCCCTTTGATGTGTTTTGTGCTTGCATTTCATTTGATGTCGAAGTTGCATACTTGGCTTTTGGGCCATCATGCATCGAAATGCGTGATTGATGGCCCGAGGGACGAGGGCCACACTCCCTTGAATCCATTACATGATAGGGAGTGTGTCCGTGCATACATTTGCCTGAAAATTCCATGCCATACGCTGCTTGCCCTCTGCTGCTGTCAATTGCAGGTTCTGCAGGAAGTTTTGGCCGGTCGGCTAAATATAGTGCCGGTCGGCCATCAATTTTTGGCTGATAGACAAAAAGCTGGCCGGTGATCATTCCCTTTGGCCGGTGGTGTTTCTACTTGGCCGGTGATGCTTCCCAGTGTCCAGAGAAGCATTCTTGGGACTTGTGCAAGTTTTCAGGGGGCAAGGCAGTGTAAACAGAGGCAACAGTGCCATGGCAATGGATTTCCAGGCGAGGCCAATCCGAGCATGCATGCATCCCTCTTCCCGAGGCCTTTTACTGCTTTCCTTAGCTTAGTTAATTTGTTAATTAATTAAGTGGTCTGTAATCATTAATTAGCTTGTAGGTTAATTAATTTGTATATTCTTTTGGTCCCTCCGAGTGAGGGTAAATTTGTAATAAGTGTGGGTGAGTGTGTGCATGTCTTCCAACCCCCACTTCTTTCTCCCTTTTACTTACCTGCTTTCAATGGTTAGTACTAGGGCATATTTATTTTAGCATCCTTATGCTATGCATGCGTGCATCATTCATCTGTACTGCATGCACCGGGCTCGGCGCATCATACTAACTGCATTGTACTTCAATTCCAAGTTGAATACGTGTTATTTGTAGCATTTCACATGTCATTGTAGATTAGCCGAGCCTATTCTAGTGACATTCTGTAAATGATGCATTAGCCATTTTTAAGATGAACTAGGATCATGCATGATTACTAACTAGTTTCTGTTTTGGCACGGAGTACTAGGTAAGCTTTTATGCTTTAGCATACCGCATGCGTATGAGTGTTGCCATAATAGCGTGATTGCCATGAAGCTAGCTTCTTATGTGATATAACTGCTTGAATGCCTGTGGATGAAGGTTGAATTACCTAAATTGGAATAATGCATTAAAACTGTGAGTTCTAAGCCCACTAGATAGTGGCAAAACCATCTTTTCTAAAGCCCACTTGAGGGTGGCAAAATCTGTATTTTAGCCTACTTGAGAGTAGCAAACCATTTTCAAAACAAACATGAAATGTTTTGTTCCAATTTAGGCGATTTGGTCTATACTTGTTTGCTGTGCGCATAACATAGTAAATCTAGGCTAATAACCGGAATACGAACACATAATGTTTTCAAAATTGGATATCATGATTAGTAGAGGCCGGTCTTCAGACTGGGCGAGAGGGGGTGCTCATAGCTGACCTTCCCCAATCGTACCCAAGTTCCCGAGCCGAGGCAACTTTGGTGATGATAGACACGTGGCCTTTGGCACCGAGTCAGGGTTTCTTAAATTCCCCCAAAATAAAAAATATTTAGGTGGCGACTCTGTATCTGGCAAAGCAGTCCATGTTTGGCACTTCTTTCAAAATCTGTTTTTCTCAAAACGATTTGCCGGATTTGGACTCTTTGGTTCAGATTAAGAACCGTGACAAATCGAGTCTGAGTTGTAGTAGACCCACAAACGAACAGAACGGGAGTTCATCCTCCCGGGGCGTTCGGGAACGTCTACAATAGCCCTTGTGTTGTGTCCTTCACTAGTTTCAATGCTTAAGGACTCTAACTTGCCATGCTCATGTTGTTTGCATGTTGTTGCATTGCATTGTTAGAAAGGCATGTTGTGTGTGTTGCATTGTTTGGATTGGACGCCAATCCAAACATGAGGAATGTCGCACATTTCATACTTGAAGTGATGAAATGTGCCTCATTTCTCGGTAGCCAACCCTCTTGATCAAGCATGATAGAGGCGGAGGCTCTTATGTGTTGTTTGTGCATTCATTGACATTGACTTGTGCAAACTTGGCTTCTCGGCCATCGTGCAATGCGATGCTCGGTTGGTGGTCCGAGAGTCGAGTACCGCACTCCCTTGAGCTTGAGAAATGATAGAGAGGGTGGTTGTGCACACATATCTTGCAAATACACTACTATGCCCCTTCTTATTCTCTGTTGCAGCAAAACTGGAGTTTGGCAGAATTTCTGGTCGGCAGACCAACAAAGGTGGTCGGCCGACCACTTTTTCTGGTCTACAACTAGTTTTTCTGGCCTACAGGTGGTCTACAGCCACCTTTTCTGGTCGGCAACCCACCAGGAGGTCCCTGTGTTGGAGTAGAAGCAATCTGGAGGTTTGTGCAACTTTCAGAGAACAAATCAAATGCAAATAGAGGCAATTGGGGGCATGGTAATGGATTTCCGAGTGAAGCCGACCGAGCATGCATCATTCATTATTGTAATAAGTGTGCGTGTGTGTCATGCATGTCTTCCAACCCCATTTCTTTCTCCCTTTCACTTATCAGATTTCAATGGTTAGTTTAGGGCATATTTCGATTAGCATACCTTATGCTTGCATGCGTGCATCCATTCATCTGTCTTGCATGCACCGGGCTCGGCGCATCATACAAACTGCATTATATTTCAATAGCAATTTGAATACATGTTATCTAGTTGCATTCACATGACATCTTAGAATAGCCGAGCCTATCTTTGCTGCATTTTGCATGCGTTGCATTAGGCATTCTTGACATAGCTAGGATCATGCATTGATTACTAACTAGCTTCTTTTTTGGCTCGGAGTACACTGTGAGTGTTTACGCTTTAGCATCCTTGCATGTCTGTAAGTGACTGCCATGATAGCATGCTTGCCATGAGGCTATTTGCTTAAGTGCTTAATTGCATGAATGCCTGTGGATGAAGGCTTCATTGCTTGAATTGGAACAATTCATCAAAATGCGAGTTTTAAGCCCACTTGAAGTGGCAAATCATCATGTTTTTAAGCCCACTTGAGGGTGGCAAATCCGCGACTTAGCCTACTTGCGAGTAGCAACTCCAAACCATTTTGAAAAACAAACATGAGATGTTTTGTTCCAAATTGAGTGATTTAGTCTATACTTGTATGCTATGCGCATTACATAATAATTCTAGATTAATAACCGGAATAATAACACATGTGTTTATGAAAACAACATATCATGTTAGTAGAGGCCGATCCTTTGATCGGGCGAGCGGGGGTGCTCATTTCATGACCTTCCCCCCCTGTACCCAAGTTCCCGAGCCGAGACAACTTTGGTGATGACGGACACGTGGCCTTAGGCACGAGTCAGGGTTTCCTAAATTTCCCAAAACAAAATATTTAGGTTGCGACTCTGAAATCTGGCAAAGCAGTTCATGTTTGGCGCTTTTTGATTAAAATCAATTTTCCAAAACGATTTGCTGGATTTGGACTCTTTGGTGATTTATCAGTCTTACATTGCACTTTATGAGATTATATTGAGAATCGTGATAGGAGTCCGAACTATAGTAGCTAGAACTAGAATTCGCGCCGTCGCGCGCGGAGCGGAGTTCGGGCAGTCTACACTAGGTCACCCTTCCAGGTTTTTGGCCTAGCGAGCCACTCAAGGATAGTATTTCTTCAACTTGTCCATGTTGATTGGTTGGGAGAATTCTTGGCCATCTAGATCCATAAGAATGACAGCTCCGCCCAACCAAATAGTCTTGATAATGTAAGGACCAGCCTAATTGGGTCTGAACTTGCCCCTAGGGTCATGGATGAGACCTCGGTTGTCTTTCAGCACCCAATCGAATCAGTAGACTTATAAAACTTACATAGAAGTAAGCAATTGGACAACAACATATTTCAGATATCTCTGTTAAGCTATTACTCACAGTGATCGGTTGGTTGGTTTGCCCTGGAGCTCAACCCTACACATTCCATGAGCACAAAAGGGTCACAAACAATTCAATCCATTCTAAAGTCACATATTCCTCTTTAAGCTTTATTCTTATCTCTTTAACTCATTTATAATGCTCAATGTATGCCTAAGAGTGCTTACAAGCGAAAAAGAACGGAAAACGGAAAATGGAACACATAATGCATTTTCAAAATTTCATAAAACAGGGACCCCGCTCGAGCATGGACTTCCCTGCTCCAGCGGACCCACGAGGCCTGCAAAAGTACTAGATATGTCAAATTTACGCTCGATCGTGAACTCTGGCACTCGAGCGGAAGGCCTCTCTACATGGCTCCCCACTCGAGCGTGAACTTCCCCGCTCGAGCGGACACCATGTCTGCAGAAAATACTGGGAACACGAATTTCACGCTCGAGCGGCGGTTTTCCCGCTCGAGCAGACATCAAAATTCTGGAAAATCCAAAACTTGTTCTTGAGCTTCAAATTGATGTTAAAGGGTTAAGGACATAAACTTGTCATGACCCGAACCCGCCCCCAAGGGTTAAGGACATAACCGGCCAGTAATCATGAGATTACCTACGGCTTCAAACCAAACCAAACGTATTTTAACAGAGTTAATGGGGGCCAAACGGAAGCAATTTAAAACTTTGTCCATAGACTTGTGCTTACATGGCACATCATAACAAACCATGCATATGCACATTAATAACTCACAACAAAATATGTACTACATAAGGTTCTGTACATACAGGATCATACAAGTCTAAGTTAACCCATCACGACTATATACAACAGATGCAAAGTCTTCGCCAACATGACAGAATATAAATATATAACAAAAGGGCGAAGACAAGTCTCGTGCGTGAGACACAAGGGCTAACTCTCCCAAAACCTTTGGTGTTCCACATAGACTTCACTGGGGCTGGGTTTGGACTTCTCTTGGCTCACCTACAAACACATGAATGAGCGTGAGCGAAAGCCCAGTGAATAATATCAATTAAAGAAGCTATACAGACGAGATGCAGAACAACATGCTTCAAACGGCCTTAGGCCCAATTCATATTTCTATTTAACATATATACACAGTTTAGGTCAAGTGACTGTGGTTCTAAACAAACTGGCCTTTGGCCCATTTAAACTTTCATTTGTGTCAAAACAGCCTTTGGCCCATTCAGATGACAAAATGGCCTTTGGCCCATTCATTCGTTCATGTCAAAACGGCCTATGGCCCATTCATTTGTGTCAAATCGGCCTCTGGCCCATTCATTCGTGTCAAAACGGCTTCCGGCCCCTTCATTCATACCAAAATGGCCTCTGGCCCATTCATTCATGTCAAAACGGCCTCTTGCCCATTCGTTCATGTCAAAACGGCCTCTGGCCCATTCATTCATGTCAAAACGGTCTCTGGCCCATCTATTTGGTATAGCAACACTGTCCACCAATCGAATCAGTGAACTTATAAAACTTACATAGAAGTAAGCAATTGGACAATAACAGATTTTTGATATCTCTGTTAAGATATTACTCACAGTGATCGGTTGGTTGGTTTGCCCTGGAGCTCGACCCTACACATTCCATGAACACAAAAGGGTCACAAACAATTCAATCCGTTCTAAATTCACATATTCCTCTTTAGGCTTTATTCTTATCTCTTTAACTTATTTATAATGCTCAATGTATGCCTAAGAGTGCTTGCAAGCGAAAAAGAACGGAAAACGGAACACATAATGCATTTTCAAAATTTTAGAAAACAGGGTCCCCGCTCGAGCGTGGACTTCCCCGCTCGAGCGGACCCACGAGGCCTGCAAAAGTACTGGATATGTCAAATTTACGCTCGATCGTGAACTCTGGCACTCAAGCGGAAGGCCTCTCTACATGGCTCCCCACTCGAGCGTGAACTTCCCCACTCGAGCGGACACCATGTCTGCAGAAAATACTGGGAACACGAATTTCACGCTCGAGCGGCGGTTTCCCCGCTTGAGCAGACATCAAAATTCTGGAAATTCTAGAACTTGTTCTTGAGCTTCAAATTGATATTCAAGGGTTAAGGACATAAACCTGTCATGACCCGAACCCGCCCCCAAGGGTTAAGGACATAACCGGCCAGTAATCATGAGATTACCTACGGCTTCAAACCAAACCAAACGTATTTTAACAGAGTTAATGGGGGCCAAATGGGAGCAATTTAAAAATTTGTCCATAGAGCTGTGCTTACATGGCACATCATAACAAACCATGCATATGCACATTAATAACTCACAACAAAATATGTACTACATAAGGTTCTGTACATACAGGATCATACAAGTCTAAGTAAACCCATCACGACTATATACAACAGATGCAAAGTCTTCGCCAACATGACAGAATATAAATATACAACAAAAGGGCGAAGACAGGTCTCGTGCGTGAGACACAAGGGCTAACTCTCCCAAAACCTTTGTTGTTCCACATAGACTTCACTGGGGCTGGGTTTGGACTTCTCTTGGCTCACCTACAAACACATGAATGAGCGTGAGCGAAAGCCCAGTGAATAATATCAATTAAAGAAGCTATACAGACGAGATGCAGAACAACATGCTTTAAACGGCCTTATGCCCAATTCATATTTCTATTTAACATATATACACGGTTTAGGTCAAGTGACTGTGGTTCCAAACAAACTGGCCTTTGGCCCATTCAAACTTTCATTTGTGTGAAAATGGCCTTTGGCCCATTCAGATGACAAAATGGCCTTTGGCCCATTCATTCGTTCATGTCAAAATGGCCTATGGCCCATTCATTTGTGTCAAATCGGCCTATGGCCCATTCATTCGTGTCAAAACGGCCTCCGGCCCCTTCATTCATACCAAAACGGCCTCTGGCCCATTCATTCATGTCAAAACGGCCTCTGGCCCATTCATTCATATCAAAACAGCCTCTGGCCCATCCATTTGGTATAGCAAAACTGTACACCAATCGAATCAGTGAACTTATAAAACTTACATAGAAGTAAACAATTGGACAATAACATGTTTTAGATATCCTGTTAAGATATTACTCACAGTGATCGGTTGGTTGGTTTGCCCTGGAGCTCGACCCTACACATTCTATGAACACAAAAGGGTCACAAACAATTCAATCCGTTCTAAATTCACATATTCCTCTTTAGGCTTTATTCTTATCTCTTTAACTTATTTATAATGCTCAATGTATGCCTAAGAGTGCTTGCAAGCGAAAAAGAATGAAAAACGGAACACATAATGCATTTTCAAACTTTTAGAAAACAGGGTCCCCGCTCGAGCAGACCCACGAGGCCTGCAAAAGTACTGGATATGTCAAATTTACGCTCGATCGTGAACTCTGGCACTCGAGCGGAAGGCCTCTCTACATGGCTCCCAACTCGAGCATGAACTTCCCCGCTCGAGCGGACACCATGTCTGCAGAAAATACTGGGAACACGAATTTCACGCTCGAGCGGCGGTTTCCCCGCTCGAGCGGACATCAAAATTCTGGAAAATCCAGAACTTGTTTTTGAGCTTCAAATTGATGTTCAAAGGTCCCAAATGCATGATTTTGGCTCAAACTTCACATATACATATTCTAACATGGTATAAACACTAAATTACAACACAATGAAGCTCAATTTCACAATTTAGTCACATGCGTGTCTCAAATTAACTCAAACTCATCACCAACACACTAGATTCAAACATGCAAGACTCAAACTCCCATGATTTGCACTTGCATGTGAAATATACACAATATCCTCTACTTAATTGGTGAAGAGATGATCAAATACACGGTCATTAATCAAAACTCAACATGGATTACATACTTTATGCTCAAACATGGAAATTTATGGCAATATCTTACATGCATGTGTTCTAAGACTTCATATTCAACAAAACCAATTCAATTTCATGTCAAACTCACTCTTGATTACCCAACTAGCTTGAATACACAAAATTACAAACTAGAATCCATGAAATACTCACCTAGGTGCTTTAATTCTCACAATCTATAGCAAATTCTTGAGAAATCTTCAAGGTTTCCAAGCTTTGAGCCAAAATTGCACAATGTCTCTCCCTTTCTCTCTCTATAGCCGGTTCTCTCTCTTTCTAAGGCACAAAATCTGATTTTGAGCTCAAGTGTATGAATTGAGTGTATAGTGCCTCTCTTTACAAGTCCCACTAATCATAATTTTTTAACATTAAATAATTTGAGCACTATGCCATTAATTAAATCAATTTAATCTGATCCACATCAATTTTTAATCAAATTTCACCGGTGGCTCTAAAAATTACGCCAATCACAATGGCGTAATCGATTTCGGGTTCTGTGGCCGAGAAGGCCTTCAATTTAATTTCCAAAGCAGATAATCAAACAGATATTCCTATGATGAACAGATAGAAATTCAAAGCCACATATTTTCACATAATGGCACACAAAATCATATTAAACACATAATCATACTCATATTAAGGACCAATTAACATATTACGGAACAGGGGTATCACAAAACCAGAGAATACGAAGTTGCCCCAGTAGATGTCCGAATTGAAGGTCTATAGCCCCAGAGAGCAAATGGCAATTTGTCTGGCCAGTCCCTGTAAGTCTCAACCATTTTCTGCAAAATGTGCTTGATGTTTTTATTGGTAACCTCAACAGCTCCGTTACTTTGCAGGCCGATATGTCGATGACTTATGAAAAGCCACGTTGTATTTCTCCAACAAGTCGATCACTTCTTCTTTAAAATGGGAGCCATTGTCTGAAATGATCTCATTTAGGACTCCATAATGGCAAATAATGTTGTTGTGGATGAACTTAACCACATGTGCTGCTTTCGACACTGCATAAGACTGAGCTTCCACCCACTTTGTGAAATAATCAATTGCCACCTAGATATACTCATGCCCATTCGACCCTTTTAGCGTAACTACCCCAATAATGTCAATTCCCCAGACTGAATATGGCCATGGTGAAGTCATGTTGTACAGCTTCGACGACAGGATGTTCATGCGATTTGCATGAATTTGGCATTTGTGGCATCGCCGAACAAAACCAATACAATCCTCCTCCATGGTTGACCAGTAATAACCCTGACTGAGAATCTTCCGGGCTAGCATTACTCCGCTCATGTGTGCTCCACACTCTCTCCCATAGATGGCCTCCATTAGGCGCTTCGATTCTTCTGCATTGACACATGGCTTGTGAATTCCCAGATGACCCCTTTTATACAACTTACCCCCGTAGATGATAAACTAAGCAGCCATTCGCCATATTGCCCTTTTATCTTTGGCATTTGCCCCTAGTAGATAAGCTTCCTTTTCCAAAAAGCTCCAAATATCATGATACCAGGGGTTTCGATCTTGTACTTCATCTATCGCAGTGATCAGCTCGTAAGACGGCGCATACCTCTGTTCAATAATGATTGGACGCATCTGGACTCCCAACGGGATGTCTATCATAAAAGATAGAGTTGATAAAGCATCAGCGAACCTGTTGTTCTCTCTTAACAGATGCGTAAAGGTTAGCTTCTCAAACCTAGGAATTAGAACATCTAGGGTTTGGTGATAGATTTTCATCATTTCTTCCTTAACCTTCTAGTCTCCTTTTGCTTGAGACATAACCAGGTTCGAGTCCACAGTGACGTCCAATCTTTTTGCCCCTAGTTCCAGGGTGGCTTCCAAGCCAGCGATACACGATTCGTATTCTGCTTCGTTGTTTGATACCTTGAACCGGAGTTTGAAACGTAAAGGTATATGGGAATTGTCGGGTGCTATCAGCAACACCCTTATCCCATAACCGTACTGATTAGACACTCCGTCAAAATACATTGTCCAAATCTCTTTCTCAACCTGCAGAATAGCTTCATCCGGGAATAGGTAATCTACCGCTTCGTCCCCTTCCACTAGGTGATCTGCCAGGAACTTAGCTACCGCTCTCCCCTTAACAGACTTGCGAGTAACATTCTCCAAATCAAATTCAGAGAGAAGAAGCAGCCAATGAGCTATCCTACTCGTAAGTGCTGGTTTCTCGAAGAGATATTTGATGGGATCTAATCTCGAAACCAGAATTATGGAGTGAGCAAACAGGTAGTGCCTCAACTTCCTAGTAGCCCATACCAAGGCTAAGCAAGCCTTTTCTAGCGCGGTGTAATGGGTCTCATAGTCCAACATCTTCTTACTCAGGTAATAGATGGCTTTCTCCACTCTATCCTCAGATTCATGTGCAAGCATGCAGCCCATAGTCATGTCAGTTACTGACAGATACAAAATCAACGGCTTCCCCAGCTCTAGTGGTGACAACACGGATGGGTTCTGAAGGTACTGCTTGATCTGCTCAAAAGCAAACTGGCATCAGTCATCCCATTGAAATTTCTTTCCTTTCTTCAGGAGACCAAATAGTGGTTCACAAGTTAAGGTTAATTTTGTAATAAACCGTCTTATGAATTGCACTTTACCCAGAAAGCCTTGCACCTCCTTTTCAGTCCTTGGTGGTGGCATTTCTAGGATGGCCTTGATTTTGGAATGATCGACCTCAATGCCCCTTTGTGTAATCAGGAACCCCAGCATTTTCCCTGCTGTGACACCAAAAGTACACTTCTGTGGATTCAGCCTCAATCGATATTCTCTGATTCGTTAGAAGAATTTTTTTAAGGTGGTGTAACGGCCCTCTCTTTCCTTGGACTTGACAATCATGTCATCCACAGAAACCTCAACCTCTTTGTGGATCATATCATGTAAGATCGTGGTTGCAGCCCGTTGATAAGTAGCCGAGCATTTTTCAGACTGAACGGCATCACCCTGTAGCAATAGGTTCCCCACGGCATGGTGAAGGTAGTCTTCTCCCTATCCTCGGGTGCCATCAAGATCTGGTTATACTCGGAAAAATCCATCCATAAAGGAGAGCAACGCATGGCCTGTGGTGAAGTCCACCAATTTATCGATGTGCAGTAGAGGAAAGTCATCCTTCAGACTAGCTTTCTTCAGATCTCTGAAATCCACACACACCCGAATTCTACCATCTTTCGTCAGCACCGAAACAATGTTGGCCAACCAAGTTAGATACTCAGATACTAGCAAAAACCCTGTGTCTATCTGCTTGGTGACCTCTTCCTTAATTTTCAAAGCCCAATCCAGGCGTATTCTTTGAAGCTTTTACATGATAAGTCGGGCCTCAGGGTCAAGAGGGATCTGGTGCTATACAATCTCAGGATCGATTCCAGGCATGTCTTAGTAGGACCACACGAAAACATCTTTGAAATCTTTTAATAAAGCGACTAAGTGCTTGCGTTCCTCCGAAGACAATGTGGACCTGATATGGACCAGACGTGGATCCTTCTCAGTACCCACATTAATTGCAACAATTTCATCAACAAGGGGTTTTAAAACCTCTCCTCCTCTCGATCAACCAAATGTTTTAAAACCAGAGGAATTCCTTCCTCATCGTTTTTATCAAAATTTTGAAAGTCATGATCAATGCAATATACAAGTGGCACAGAGAAGTACTCATAAACGGCCGCAACATTCTAATTCAAAAGATCCAGCTCATCCAATTCCACGGTTACAACCGACTCAAAAGAAAAGGCAAAAGATGACCTGGACAAAACTACAGTATCCGGGTTATCAATCCCAGGAATACTAGACTCCGACTCCGAAGAACTGGAATCTGATTCCGTCTCCACAAACTCTGTGGAATCAGATTTTGACTCACTACCTAATTCAGAACTATTGGACAGAGAACCCTCCTCTAGCTGCCAAATAAGGGAGGGTGCACTAGATGCATCCAGAATACCACCGGAAGGATCCACACCTGACTGATCTCCGATCATGGAAACGGTGAAGTCATCCCCCAAGCTCCCCGGTTTGATCTGAGTATCAAAAAGGAGACACGCCAGCGTTGCTCCTATCTCAAGTTCATTGCTGTTGGACTCACCCTCTATACTCTGTTCAGCCTCAGTAGTTAATTCAGTCTGTTCCTCTGAGGGTTCATCCTCTTTGCAGCTGTAGGTCGAAGAAAGTCTCAAAGCCGGGCAGACGCCGCTTCTCAGAGTTCAACCATGGCTCAGGAAAGCCACAAAATAGGAAGCCCTCCCCCTCCTAGACAAAGCAGCCATTCAAAGTTCCCTGAATTGGCCTATGCATTGGCTCGTAGTGCTTCCCACTTTGTTTTGCTTTGGCTCTTCCTGCCATTTCCTTCTTTTCTCACCTAATCCTCTTTGGTAGGCGTGTAGCCCAAGCCAAAGGTATGAGGGTTATGTGGCACTTCGGCCAGTGTAGCAATGCCCTTCCGACCACTCCTTCCTAATCCCATCCCGGGTATATGTTGTAGCTTGTTCATGAGGCAGACTGATTGAGCACTAATGTACAAGCCCTCATCAATAACCAAGATATTTTGCACCACCCGGGCCTCAGCCAAGGTAAACCCAGATAGGAAAACATCCTCATCGTCGTGTAGAATCTCTAGTACTGGTGTAGTAACCTTAGGCGGAGGATGTATAGATGAATTTTCAAACACAATGGCCATCCCCTTCCCATGGGGGTACTTCAGCATCTGATGAAGAGTGGAAGAAACAACTTTCACTTGGTGCAGCCACGGCCGTCCAAGGAGTAAGTTAAAAGTGGCCAGAACATCTAGGAAGTGAAACTCAATCTCTTGTTGTGCTGGGCTAACTTGTATTTTGACTTGCACTGTTTTTATCACTTCTTTGCTTATGTTGTCGTACGCCCGAATCACCTGGGCCATAGGTACAAAGCCCACTGGCTTCAAGCCAATAGCATAGGCTATGCGCGACAGACAAACATTTATTGTGAACCCAGTGTCAACCAATACAACCGGCACCCACTTCTCTCTACACTCAACTAAGATGTACAACGATTTGTCATGTGTAGAGCCCTCGGGCGGCAATTCCTTATTTGAGAAGGTCAAAGTAGGTGAAGCACCTCCTGGGAAGACAAGTCCCACTAGCTGTTCAGGAGTTGTGTTGATAGACAGCTTAGCCTTATCCATTGCTGATAGGACGGCTTGTCTGTGTACTCGCGAAGCCGAGCAACCCCCAGATGGATATGTCTGCTTGGATCTTCTTTAGCTTCTTCAGTATAGCTTCTTCTTCCAACTACTTTTCCATCTGTTTTTCGGCCTCCTTATCCTTTCTGGATGCTTCAGGTTGATCTAAGTGTGGGGGCTTAAAGTACCGTCCGCTTCTAGTCATATGATCCACTTTCTCAGAATACCAAGTGTCATCTGGTAGGTCTTGGCCCCAATCTTTGTCTGTGTGGGCAAAATGCAGGTTATCATCTTCCTACCATACTCCTTCGGCAACTGATAGGCAATTGTTCGGTTCCGTGGGATTACTCTCACATCACAGTAATCCCCCGCAAGATGTTTTGCTTTTCCAGCTTCTTGACTATTCCCATCCCTTTTCTGTTCAAACCGTTTCAGTGCGTCTTCTCGCCTTGTATCAATAGTACTAATGATGCCCATTTCTTGAGCGAAATTCTGATAACGGCGCTCTCCGGCAATTTCCCCTTGTCCTCGGCCGTTCCGGCCCTTGTAGCAGTTCCTAATTCTAGTTGCTCAAGCTTTGGTTGAAATCCCTCATCCACATCAGGTTCATCACTAAGCCACCCAGAATTATCTGCTGACCCGTTCAGATCAAACCAGTTAATTTGCATATCCCCCGAATCTTGGTCATCGAAGAACTGCATATTGTTGATATCCTCCTCGAGGTCGGCTAAGTCATTCAATCCCTAGCTCGGTCCATCCTCCCGGACTACCCTAACCTCCATCCATGTTGGCAACTCCAGCTTTGGTTTGGCCTGATTGGTTGGCACAATGTAGTAGCATGGGTTGTATTCCTCCTTAGATAAATCCACGAAGCCCTCAGGCATTAAACTGGTATTCCCATTCTCCATCAAGGTGACCCTGCCTTCATCTACCACGATCACCACCAAAGGCTTGCATTGGGATGTGGATGTGTTCATCATGCACAAATCTGTGCTTTTTGGTATGAACAGAGCCGGCTTAGGTAGGTGGGAGGGGGTGATATATATACTGGGGTAATAAGGATGGCCAGTGTGGATGAGGTTTATTTGTTAGGGAGGAGGGGCTTGGTTATGTGGTGGGAGAGGATTTGTAGTGATATTGGGCTTTTCGGGAGGTGCTATCACTTTGTTATCAATGAGATCCTGAATCTCATGACGAAGTCTAAAGCATTGGTCAGTATCATGACCATGCGGTTGGTAAAAAGCGCAGTATTTGGCCGGGTTGTGTTTAGGAGGGAGAGGATCGAGCAATGGGTATTCTTCTAACGACTTTAGATGCCCTTTTCTGATCAGGATTTTAGGGCTGCAGATAGAGACATGTATAGTGGAGTGAAAACCTTTGGCCTCGGGGTTGGTGCTTTAAGGTTTGTGAGGTTGTATCGGATGTACCGGCAAAGGGGTTGGCAGTTTTCGGTGTGGTGGTGACCATACCCACATCGGAAGGCCTTGCAGCTACACTACTGCTAGTAGAGCATTGGAACTGCGTGTGAAAGCCCTCTAGGGTTGCTCCTTCTCATCATTGATCAAACCCTGTCTTATCGCATCCTCAATATGAACTCCTTGTAGACACCCCACTTTTTACCATCCTCAAGACTTGTATATTCTTGCAGGTTCATCCAGTGATAAGTTTGATTGCTCATCGAACACTCGAATTCTGCGGCGGAACGCTACAGGTTTGAGCTTTCCAAACTCTGCATCAATTCTGCCTCATTTTTAGACCATGTGTTGGTCTTTTCAGCATGCTTTTTTGGGTGCACTGCAGGCCAGTTTTGGGAACTGTCGGCCATGGACTTTCTCCTGCCGGCCATTGATGAGGCCTGCTGGCCATCAATGAGCCCCTGCCACCATCACTGATGACCGGCCGGCCACCAGTGCATCAGTAGATATTTTCTGATATTTTTGTGCCAGCTGTTGCACAAATTGAGGCATCTGCTTGCACGTGGATGGTTGGATCTTTTCAAGAGGATTTTGTATGTCCTATATATAGAAGACATCCTCTTGCATGTAGGGGGTTACAAAATTTTGTGAGCAAAATTTCCTCTCTCTCTCTCTCTAGAATCCTCTCTCTCTTGATTTTGTGCGTGAAAGTGAGAATTCTCTACACATTTGTTCTAAGAACCTTGACCAAACACCTTCACCTTGGAGCTGAGGTTCTTTGAGGCTTGGTTTGAGGTCTTAAGCTTGGTTTTGGCTCATAATTTTAGCTGTTTTGTTGCTGTGCTTCAAAGATATAAGCTTGCCTCTTTTAAGCTTTGTTTTGGTTAAGTGCTTTGCCATCTTTTTACACTACTTTGAGGCTGGTTTTAACCTCTGAAAAGCTCTGTTTTTATGGTTCTAAAATGATGGTTTGAGCCTTGTTTAGTTAGGGGGTGGTTTCCTCCCTTTGCTCTTAGGCTTGTAAAGCCTCTTGAGCCATTTTTTAAAGCTTTTGAAACACCCTTTTCTTGGCCTTTTAACCACTGAATTCCAGGGAAATTTTAGTGGTAAAAAGTTGGTTTTGAGGTCCAAAATATGAGGGGTTGGCCTCCCCTCCTTGTATCTTGTTTGCATGTGTAATTGGCTTAACATGTGAGCATGTTTTTCTACCTCCTTGAGGCTCTATCTCAGCATGTTTTTGCTACTCATTTAGCATGCTTTAGCTCTATTTTGAGTTGTCTTGGTCATATGAGCTTTATCTTGCATGGTTGTAGTGCAAAGACCTTTACTAGCTTTGAGTTTTAATGTCTCTAACATGTTGTGCATGAGATGATTGCATGTTATAGCATCATTTTACACATGATTTCACTGCATGTATCTCTGTCACACTCTTATATATCCCACTCTTTCATTGCTTTTGAGAGTTATGCTTTGTGTCTTGTTTTTGAGCCAACATGCGAGCATGTTTTTCTTGCCTTTCATGTTTCCATCTAAGCATGTTTTAGCCACTATTTTGGCATGTCGTAGCTCTGTTTTGAGCTGGTTTGATCATTTGAGCTTGATATTGCATGCCTCTAGTGTAATGCTCATCACTAGTTTTATGCTTTTGGCTTTTGAGCATGTCTTGTATGTGTTGCTTGCATGATTTAGTGTCTTGAGCATGCCATTTCAGCACTAAAAAGTCTGCAACCTCCCTCATTTCTTCATTTTTCTATTTGTTTTGAGGGTTGGTTAACCTTATAATTGTGTTTAAGCTTGAGATAGAGCTTGTGCTCAATGGCTTTAACTCTCTTTTGAGGGTTCCTCCTAGCCAAAGGCATGATCTCTCTCATGTCTTAAACAATCCTTTGGTTGACCCCTCTCTCATTAGAGGACACTCATCTTGAAATTAAGCAATTAAAGAATGGCTTGGTAATGCTAAAATGAGTAAATAAAATGAATCAAGTAAAACACGACCACGATAAGCATGTTATGTGTGCATTGCATGTGTTCAATCAGACGTTATATTGAACACAGGGTAGATTGGTCCATTTCATACTTGAAATGATGAAATGAGCCAATCTCCTTTGTCTCCATCACCCTTGATCATGCATGATAGGGTGGTGGTCCTTTGTGTCATATTTGTGCATTTATTGAAAGTGTACAACTTGGATCTTTGGCCATCACACATTGAACATGCTTGATTGGTGGTTTTGGATTCAAGAGTGCCTCTCCTTTGATGTTTTGAGATGATAAGGAGGGGCATAGTACAAACATGTTCTTGGAAAACCCTTTATTTTCCCTCTGTTTGTGCTTTGTTGCAGCTTGGTGATTCAGCACACCAGTGGCCGATAGTGCATCATCCTTGGCCGGCAGAGGCACACTTTTGGCCGGCAGATGGCCAGCAGCAAGCTCTCATGGCCGGCAGGCCACTGGTGCATTCCTTGACATGGAATTGGTAAGGCAGAGCATAAAGTTCTTGAATTAACCCTGCAAACAGAGCCTCTCAAGAGAAAACTGGTGGGCTTTTTGGGACGAAAACCGAGGCATGCATTTTCTAATTTCCAAGCAGAGCTGAGGCAGTGGAGTTAGCATATTACATTTTTAATTAATGTACATTTGTTTTGTAATTTAATTAACTAGTTGCTACTTAGTTGATTGTTGTAATAATTAAGTAGCTTAGCTTAACTATTTCTTTATTTTGTGGTGTAATAATTAGTCTAATTAGATTAGTTAGCTTAGCTTAGTGTAGCTTAGTTCTTATTTATTTGGACCCTCCTTCGCGAGGGCATAATGTTATAATAAGCGTTCGTGCGTGTGTGTATGTCTTCCAACCCCACATCTTTCTCCCTTTTATTTAACCACTTTCGATGGTTAGATTAGGGCACGTTTTGATTAGCATACCTTATGCTTGCATGTTTGCATCATTCATTTGTCTTGCATGCACCGGGCTCGGCGCATCATACAAGCTGCATTGTATTTCAATATACTTATTTGAATTCGTGTTTCAAAGCATGTTATCAAATTGTTGCATTCATATGCCATCTTAGATAGCCGAGCCTATTTAGTTGCATTATTGCATGTGTTGCATTAGGCATCTTTTATAGTTAGGATCATGCATGATTTCTAACTAGCTTTTGTTTCGGCTCAGAGTACACTGTAAGTTTTACGCTTTACCATACTGCATGAGATGTGTATGTTGCCATGAGGCTATTTGCTTAAATGATTAACTGCATGAATGCCTGTGGATGAAGGATTTATTATTTGAATTGGAACAATTCATCAAATGTGAGTTTTAACCCCACTTTGCAAAGTGGCAAAATCATCTTTCAAGCCCATCATGTTTGATGGAAAATCCGCGTTTTAGCCCACTTAAGGGTGGTACTTTCAAACCATTTTCGAAAAACAAACATGAGTTGTTTTGTTCCAATTCTTGCGATTTTAGTCTATACTTGTATGTTGTGCGCATCACGCAGTAAGTTAGCTAATAACCGGAATAAGAACACTTGTGTTTATAAAACAACATATCATGCTTAGTAGAGGCCGATCTTTGAGCGGGGGTGCTCATTTCAGGACCTTCCCCTCTCGTACCCAAGTTCCCGAGCCGAGGCAACTTTGGTGATGATGGACACGTGGCCTTTGGCACGAGTCAGGGTTTCCTAAATTTTCCAAAAATAAAATATTTAGGTGGTAACTCTGTAATCTGGCACAGTAGTCCAGTTTTGGTATTATTTGATTCAAAATCGATTTTCCAAAATGATTTGCCGGATTGGTCTCTTTGGTGTTTATCAGTCTCACATTGCACTTTGTGAGATTAGATTCAGAACCGTGACATGAGTCCAAACTGTAGAACCAATTCGAGCTCTTCGAAAGGGGGGGGGGGCGCGAAGAAAGTCGAGTCCACACTCCTATATCATGGAGATCAGCAAATGTGAATAAAGGCAAGACAATCATTTTCTGCAATAATTTCCCCTGCAGGTTGCGGACTATCATTCTGATTTAGTCTTTCTTGGATGGCCGAATTGTCATCATTGAGGCCTTGGCCCTCCAACGAGTGACAAAATCCGAGAAGCCCTCCTTCGGCTCTTGACGAGTTGTTTTGAGATCATGAGTTGTGACCTTGATTTGGGTATTATAGGAGTACTGCGCTATGAAGGCCTCAGCCATTTCATCCCAGCTTCGCTTAATAGAATCTTCCAGCTTGGCGTACCAAATGGCCGCTATACCTGACAGGCTCCGGCCAAAGAGTGACACCTTCTGGAGTCTAGACAAGCCCATAGGTCGCAAAATATCTGAGAAGAGCCGCAAGTGGACCATAGGATCCCCTGAACCATCAAAACGGTCTATATGCGACATTTTAAATTTGTCCGGCAAGGTCACTGCTGCATCAATATAACCATCCTCTATATCCGGGATTATATTCATACCCTGTGCCCACTTGAAGTGCCTTTCTAGCTTGTTGACTTTCAAAGAAGTATGATCGACCTTAAACTCAAAAGGGGCCTCGGTTTGGTACACCGATGCTTTGGGGGTCTGGGGTGGAATCAGATCCATTGGGATGCTCGCATTTTCCTGGACATTAGGTGTGGGAACAGTAGCTACAGGTATTGGAAGGTTTACAAGAGGCGGATGAGATGCAGAGGCCATTGCCTGTTGCGGTTGTTGTTGCTGCAACCTGGCGATCAACTCAGCTTGCTGGCCTGCAATTTCCACTTGGCGGGTGGCAACTTCCACTTGGCGGGCAGAATCTATCTGCAAGTTATCAATAGTCTGCTGGAGGTTCCGAAGCAAGTCTTCCATTCCAGCTGGATACTGAGCCATTTGAATAGGTGAATACTCTCTTATTGGGTGTGGGTGTTTGTTGAACTAGTGGATTGTGCCGAACTCTCCTCCGTCTTGTAACCGGCAGGAGTGAAGCAAACACTGGCTGTCCTCTTACAAGATCCCCGGATCGGTAAAGTTGCCTTACTTAGGTCCAGAGTGCTTCGGGGGTAACAGACTCGTCTGAAGCAATGGTGTAAATTACCTTGCAAAAAGAAATAAAAATTAGAAACCACACAGTACCTCGGCTCAGATAGAAACAACACGCAGTTGCAATCACAAGCCGGAGAACTGTACTCAAACACTGATTTCTGCCCCGAAACTGATACCCAGACTTGCAACGGGTACATACATCCTTGCAGAGTTTCACACTAAAAGCACGTATCAAGCAAATTAGAGCCAAAAGCACCCCTATGATATGGTAGGGCTACTCTGTTCTAATTTCGTCAGGAGCGAGGGGTTCACTACGCAAACAAGCGGCTTCAAACAAACCTACATTCGGGTGGGCAACCTGTCCTAGTTTGGAATAGTCTCTATGGTTTCCGATATGCAACCAGGTCGATTGGTCAAAAAAGGGTACCTCAGCAAGACTACCTAATATACCTCTCACACCTAGCACCAAGAAGTGAAAGGAGGATCAAACGGTACAGCGGTAGTCCAGATCCAAGGGTTGTGTTCCCATCGTGGCAGAGCCCATAACCGGTCAGCCTTCTGGCAAGCTTTTCCAAGCAAACCTCCGGGAAACCGCTCAGGAATAGCAGATGGTAAACACTGTGACTTAGGCGCACCAATGCAAATGCAAATGAAAATGAAAAGAAACACATAATTGTAGATAAAATAACATATCACGAGTTCGAGTCAAGTTCTCTAAATCCCCAGTAGAGTTGCCAGAAACTGTGGACTCACCCTTTTTCGTGCCCCGCCTTTCGAAAAGGGTTTGAAAAGAAGGCCTCACAGTTCGGACTTCCGCGATTTAGAATCTAGTCTCACAAGTGCAATGTGAAACTGATAATCACCAAAGAGTCCAAATCTGGCAAACCTTTTTGGAAAATCGATTTTAAATCAAATAATGCCAAAATTGGACTGCTTTGCCAGATACAGAGTCCCCACCTAAATATTTTATTTTGGGAAAATTTAGGAAACCCTGAGTAATGCCGAAGGCCACGTGTCCGTCATTGCCAAAGTTGCCTCGGCTCGGGAACTTAGGTACGAAAGGGGAAGGTCTTGAAATGAGCAGCCCCACTCGCCCAATCAAAGATCGGCCTCTACTAATTATGATATGGTGTTTTATAAATATTATGTGTTATTGTTCCGGTTATTAATCTAACCTTACTATGTGATGCGCACAAGCAAATATAGACTAGTTTGCTCAATTTGGAACAAATTCAACTCTTGTTTGTTTTCGAAAATGGTTTGAAGTTGCCATCCTCAAGTGGGCTTAAAGATGTGGATTTGCCACCAAACATAGTGGGCTTAAAACAGGATTTGCCACAACAAAGTGGGCTTAAAATGCACATTCATTGAATTGTTCCAATTCAAACAACAAGCCTTCATCCACAGACATTTATGCAGTTTAGCAAGTAAACACATAGCCTCATGGCAAGCATGCGAAACATGGCAATATGGCAATCACACTCATACAAGTATGCTAAAGCATAAAACTCACCAAGTACTCCAAGCCAAAACAAAAACTAGTTAGAACGATGCCTGATTGTAACTGTACAAGATGCCTAATACAACACATGCAATATGCAATTTGATAGGCTCGGCTACTAATATGGCATATGGATCGATTTGAACAACATGCGATTAAACACGTATTCAAAGAAGTATTGAAATTACAATGTAGTTTGAATGATGTGCCGAGCCTCGGTGCATGCAATACGAATGAATGGATGCAATCATGCAAGCATAAGGTATGTTAATTGAAAATGTCCCTAATCTTACCATAAAAAACGATTAAATAAAAGGGAGAAAGACGTGGGGTTGGAAGACATACACACACGCGCACACTTATTACAGCATTACACCCTCGTGATGGAGGGTTTGAATAAATAAGCTAACTGACTGGCTACGCTAATTAAGCTAACTATTACAACATAGTTTAACCAATTATTCTAAGCTAATTAAATATTACAAATCAATCAAATCAGCTAAACACTTAACTAATTTAATTACAAAGAAATTAAGCTAATTAATTACAACATAAAGTAATTAACTAACTATTCTACTTAAATAATTACAACGTTTGCATGAATTAGTTACCACTAATTAATTAAGCAAATTACAACATAATTCATTATACTAATGAATCAATTAAAGCAATCAAACGCCTTCGATGTGAGCACCAAGGAAGATGGATGGAGGTTGCATGCGCATCGCCTGAAAGCTTGCTCTATCTGCCCCAAGCTATCTCTGTTTCACCTTCAGCCACTGCCTCTATTTCTGCAAAACTACACTACTGGTCACACACCAAGGGCCAGCAGTGCATCACTGATGGTCGGCCGAGCCCACAAAGGGCCGGCCGTGCATTGATTTGGTGTAAACTCTATTTTTGTGCACTGAGGTGAAATCAGTGCAGATAGAGCATTTCAAGTTCTGTTTTTCCTTCATTCCTTCTCTGTCATAGGAAAGCCTCAAGAGAAGGTTGGGATTGACTCCAAAACCATCAATGAACGATGTGATCACTTGATGATCTCGGATATCATCTTGGACAAAAAATCAAAGAATGCAATGAAAATAGACCACCCCTGCCCTTTTTGTCATTGAATGAACTCAAAAAAGAGGAAGTTGAGACGCTTTAAGGACATCAAAAACACTATGAATTAATGCTTGATGACCCTTGACACAAAGGAACTTGGTATAACGTCCAACCAAGTTCAAGCTATTCAAGCCATTTTCTTTAAGTAGGTTGATCCAAATTTTAAACCAATTGTTTTAGGCCTAGCCATTCATTAGTCCATTTGTCCGAACATGATGTTCAAAGTCCTCTAGTCCAAGAAGTGATGTCAAACAAGAGGTCTCTCTAAAACATGAGAAGGAGACTACACCGTTGACGATGAATCACCGAAGAGATTAAGTCATTAAGTGTAGGTCTCTTTTGCATGCCTTAAGTAACCTCAATTGGTTAAAACCATTCTAAAAAATGAAAGATGTGGATTCATTAATTGATTAGTGAAAAATCAGCCTAAAAGCATATGAAATGATCCAAGAAAGCATGTTGAGCAAGAGGTGTGTTAACTATGTAACCTCAAGGGTGCCTAACAAGGTGTGAACCAAATGGAAAGGCTTAGGAAAACTCAAAACAGTCCCAAACACATGGAAATCAGAGATAAAACATGCATGAAAAGAAGACAAAAGCTAGGCAACAAATATAAGAATTGAAGGCTAAATGATAAGAATAACGAGGGGTGGCTAATTCCTCCATTTTTGGACCTTCAAAGCATGATTTTCAGCCCTCTTAAAACCTCTGAAAATTAGTTTGAATACTAAAGAAAGAGAGTGAAAAGGAGAAGAGTTTAGGTTATGAAATAAAGGTGTAGAAAGAGCAAGCTCTTTCTACCCTTTTGGGAACCCTTCCAACTCAACTCTAGCACTTCAAATAAGCTCAAAAACAACCAAAATAACAAGAATGATGGAGTAAAGAACAAAAATGAAAGCAAGGAAAGAGAAAGCAAGCTTATACCTTTCAAGAAGCAAGCTTGCTCTTAGAGTTTCCAACTCAATTTCAATGCAATCTCAAGCTTGAATTACACTGCCTCAAGATCAACCAAGCCTTTAGGATGATCAAACAAGGTTGTATAGGGTGTGTAGTGGTGGTGTAAGCAAACTAGGTTAGCTCAAAGGATGCCTTGCAATGGAAGAAGGAGGAGTCAAGGCTCTCAAGGTGTATATCTCTCTTCTAGATATTTTGTTCAACCCTCAAAACAATCCCAAAGCTTCGGTTTTATAGAATTCAAGCTGAAAAGGTGACAAATATCTTCAACAATGGATAGCTGGCAACCTCCAGCCCAGAACAGTGTTTATCGCCATCGAAGGCCGGCTGACCATTCATAGCCACGACTGGCTATCACCAATGCATGGTCGGGCCTTGATGGGCTCCCCTGTTTTTTTGGTTCAAACTCACCTCAAGGTGAGAAATGGTCCAGAAATGAGACCCAAGGGTTAAAACAAGGTAAATGTTGAAGATGTGAAGCTATTTTGGAAGCCTGATTGATTCCGAACTGCTGCGAATTTGCAATTCAACTTTCATCATCAAGTGCACTGAATCAAGCGTCTAAGTCTAGTAGGCAGTCAAAAGTGGGGTGTTTACAATATGTCAGAGCTCATGATGCACTCCCAGTATGTACTACATTTTTTAGTTTTCCCATCCCTTTCTGATATTTGCTCCTTCTGGACATTGATCATTCCCAATGCATTTGTAGGCACCCCTAGGATACGCCGAGGATCTGCTGGAGCTACTAGCCTCATTTGAGGGTATGATATTGAGGAGGGAGGCACTGCTCAGCTTCCACAACATTCAGGTCATTTCTTTAGCTTTATTGCATTCCAGTCATCAAATTTCCACTGACACACTGAAACTAACATTTCAACTAAAAACCTCCCCACACTACATTGATACACTGCATCTGAAATACTGTACTTCCATCCTGTATCCATACACTATACCTGACTTCTGCATATATTCATTCTGTAGACCATACTTGCATCTGATACGCATATTGTGGCTGAAATATGACAACTGTCTTTTTGGGTCCCGCCCATACCGATAGCACCGGCGGCAGCTGCAGGACTTGCACCAGCGATGCCTCCTTCAGCAGTAGGGAGGAAAGACAGACAGGCTTTTGCACGCAGTCGAGCCAGAGCCAGGGGCACCTGAGATGAGAGTGGTCCTTCAAAGCCCATTCTGAGTGATGACGACGCTGAGACGAGCTCTGAAGAGGTAGCGAGTCCACAGTCAGAGTCATCTGAGAGTGGAGATGATGACATTAGCTCGGGTTCCAAAAGTGAGGGTGCTGATGCCGAGGCAAGTTCAGAGACAGAGAGTAGAGATGGCACCAGCTCAGACTCTGGTTCAAATTCAGACAACGGCGTTGACGGAGACAGTGCCCCTGAGTCCCTTCCTCCGAGGAAGAAGAGGAAGAGGGCATCACAAGCCTGAGGTGACTAGCGCTAATTTTCTTGTATTTTTTTGCTTAGCTTCTTTTTGTTAGTAGCGTTAGCACATTGTACTGTTTCGGACAGGTTTTATTTGCTTTGAAAACTTGCACTGCACTTTTGTAAAAACAACCATAATCGGAATGAAAACTAGTTTTCATTTGAAAAAAATGTTGTATTTTGCATCATAAGCACAGCATCACATGAAAACGGGATTGAATTTGATAATGAAATTTGAACTTGGTATTGGCAAAACTCTCTTAATCAGGTAATGAACCAACCAACACTAACAAACAAAGTAATACAGCTCGATAATCAAAATAGCAACAATCTAATAAACAACAAAACAACTCGATAAACAAAACAACTCAAATACAAATCAACAAACATGCTAGAACTAAAAGAACTCAAAACAAAACCTTAAAATGCATAAAGAACTGAACAAAACACATGCCTTCAGCATTCTCAGCACACAGGTGGACAACAGGATAGACAAGAAGGTTGTCGGCCATGAATAAAGGCTGCTGGCCACCAATGGCGGCCTATCGGCCATCAATGTAAGGAACCTCTAGATTGTTGCCACCTGGCTTCCACTCACTGCTTTATCTTCTACAAAAGCTTCACCTTCATCATTTCTTCTCCAGAGCTCATTTTGGCTGTTGTTTTTTCCACAAATGGAGCCATTTCTTGCCCAAAACCTCTCAGATTGGATTGCAACTTTAGATGGCTTGGAAAAGGTGAATTTTTAGAGTTTTGGCATAAATGCACTATTCCCGCTGAGTCGTACTCCACTATGTTTTCTGTTCCTATATGCCGCAGCTAGATGTTGGAACCCGATTACACACGTCTTTAGCTTCTGGGGACAAGAGATATGCCCGACAATCGAAGAATTTCAAGTGGTAATGGAGTTCCGGCGCGATGAGGAAATCTTGCCTCAGCCCTGTTTTGGTCACACTCAATCTCTGGGAAGGATGTGTGGGCTTACTCCACATGAGGCCCGATCTTTGGTTCACAATGGAGAGCTGGACATTCCCAGTTTATTTAATCGATTCTCTAACGCCGGTGACCGAGGCGACCTTCTTTGGTGGGGTTTTCAACAACACGCCCTTTGTTTGTGCATGCTAGCACATTTCCTCCTTACCCCTAGTTTCGGCGGGTCTACCAATCGATTAATTGAAGTAGCCCAAGGTTTGAAAAAGGGCAAGAGTTCCATCGGTTTCATGTTGGCCGAGACTTTGATGGGCTTAGATGCCTTTCATCGGTGAGAGGCCACCAAATTCGTGGGTAGTCTACTACTTCTTCAGGTAATGTTTCCCACCCTTTCTGATATGTGTTTCTCACATCTCTCGGCACTCATGCTCTATTTTTCTTTCAAAGCCCTTTTCTCACTTTTCTCTCAACGTACACCTCTCTATTCTTTAATCTCTCTTTTCTTTCATCCCTTCCTAGATATGGCTTATGGACAAGCTAAAGGTAGTGGACCCTTGCCCCGCATACTTTGCCCGAGCATACTTTTTCCGCCAACAGCTAGTGGATTTCTTGAATGAAGGGTGATGGTGCTATTGGATGTGCAACAGGTCTGCTGCTGACATTGCTTGGCACTGCCCCTGGCTTAATCTAAGCGAAATGAGCTACCGCATGACTGGACAACCTGGCATTGAGTTAATTGGCCTGACACATTGTGTATTCTACTTTCCGTTCCGGTTCTGGCATCAATTTGGACATGATCAGACTTGCCCCGAGGAGGGAGTAGAATGCCTGGTTTCATTCCCCGTCTGAGGTTCACATTTGGCTAGGTACCTCACTGCTTGGAGGACGAGAGAACTTCTGGCTCCTGCCCCTAGTTTCAATTGCGCACTTTCTGGTGAGTGCTTGACTTAGCTCGAAGATAAGGCATAATCCGGGCCCACTTTGGCATCAGAGGCTTCCACAAGCACAAGCGGGGAACACAGGAACACCTAACTCAACTATGCGCCAAATTTATTTGCTTTGATCTTTACTTTTCAAGTTTTATGAGTGTAATAAAAAAAGCTTTGATTTGTATTGAGAGTTGGAGAACTTTGTATCGAAATCAATGAAATTAAAGTTATGAACACTGAAAGTTTTCCTTTTGGTCCAAAAATGGTCTAACTTGTAAAAGGTAAAATTTGAGCAAAAATCAACTTTTATTAAAACTTTTCAAATCCATTTTCGATAAGGATCACAAGTTGACACACACGGAATCTATCCTCGAGATGTACAACCCCGGATCCGAAGACAACAAATTGCCTATTGTCTGAATAACACTGTTCAGCACTGTAACCAATTCTCAGAGAGGATCACAACTGAACATTCAGATAAAGAAGTGACAAAGATGTCCTGATCGACATGTGGACAGGACAGTTGAGTTGGAGGTGTTTATGGCTGAACATCAGAATGAAGTTGCCTGCCTATCGCAAAGATGGTAATCAAGCCTTACGTAGTTCGGTTCGAGTTCACTCGATTATTAACGCTCTCCTTTTGCGCTCTAACTTTTGCCAAAGTCGCCTTTTACAGTTTTTAACCTTGCGAGCTCAGTTTTTCTTTATTTCCAATTTTTTATGCTCTAACTTTTGCCTAGGTCGCCCTTCTGGGTTTTCGGCCTAGCGAGCCTCTCAGGGATAATATTTCTTCAACTTGTCCATGTTGATCAGTTGGGAAAATTCCAGGCCATCCAAGTCTATGAGAATAACAGCTCCACCCGACCAAATAGTTTTGATGATATAAGAACCAGTCCAAGTGGTTAAAACTTCCTCCTAGGGTCATGGATGGGAGCTCGGTTGTCTTTCAATACCAAATCCCCTTCCTTGAGATTTTGGGACTTAACCTTCTTATTAAAAGCCCTGGCAATCCTATGTTGATAACCCTGAACATTGTACAATGCTTTCAGCCTTCTCTCATAAAACAGGATCAATTCATCAAACCTGCTCTACTGCCAGTCTACCTCTACTATCTGATACTCAGCCATTACCCGAAGCGACGGAACTTCTATTTCAATCGGCAAAACAGCTTCCATCCCACAAACAAGGAAGTAAGGAGTTTCCCTAACCGGCGAGTATGTTGACGGGGGAAAGACAGAAGACCTGACTCAACTGTGCCCCTAGTTCGTCACTTTGACCATTTTTTTTTTTTCTAAAACAGTTTTGATCAAAATGAGAGTCAGATTAACACACTTATTCGATTTTTGATTTGAAAATCATGCGAATCAGGCGGTGAGCACTGAAAATTTTCCTTTTTTGGGTCCAAACATGGTCCAATTTTGAAAAATGAAATAATTTTCGAGGAAAAAGTCAACCTCAGTAAAAATTTTCAAAACTATTTTCGCAAACAGTCAACGCTCAACGAGCGCGGAACTTACCCTCGAGATATGCAACCTCGGATCGGAGGCAATGGAAAATTGCCCCTGGCTTAAAGGGGGAGAAGGCAACGGAAAGTTGCCCCTGGTTTGGACGGCAACTCAGGGCAACTTATGGTAATGCAAGGCAACGGAAAGTTGCCCCTTGTTTGGATGATGCCGCGGCATGCTCATCGATGATTGATCACGACGGGGCTCTCTGGCGCGGAGAGGACGAAGACGGCCACAAACAATATATGGACACAGTCACCCTGAAGGTGTTGGTGGTTGGACTTCAAGAAGAAGTTAATCACGTAGTTCCAGGTTGCTGTAATTGAGACGTTGGATTCGGATTCAGAGGAGGCAAAAGTGATCAAAACCATGACATGGGCTGAGACGCTATGGGAGCGTTGGGGGCTGGACTTCGAGATGAAGTTGCCTACGTATCCCAAACATGGGAATCAAGCCTTACGTAGTTCCGGTTAAGGTACACTCGGGTATTTTAACCTTCACTGTTTAGGCTCTAACTTTTGCCAAGGCGCCCAATGCGGGTTTTCGACCTTGCGAGCTATGTTTTTCTTCTCTTTTTTTTTTTTTTTTTCTTTCTTTTCTTTTCTTTTTGTCTTTTCTTTTCTTTGCTCTTTTTTTCTTTTTCTTTTTTTTCTTCTCTTTTTTTTTTTTTTCTTTTTTTTCTTTTGTCTTTTCTTTTCTTTGCTCTAACTTTTGCCTGGGCCGCCCTTCTGGGTTTTCGGCCCAGCGAGCCTCTCAAAGGGTAAAAGTGTAGCAAGCCCATGCCAAATGGTTTTTTTTTTTTGAAATGGAAGCCCTCTGTATCCGGGAGAGCGACTGTTGGGTTGATTTGCAGGAAAAGTCCATCACGGTTGCTTCTCGAGCTTTGCTTGGTGGGGATCTGATCTCCCTGATCTGACTTTGAGGCCTCTTGCTCGAGGGCTGCCTTAAAACGAGCTGCACAAGCGTTTCATGGCCTTGTTGAATGTTCTGAATGGAATCCGGTTCACAACAGATAAATCGAATCTTGAGGCCGAGAGCGATCCTAGGCTACACCATCTCAAGAGCGATTCCACACAAGTCTTCGCGAGACTGCACAAAACATTTTGTTTTTGAAAGTTTTTAAGAAAGCGACAAATCGCTCGTGCTGAAGATAGTGTGGAACCAGTCTGGATCAGGCCAGGGTCCTTCTCAGTACTCACGCCGACAAGCATGATTTCATTCATGAAAAGCTTAGCATGCGTTTCTTTTTCTCAAAATGATCAAAATTTTACAAAACCCGAGGAATTACTTCCTCTTCGTTTTCATCACCGCAGTGTTTGAAAAGGGTTTTATGAAAGCTTAGGTCATTACGACGATGTTCAAGGCACAAGAGAGCAGGCGGTATGTACTGTCGTTCCATTCACACCCTCTGGTACGGCTAATTCAAATAACAACAAATACAGCACCTGATAGCCACGGCTGTTTCATTCAGATTTGTTGGCATAACTGGCTCCCTGACAGAAACAGACTCAAAAAGCAAAAACAACGATTTATAAGACAAAACGGTGTTTGAGGCAACAACCCCGAAATCACCTGGTATACTATATAAAAGGGACTGACTCATTACAATTAGACAGACCCTTAAGCAAAAGGAATGTCTCAAAACAATGAGACAGGCTCAAGACAAAACAGAAGACTGACTCGACACCCAAGTCAGAATTTACAAAAATTAACATTTAGCAGGTGCCCAAAAATGCGTGCCAAACGCTATATCCAGACAAATGTACCAGACACTGCCCGCAGGCGATTCACCTTCTGATTACATACTCGCAGTATCTGTGTCCTCAAAATCCAAGAACTCTGTAGTGACTGACTTGGCTGAGGTAGGCGGGAGGATAACCTCGTTGTCAATCAAATCCTGCACCTCATGACGGAGGCGGAAGCAAGTGTCGGTAGCGTGACCAGTCTGCTGGTGGTACGCGCAGTATGCAGTAGCGTCATGTGTGGCAGGGAGATTCTTCGGTAGGGGTCGGGGCTCAAGAGGTGTAAGATGCCCCTTTTTGGCCAAAATCAAAAGTGCCCTAGACAAAGGCATGTAGAGAGGATGGAAGGCTCGGCGTCCTCGAGGCAGGTACTTCGGGGCCTGAGCACTCTTGCTAGATGCACTAGCGAACGGATCGGCGGGTGCGGCCTTGGATTTCTGATCTTTCCCGGGTACAAGGCTGGGAGTAGGAAGAACTGTTTTGGCGTGACGGGGCCTATCCCGGTTCTCTGATTGACTAGAACTGCCCTCAGGCGGAGCGGGGAAAGCATCCTCCACAGCTTTCGTCGCAACTGTAGATATCTGTTGCTTGTTCATCCCCCTGGCTTTCAAAGCCTCTACTGCCCACAGCAGTTGTTCGATAGGGTCGGCATCTGCCTTCATCTTGCCTTTATCTCTGGCCTCGGCCTGATTCAGAACTTGGTTTGATGCGTCGTTACCATAACTGGAGGTCATCTCCGGTTGGTTGAGTTCAATCACAATTCGTCCCAGTAGCGGGGGCTCCTGGGGTACAAAGCCTCCGACGTATGGTGCGGCTGGCGGCGAAACTGTCATTCCATAGGCGAGATCCGTCACGGATCTTTGAAGATCACCTATCATCCCCATTAGTTCAAATGTAGTGGGCTCGCGAGCCTGATATAGCTGGGGAGCCCAAACCGGGTGTGCGGCCGGCGATCTGGGCGGATGCGGCATGTCAACGGTGGTTTCATCATGTAAGGTGATTTCTTGATCCAACGCGGCCGTCATGACCACGATTTCTTCTGAATTCTGCGTCATGCTAAGTCCTGCCGCAGTAAGGGGAAGACACTAACTGTTCTGGATTGGCTCTCTGAATCTCTAAACTGAAACAGAAAACAAGCAGCATTTCAGCCCCAGACAGATCAAGCACGGATGTAGCCGAATAACTGTACTCTACTACTGATCACTGTTTCCCAGAATCACTATTCAAACTGAACTGATATCCGCAGACACAACTGATTCTCAACAACACTGATACTGATGCCCTCGGGCCGGATACCCAAACTTGTAAACTGATATATGCGTTCCCTGCAGAGATACACTCTAAAAGCACATAGCAAGTAAATGAGAGCCAATACACCCCTATGTTGGGGTAGGGTTTCCCTGTCCTATTTTGTCAGGAGCTAGGGTTTCACTACGCACACAGCGGTTTCAAACAACCTATATCGGGTAAGCAACCTGTCCTAGTTTGGAATGGTCACTATGGATTCCGAATATGCACTAGGTCGAATGGTCAAAAAGGGTGCCCCGGTAAAACCGGGGTTTGTGTTCCCATACTGGCAGAGCCCGCAACCGGTCAGCCTTATGGACATGCCTTGACAAGACAAGCCTCCGGCAAACCGCTCAGGAATAGCAGATGGCCAACACGGTGTCCTAGGCGCACCAATGCACATGCAATGCAAAAAAAACACATAAGTGTAGTCAAAACAGGATATCACGAGTTCGAGTCAAGCTCTCTAAAATCCCCAGCAGAGTCGCCAGAAACTGTAACAGCGCCCGCGTGGGACCTCGCTACAGTTCGGACTCCCTTTTGGGTTACGGTTCTAAATCTGAACCAAAGAGTCCACTCTGGCAAATCGTTTTGAAGAAAACAGATTTTTGAAAAGTAGTGCCAAACATGGACTGCTTTGCCAGATTACAGAGTCGCCACCTAAATATTTTAAAATGGGAAATTTAGGAAACCCTGACTCGGTGCCGAAGGCCACGTGTCCGTCATCACCAAATGTCTCGGCTCGGGAGCTTGGGTACGATCGGGGAAGGTCAGCTATGAGCACCCCCTTTCGCCCGGTCCGAAGACCGGCCTCTACTAACCGTGATATCCGATTTTGAAAACATTATATGCTCTTATACCGGTTATTAGCCTAGAATTACTATGTTATGCGCACAGCAAACAAGTATAGACTAGATCGCCTAATTTGGAAATAAGCATTGCATATCCGTTTTGTTTGGAAAATAGTTTGAAATTGCTACTCGCGGGTAGGCTAAAACACGGATTTCAATGAGTATTCCCAACTCAAGTAATCCAACCTCCACCCACAGGCATTCAAACAGTTTATAACACATAAGCATTTAGCCGCATGGCAATCATACCGTCATGGCAAACATTCACACGCATGCGATATGCTAAAGCGCAAAAACTTACATCGTACTCCGTGCCAGAAACAATAACCCGGTTAGCAAACATGCATGACCTAGTTCATGTTAAGTGGCTAATGCGACACAAGCATAGATGCAATCTAGAGTAGGCTCGGCTAACCCTAAACATGGCATATGAAGTGTGCGAATAGCACGTATTCAATTTGGAATTGAAAATTGCAATGCGGTTTGTATGATGTACCGAGCCCGGTGCATGTAAACAAATGCATGAATGCACGCATGCATTGCATAAGGTATGCTAAAATAGACGTGCCCTAATCTACCATCGTAAGCAGGTAAATAAAAGGATAGAAAGAAATGGGGGTTTGGAAGACATACACCCACTCACACACACTTATTACAATTTTGCCCTCGCTCGGAGGGGCCAAAAGAATAATACAAATAATTAACTACGCAAGCTAATTAAATATTACAAATTAATTAAATTAACAAATTTAATTAAAGCAGTAAACCGCCTCGGGATGAGGGCCGGATGCGACACGCGCTCGGGACTGGCTCGGAAACACACTGCCATGCACGGATTGCCTCTATTTCCCCTGCTATCCTCCTCAGAAAATTGCCAAAGTCCCAGGAGTGCCTCTCAGGGCACTAGGGAGTACCACCGGCTGGGGTAGAGCACCACCGGCCGAAGAAGGAGGCCACCGGCACTAGATGAAGTTATCGGCTGGAAATTGACTGCCGGTCGGCACTAAACAGTGCCGGTCGGCACAAAATACCTGCAGAACCTGCAACTCACAGCAGCAGAGGGCAACAACATGCATGGCAATATAATTCAAGCCATTTATGCACTACACACACCCCTTATCATGTTTTTGACTCAAAGGGGCATATGCCTCGATTCCCGGACCACCAATCGCGCATTTCCATGCGTGATGGCCCTAAGAACCAAGAGTGCAACTTTGATTTCAAATGCATGCAATGCAAACAAACAAACAAGGGTGCTCAACCTCCATCATACTTCACTTCAAGAGGCCAAACATGCACAATATAAATGCAACCCAAAATATGTCAACTAGGCATGGGACATGGACTATGCAACATGTTCATGCAAAGGGGTTCAAGCAAGCATGTAAGGTAAGCATGCAAACCAATGGAAGGATGGACTTATACATGAATTAGGCACCTCAAATAGTCCTAAAATCAGTGGCCATGATGCTAAGGAAATGAGGGCCAAACACACATGCACACATGCACAAGTTAAGGCACCAACACTTAAGCATAATAAACAACATTCAAGCACACTTGAGATGAGTTGAACATGGGCTACTAGCATACATATAAAGCTCTGAAAATCATGCAAAACATGATGCCAAATCATGTAACAAAGCAAGCTAAACATGCAACAAATAGCCCAAGTATTAAGGCAAGCCAATAAGGCTTTGAACCACACCTAAGCGAGGCAATTATGGCATGCATTAAACAACCTAAAACAGATTTTTAGCATGTCAAATTAGGCCCAAAGGACCACTTAGATGGCGTCTAAGAGGCTTGAAATCAAAGGCATGCAAAATGGCCAAAACATGAGGCATCCAACACATGCTTTTAAAGCATTAAAGAGGCAACTAAGGCAAGCATACAAGCATACCAAAGGGACTGAAATAGCATGTGAAATGGTTCCAAACCATCAAAAATGAAGCAAGCAAGGCATGCTACACATTCATACTCTTGAGGCCAACAAGCCAAATGCAAAGAGGCTATATTAGGCATGCTAAGATTGACCAAAACAACTTTGGACAGAGCTAAAACATGCCAAAATAAGCATACAAGCTTCACAAATGCAAGCCTAAAACATGCTAGAAACTAAGGCACACAAGCTAGGCATGTTAAGGCAATATTAAGGCATTACAAAGCAACTATGCGAGGCATGCAAGGAGTGCTAAAACCAACTTAAAACAGAGTTTAATCATGGCATAATAGGCATGAAAAACAGCCAAGACATGCTCAAAACACAACCAAACATGGTGCTCCTTTGGAGGCCAAAACTTGCCCTTTTCAAGGACATCAAGGAGAGGGGGTGGCCCTCTCCTTTTGGAGACTTCAAGGCACCATCTCCACCACTGAAATCCCTCAAGATTTCAGTGGGGGAGAGGCCCAAGTACCAAAGTCTCGGAGCTCTCACAAAATGGCCTAAAAATGGCCCTTTTCAAGGCCTAAGGGTGGTCAAACCTACCCAAAGTGCAAAACACTCTTGATAAACAATGAAGAGGGTTAAAAAACAGAACTTTTATGTGTTATGGACTAAGCACAAAAACAACTCTAAGCTAGGTAAAAACAAGGTGCAAAAATGGGGTAAATAAAGTAAGTTTTGTTACCTTTGAAGACCACCTTCACAAAGGTTGGAGTTGTTGGTTCCTTGAGCTCCAAACCAGCCAAGAACACCAAGAACAAGCCCTTAGCACCTCAGTTCCAAGAGGAAGGTGAAACACTAGGTGTTGATGTGCAATAGTAAGGCACAAACACCTAGTGTACAAAACAAGAAAGAAAGAGAGAGATAGGATAGATACACAAAACCTAACCTAAAACCAGAGCTTCTCCCTCTCCTAGAATGTCTAACTCTCTAATTTTCTAACCCTTGAGCCAAGAGAAGAGCCTTTTCTTGTATAGGCATGAAAACTTACAAGTTAAGCAAGCCTAAAGGCTCATCCCTCCATACACGTGTATGGAGGGGAGCAAAAAGTGATACAGCTGTCTAAAAATATCTGATAAAGCAGCTGCACAGCAGTCGGCAGGGCAAAATGGTCATTTTGCCAAAAAGAGTGCCGACCGGCACAATATAGTGCCGGTGGCAACACCAACCAGCCGGTGGCCTTTAGCCACAGCCGGTGGTATGTGGGGGTGCCTCACAAAGCATTCCCTGCCCTCCAAGGCAAAACACAAGTGTTTGGTGCAAAACCAAACACCAAACGGTCGAGTTCGGAGGTCCTGAGGCAAGGCGCGCGTAGCCGAGAACTCCGGGAACTCCAAACGAACACAAACATGGATAATCACCGAGTGTTCCAACGGTGACGTCCAAGTCTTGAGGACGGTCAAAAATGGGGTGTCTACACATGTCTTCGTAGGACCACGCGAAAACATCTTTGAAATCTTTTAATAAAGCGACTAAGCGCTCACACTCCTCCGAAGACAACGTGGACCCGATCTAAACCCAACGTGGATCCTTCTCACTACCCACATTAATAGCTATGATTTCATCAGCGAGGGGTTTTGCAAACCTCTCCTCCTCTCGATTAATGAAAATTTTCAAAACCAGAGGAATTCCTTCCTCATTGTTTTCATCAAAATTTTTAAAATCATGATCAATGCAATAAACAAGAGGCACAGAGAAATACTTAGAATCTGCAGTGGCATTCTTATTCAAAAGGTCTAGCTCATCTGATTCTTCGTTTACAACCGACTTAAAAGAAAAAGAAAAGGACGACCTCGACAAAACCTCAGCATCTGGGGTTATCAACCCCACGAATACCGGACCCAGACTTAGAAGAACCAAAATCTAACTCCACAGACTCTGTGGAATCAGATTCTGGTTCACTACCTGACTCGGAACTGCTAGACAAGTAGCCCTCCTCCAGCCGCCAAATGAGGGATGGTGCGTCAGATGCATCTAGGATACTGCTAGAAGGGTTCGCACTCGATTGGTCTCCGATCATGGAAACGGTCTGGTTATCCCCCAAGCTCTCTAAGTCAATCTGAGGATCCGAAAGGAGACATGCCACTGCTGCTCCTACTTCAAACTCGTTGCTATCGGAATCACTTTCTGTGCTCTTTGCTGCCTCAGCGGTTAGTTAAGTTTATTCTTCTATATCACTGTCTTGCAGCTGCAAGTCAAAGAAAATTTCAAAGCTAGGAACCCGCTACTTCTCAGAGTTGAACCAGGGTTCGGGGAAACCACAAAATGGGAAGTCTTCACCCTCCCAAACAAAATGACCATTCAGGGTTCCCTGAATTGGTCGGTGCACAAGCTCGTAGCGCTTTCCAGTCGGCTTAGCTCTGGTTCTTCTGGCCATTTCTTTCCCTTTCCTCACCAAGTCCTCTTTGGTGGGTGTATAGCCAATACCAAAGGTATGTGGGTTATGTGGGACATCGACCAATGCAGTGATGCCCTTCCGGTCGCTTCTCCCTAATCCCATTTCGGGCATGTATTGGAGCTTGTTCATGAAGTACACAGATTGAACGCGGACATACAAACCCTCATCAACAGCCAATATATTCTGAACTATTCGGGTCTCAGCCAAGGTAAACCAAGAAAGGAAAACATCCTCTTCGCCAAGCACAATCTTCAGCACAGGTGTAGTGACCTCTGGCGGAGGATGTATAGATGAATTCCCAAAGACTATGTGTAGACACCCCATTTTTTACCGACCTTAAGAGTCAGACGCCATCGATTGAGCACTCAGTGATTGCGCATGTTGTGCTCGTTCTGAGGTTTCAAAGTTTCGGCTGAGGTCCTTACCCTCGGACCTCGGGACCCTTTTTGCTTTGCCTCAGTTTGTGGACCAGGTCTTGCTTTCTCTTCCGGGAGGGAGGGAGAGGTCTTGTAGACCATCTCTCAGTGGCCGTAGGCTACTTTTCGTGGTCACAGGCCACTGTTCATGTTTGGAGACCAGTTTCTGATTGTCGGAGCCGTCGGCCGCACGCCTCGGTTCGGGACCGCTTAACATTCTCCGTTTGGCACGGTTTTTGGCACACACCTTGCTTCCTCTGTCTAGAGGGACACTGCGGCCCGGGAGACCACCTTTGTGGTCGCACGCCACTTTTGGTGCTTAACAGCCTATTTTCGGGGCACCCGGCCGCGCGTTTTGCCCCCCAAACCCTCGTTTTGCATCGGTGTTGGTTCATTTTTGTCATGAACCTTGTTTTCATTGTTTGGAAGGTGGTACAAGGGTGGGAGACCACCTTTTCTCTTGGAGACCACTTCTCTCTCCGCCAGTCGATTTTCTCGTCGGGAAACTGGTCTCCTTGATTTTTGAGCCACATTTGCTGGTCTCCCACCATACCACTAGCTTGCATTCAGTTGGGAGACCATCAAATGGGCTGGCCGACCACTTTTCCTTGAGGGAGACCACTCACCCTGGTCGGCCGACCAGGGGAAGTGGTCGGCTGACCACCTTAACTGGTCGGCCTGCTCCCTCCAGTTTTGTCTCTGTGAGTTGTTGCCAACTGTGTCAGCTGGAAAGCACAGACTGCATCCTCCATACACATGTATGGAGGATCTTTGGCCTTGGTTTTTAGCTTCTTTGAGAAGCTTTGGCCTCCTTTGTCTATAAAGGAAGGCCTCCCCCTCCTTTGGGAGGGTTCAGATTTTGTTTAAGGCAAAAAATATATATCTCTCTATATCTCTATACTTTGAGCAAAAAGGGGTGTTATTCTTGACCTATTGCACACAACCTAATAGCCTAACACCCTCACCTTGTTACTAAGCTACTGGAGGGTCTTGAGAGAGCTCAAGGGTTGGGTTTTTGGTCCAGAAACTTGCTGGTTTTTGCTGAGTTTCAAGGGTAATCACTTTTCCCCCTTTTAAGCATTATTTTGATCCTTCTCTTAGCCTCATTTGCATGCTTATTTGAGGTTTGTTGTCAACTAAAAGAAGCTTTATTTTTAAGCATTATTCATGTTTGTTTAAGGCTGTTTTCCTGTTGGAGGTCATCTACCCTCTTGCATGCTTCATTTAGTCTTGTTTTGAGCCATGCCTTAAGGCCTTTGCGTTGACCTTTGCTTGGCCTTTTAGCCACTGAAATCTAGTAGATTTTCAGTGCTTGGCATGCTGTTCTGAGGTCCAAAATCAGAGAGGGGTGACCCTCTCTCTTTTGGCCTTGTTTGTTTGCATATTTGGCCTTTCCAAGGAGCCTATATTTTCATACTTCCTAGCCTTGGTTCAGGCCATTTTTAGTGACTTTTAGGACCTTCCTAGACTCTGTCTAGGGCTGGTTTGGTCACCTCATGTTTTCCTCTTGCATGTATGGAATAATCCTCTTCATAGCTTATCAAAGGAGCATGTCTTTCTTGCATGTATTGGTCATGTTTCAGTGGGTTTTTGGTCATTCTTTGGCACATCATAGCTCCTTATTTGGCTGGTTTAGTGGCCTCTTGAATGCTTCACATGCTTGTAGTGTAAACCATGCTCACTAGCTTACATTGCATGTTGTTTTGGCCATTGATTCTAGCATATTTTGGCCATACTTCAAACTGGTTTTGTTCATATTTTGGGCTGCCTTAACTTTGTTTTGAGGCCTCTTGGTCGAATGATACTTGCCATGCATACTTGTAGTGTAATATCCTTGCCTAGCCTTGAGTTTTGGAGCCCCTTGCATGCTTAACTTGAGGTGTTTCCATGTCTTGGCATCATTGAGCATGTTATTTTAGAGCCTATACTTGTGCGATGTTCCCATGTTTTTCACTCTTTAAATGCGTTTGAGAGTTGTGCTTGTATACCTCATTTATGGGCCATTGCATGAGCTTCATTTTTGTGCATTTCAAGCCATCATCTTAGTCCATTTCGCCACTGTTTTGGGCTTGCATAGGGTCTGTTTGGAGTTGGTTTGGCCATTTCAGCATTGCCCTGCATGCCTATAGTGTAATACACTTCACTAGCTTCGGTGCTTGAGCCATTCAACATGCATTACATGAGTTGTTTGCATAACTCGGGACCATTTTGTATGTCATTTCAGAGCTGGAACATGTGTTGTTGTATGCCATATTTCATCCTTTCCATGCTTTCATTCAGTTGTATCTTGTGCCCTAGGCTTTGGGCCCTTGCATCTTGCATGTTTGCATGTGTTTTGTTGCCTCATTTTCATCATGTATGGCCACTGATTTGGATGTGGCTGAGGCCCATGCATTTTGGTTTAAGTCCATTTTGCATTGAGTATGCCATTGTAGTTCATAGCATTGAGTATGCCGCGTTGTCGCATGTTTGATCATTACATTGCGCATGCCTTGTTCACTTCATTGTGTATGACAGTCTTCACATGTGTATTGTGTATGACATATAGTATCATGTGCATTGAGTATGCCATTGTTAGTTCGTAGCATTGCGTATGCTAGTTTACATGTTTGCATGTCATCCTTTGCATGTTTGTATGACTTGGTTGCATCGCCTTAGGATTGCATGCTTGAGGTCGCATTGTGCATGCCATTCTACTTGTTGCATTGTGTTTGGAATAGGAGTTAGTCCAAACACGGGAAACGAGGGACGTTTCATACTGCAAGTGATGAAACGTGCCTCAATTCTCGGTCGCCGACACTCTTGACTAACACATGATGGAGTTTCGGCATTTATGTGTTTATATGTGCATTCATTTCACATTAAGTCGTGCAATCCGACTCCTCGGCCATCATGCATCGAGATGCGTGATTGGTGGCCCGAGGATCAAGGACTACACTCCCTAGAGCTTATGCAATGATGGGGAGAATGGTCGTGCACACGTGTTGCAAATACCTTGCTTTCTCTCTCTCTCTTGCCTTTGTTGCCGAAAATGCAGAAACCAGGAGAAGAAACTGGTCGGCCGACCAGGTTTTCTGGCAGGCCGACCACCTTTTCTGGTTTTCACCACCAAGGGTGGTCGGTAGGTGGTCTCCAATGCCTATAGCTGGTCGGCAGCCTCCCCCTAGATTCCCAGGGTAGAGTTTCATCTCCTTGGAGCTTTGTGCAAGTTTCTGAAATCAATTGCAAACAAAGGCGAGCTGGGGCATCGCGATGGATTTCCCGACAAGGCGACTCGAGCATGCATGCATCCTTTATCATTCAAAGCAGAGCTGAGGCAGCCCATTTTACATAATTTGCATGCTAGTTTAGTTATTTTGTTAATTAGCTAGTGTTGTGTAATAATTAGTTAATTCGATTCTGTATTATTTATTCGGACACCCCGAGAGAGGGCAATGTTGTAATAAGTGTACGTTTGTGTGATGTATGTCTTCCAACCCCACGTCTTTCTCCCTTTTATTTACTAGCTTATGATGGTTAGTTTTAGGGCACGTTTCAATCAGCGTCCTTATGCTCGTATGTTTGCATCCATTCATCTGTTTTGCATGCACCGGGCTCGGCGCATCATACTAACTGCATCGTATTTCAATTCCAAGTTGAATACATGTTACCTGTAGCATCTCACATGCCATCTTAGAATAGCCGAGCCTATCTTAGTTGCATTCTTGCATGTGTTGCATTAGGCATCTCAGCATAGCTAGGATTTATGCATGTTTTCTAATTAGCTTCTTTCTTTGGCTCGGAGTACTCAGTAAGTGTTTATGCTTTAGCATCCTTGCATGCGTGTGAGCGACTGCCATGATAGCATGCTTACCATGAGGCTATGTGCTTATGTGATATAACTGCCTGAATGCCTGTGGGTGAAGGTTGGGTTGCTTGAATTGGAATAATTAGTCGAAACCCGTGTTTTAGCCTACTTGCGAGTAGCAAACTTTAATCCATTTTCAAAACAAACGGATATGCGATGCTTTGTTCCAACTTAGGCAACCTAGTCTATACTTGTATGCTGTGCGCATCACATAGTAATTCTAGGTTAAATAACCGGGATAAGAGCACATGTGTTTTCAAAAACAAGATATCATGCTTAGTAGCGGCCGATCTTTGATGGGGCGAGCGGGGGTGCTCATGAAATGACCTTCCCCAATCGTACCCAAGTTCCTGAGCCGAGGCAACTTTGGTGATGACGAACACGTGGCCTTAAGCACGAGTCAGGGTTCCCTAAATTCCCCCAAAATAAAATATTTAGGTGGCAACTTTGTATCTGGCAAAGCAGTCCATGTTTGGCACTTCTTTCTAAAAAATCAGTTTTTCAAAACGATTTGCCGGATTTGGACTCTTTGGTGATTTATAGATCTTGCATTGCACTTTGCGAGATTAGATTCAGAACCATGACATCGAGTCCGAACTGTAGTGAGCCTAATGAACAAAAAGGAATTTTCCTGGGACGTTCGGGGACGTCTACAGTTTCTGGCGACTCTACTAGGGAGTTTAGAGAACTTGACTCGAACTCATGATACCTTGTTTTGTCTACACTCATGTGTTTCTTTGCATTGCATTTGCGTTGGTGCGCCTAGGACACCGTGTTTGCCATCTGCTATTCCTGAACGGTTTACCGGAGGCTCGCTTTGAGAAGCGTGCCATAAGGCTGACCGGTTACGGGCTCTACCACAATGGGAACACAAACCCTGGTTTTTACCGGGGCACCATTTTTGACCATTCGACCTAGTGCATATTCGGAATCCGTAGTGACCATTCCAAACTAGGACAGGTTGCTCACCCGATTATAGGTTGTTTGAAACCGCTGCGTGCGTAGTGAAACCCTAGCTCCTAACAAAATAGGACAGGGAAAATAGGGGTGTTTTGGCTCTCACCTGTTTGCTATTTGCTTTTAGAGTGTGTCTCTACAGGAATGCATGTATCAGTTTGCAAGTTTGGGCATCAGGCCTGCGGGCACCAGTGTTTTGAGAATCAGTTATATCTGCGGGTATCATATTCAGATTTGGGGCAGTGATTTGGGAAACAATGACCAGTATTTGAGAACAGTATATTCAGCTTACACATGCCAACTGTGTGTTGTCATGCCGACCGTGTGTTGTGTTTATTTAAGCCATTATGCTGTCCGTTTCTGGTTGTTTATTTCCTTATTATGCTTTATTTATCTTTTTGGTAGGTAGTTTAGCACAATTGCTTCCGACCAAGCAGATATTTCCAAAGCACTCTGGACTAGAGGTCGCAGACTCCATCGATCTGAGGATCTGGTAAACGGACAACCAGTGTTCCATTCTTTACCCCCGATTACTAGACAGAGGGCAGTTAGGCAGAGGATATCAGTTCAGCAGTCAGTTCAGAGGGCTTTGTCTACCCCACCTGAGTACAGTAGGGATCGGAGTTCTATTTCTCCCACAGAGAGGGAACATATACCGTCAGCAAGATCAGGGCAGTATGGCAGGAATCGAAGAGATGATGCGTCAACTCTAAGAAAGTATGAAAATCATGCAGCGGGACGCTGTCCGCCAAGCGAAATTTGCCAAACAGCAAGCCGAGGTCATGGCCCAGCAGGCAGAGCTAATCACCAGACTCCAGCAGCAAGCCGGGGCATCCCCTTCACACCAAGCCCCTTCCCCACCGAGGGTTCCAATACCCGGGGAGACGGCGAATGTCCAGAATGTCCAGGAGGATACAGACATCCCAACAGGGCCGGCTCCGCCCCCAATTCTACCTCAACTATCCAAGGCACCCACTCCTATCAATCAACCGGATTCTCCCTTTGAATTCGAGATGGACCCCACGGCATTAAAAGTGAGCAAGCTTGAAAAGCTGTTTAAGAAATCTCAGGGTGTGAAATCCATCCCGGACATCGAGAATGGGTATATCGACGTAGCCATGACGCTACCGGACAGATTTAAGATGCCACATATTGACTGCTTTGACGGGTCCACGGGTCCGGGGATCCCATGGTGCACTTACGGCTGTTTTCAGACATATTAAGGCCGATGGGGCTCACCAGACTACAAAAGCTTTCTTTATTCGGCCGGACCCTGTCGGTGTGGCGGCCATCTGGTACGTAAAACTGGAAGACAATGTTAAGAGGAATTGGGATGAGATGGCCGAGGCTTTTGTCGCTCAGTACTCCTATAATACACAGAGCGAGATCACAACCCGTGATCTTGAGACGACTAGGCAGGAGCCTAAGGAGAGTTTTTCTGACTTCGTAACCCGGTGGAGGGCCAAGGCCTCAATGATGACCACTAGGCCCACTGACAAAGATCAGATTCAGATGATTGTGCGCAATCTCTAGCCCAAGCTTATGCAGAAAATGATTGTTCTCCCCTTCCCCACCTTTTCAGATTTACATGAGATGGGGGTACAAATTGAGGATGCTATGAAATAGGGTTTGATTGACCAAGATAGAGAGCAACCCAGGAGAACCTTCAACCGCAACACCAATACAGGCACAAGCAATGCCGCAACCGCCAGAGCTTCAGAAGTAAGCATGGTCACCACCACTCCCCCAAGAACCCTTGCGGCTACACCATTCTCCGATGCGTCCGAAAGTAGCTCGCAAACAACCAAACACCAACCTCGAGGCCAAAGAACCTTCACTCCGTTATATATGCCCCTGTCCAAAGCTCTGGGGGTTTTAATCAGGAAAGGGCACTTGAAGCCCCTGGAGCCGCGGCCATTGCCGAATCCACTTCCCCCCTCCCATAATCCAGCCAAATACTGCGCCTTTCACCAACAGCACGGTCATGACACCGACCAATGCTTCCGATTACGTCATGAGATTCAAGATCTCATTGATAATAGGGTGATTGTGCCTCCAGAGAAACCCAATGTCACAGCCAACCCTCTCCCACCACACAACCAAGCTGCACCTCCCAAACGCATCAACTTTATCCAGGTCGGGGTCATGTCATACGACCCCAGCATATATATCACCCCATCTAACCTACCCAAGCTGGAGGTGTTCCTTCCTGATAGCACTGACTTGTGCATGTTGGACATCTCCCGAACCCAACCCGAACCAATGGTGGTGGCTATCGAAGACAGAATATGGATGATTTCGGAGGAAAGTGGTACAGTGGATTCAGGGACTGAGGAATTGGGGAGCTTTGCTGAGGAGGTGTACAATCCGAGTGGCCACATTGCGTCAGCGGGTCAGATTAGGCCAAATGTGGAATTGCCGATGGGGGTAGAAATTTGTGTACTACGGGGGGATGGACTTGATCAGAGGATAGATAACTTAGTAGTTCTGGAAAGGGACATTGCTGACCTTCAAATTTTCAACGAACAAGATCCGGGGGACATGACAGTCAACTGGTTCGATTTTGAGGAGTCAGCAGAGGTCACAGGGTGGCTTAACGACCAACCAGATATTGTTGAAGAATCTCAGCTGGAAAAGGGCCCGTCAGGGGCAAGGACATCAATTGTGGCCAGAAGGGCCGGGGATCAGAATACATCGCCGGAGAGCGCCAGTGCCAAGAATTTCGCTCAGGATTTGGGCATTTTAAATACAGGGAATGTTGAACAGCAAACTGTACTGACACAGTTGGAACAAGAAGGAATCGAAGACTCTGAGAGAACCAGAAAAGCCAAGGCCCCTGTGGGGACTGAACCTGCTATGTGCACAAAGATAGAGCGTGCTGCGAGCACCTGGACGGAAAGTACTACGAGTACAAGGATAGTTACAATGAAGCCGAATAGGTGTCTGTTGGCTGCCGATGGAATGTGGTGGGAGGACGATGATCTATGTCTTGCCCACACAGATGAGGATTGGGGGAGCAATCAACTGGACGATACCTGGTATATTGGCGGAGTTGACCATATGACTAGGAGTGGGCGGTATTTCAAGCCCCCACACCTAGATCAGCCAGAGGCATCCGGGAAGGACAAGGAGGCGGAAAAGCAGAAAGAGAAGCTACTTGAAGAAGAGGCCGTGCTGAAACAGTTGAAAAAGACACAAGCAGACATCTCCATCTGGGGACTGCTTATGGCTTCACGTGTGCATAGATAGGCTGTCCTATCGGCAATGGACAAGGGCAAACTCTTGATAGACACCATGCCTGAACAACTGGTGGGCTTGGTTTTTCCAGGAGGAGGTTCCCCGGCGTTGACTTTTTCTGACAAGGAACTACCGCCTGAGGGCTCGGATCACAACGAACCGCTCTACATCTCTGTGGAATGTAGAAGCAAATGGACACCGGTAGTTCTTGTCGATACGGGATCCGCTATTAACGTATGCCCGTCAAGCACGGCATATGCAATCAGGTTGAAGCCCGTGGACTTTGTGCCAATAGGCCAGGTGATAAGGGCGTATGATAACACAAGCAAAGAGGTGATGGGAACTGTGAAAATTCAAACTCAGGTTGGTCCGGGACAACACGAAATTGACTTTCATGTCTTGGACGTTCCCGCAACCTTTAACCTACTTTTGGGGCGGCCGTGGCTGCACCAGGTAAAGGCAGTCTCTTCCACCTTGCACCAAATGTTGAAATACCCCCACGGGAAGGGAGTGGCCATTGTTTTTGGAAATTCATTGATTCATCCACTACCAGAAGTATCTACGCCATTTTTGGAAATCGAGTACGGTATGGAGGATGTGTTCTCGTCGGGTTTTACCTTAGCCCAAGCTCGAGTTGTATAGAACATCTTGGCTGTTGATGAGGGGTTGTATGTTAGCGCTCAATCAGTGTACCTCATGAACAAGCTCCAACACATCCCCGAGATGGGATTAGGGAAGAGTGGCCGGAAGGGCATTGCAGTATCGGCCGAAGTGCCACACAACCCGCATACCTTTGGCTTGGGTTATCTGCCCACCAAGGAGGATTGGGTAAGGAAAGGCAAGGAGATGGCCGGGAGAGCCAGAGCAAAGCAGGCAGGGAAGCCTTATGAGTTAATGCACCGACCCATCCAGGGTACCCTAAAGGGACGCTTCGTCCGGGAGGGAGAGGACTTTCCACTTTGTGGCTTCCTAGAGCCATGGCTGAATGCCGAGAGGAGGCGTCTGCCGGGGTTTGAGATCTTTTTTGACCTGCAGTTATCGGGGGACGATGTTGCCAAGGAGCAGATAGACCCATCAGCTGAGGTTGAGCAGAATGAGAAAGCGGATTCTGAGAGCACCGAAATTGAAATGGGGGTAGTGCTGGCTTGTCTACTTTCAGATCCTCCGATCGTACAGAAGTGCTTGGGGGATAACTTCTCAGTGTCCATGATTGGGAATGAAACGGCTGCGAGCCCACCTTCAAGCATTTTGGATGCATCCATCGCACCCTCTCTCATCTGGCAGTACGAGGAGGGATTTTTGTGAAACAGCACCGGGTCAAGTAGTGAGCCGAAATCTGATTCCACCGAGTCTGTGGAGTCAGAATCAGGTTCCAGCTCGTCTGAGTCTGAGTCCGGTATTCCTGGGGGTGATAACCCGGAGGCCACAGTCCTATTTATGTCGTCTTTTTCTTTCTCTTTTGAGTCTGTTGTAACAGAGGAATCAGACGATTTGGAAATAATTAATGAGAATGGAATGGCTATGGCTTCTGAGTGCTTTTCTGTGCCTTTGATTTATTATATTAATCAAGACTTTCAAAATTTTGATGAAAACGACGAGGAAGAAATTCCTCCGGTTTTACAACGTCTAATTTATCAAGAGTAGGAGAGATTTGTTAAACCCTTGGTTGATGAAATCACTACAGTTAATGTGGGTACTGAGGAGGACCCGTGGCTGGTCCAGATCGGGTCTACGTTGTCTTCGGGGGAGCGCGAGCGCTTAGTCGCTTTATTAAAAGATTTCAAAGATGTTTTCGCGTGGTCCTACGAAGACATACCTGGAATCGATCCTGAGATTGTACAGCATCGGATCCCTCTTGACCTCGAGGCCCGACCCGTTAAACAGAAACTCAGAAGGATCCGCCCGGACTAGGCTCTCAAGATTAAAGAAGAGGTCACCAAGCAAATTGATGCAGGGTTCCTGCTGGTATCTGAGTACCCAACTTGGTTGGCCAACATCGTTCCGGTGCCAAAGAAGGATGGCAGGATCCGGGTATGCGTGGATTTCAGGAATTTGAACAGAGCCAGTCCGAAGGACGACTTTCCTTTACCGCATATCGACGAGTTAGTGGACTTTACAGCGGGACATGCTTTGCTTTCATTCATGGATGGCTTTTCGGGCTACAACCAGATTGTGATGGCACCCGAAGACCGAGAGAAGACTGCTTTCACCACTCCGTGGGGGACTTACTGCTATAAGGTGATGCCATTTGGGTTGAATAACGCTGGAGCTACATATCAACAGACCGCAACCACGATATTGCATGACATGATCCATAAAGAGGTTGACGTGTACGTGGACGACATGATTGTCAAGTGCAAAGAAAGAGAGGGCCACTACATCGCCTTGCAAGAGTTTTTTTTAAGGATCAGAGAATTTTGGTTGCGGCTGAATCCTCAGAAGTGTACGTTTGGGGTTACAGCAGGGAAAATGCTGGGGTTCTTGATTACACAGAGAGGTATCGAGGTCGACCCTTCCAAAATCAAGGCCATCTTAGAAATGCCACCACCAAGGACTGAAAAGGAGGTGAGGGGCTTTCTGGGTAAAGTGCAATTCATAAGACGGTTTAACTCAAAATTAACCTTGACTTGTGAACCACTTTTTGGTCTCCTGAAGAAAGGAAAGAAGTTCCAATGGGACGGCCGATGCCAAGCTGCTTTTGAATAGATCAAGGAATACTTACAGAACCCACCCGTGTTGTCACCGCCTGAGCCGGGAAAACCGTTGATTTTGTACCTTTCAGTAACTGAAACTACAATGGGCTGCATGCTTGCACAGGAATCATAGGATAAAGTGGAGAGAGCTATCTACTATCTAAGCAAGAAGATGTTGGATTGCGAGGCCCACTACACTCCACTCGAGAAGGCTTGTTTGGCCTTGGTATGGGCTACCAGGAAGCTGCGGCACTACCTGTTAGCTCACTCCGTAATGTTGGTTTCAGGATTAGATCCCATCAAATATCTCTTCGAGAAACCAGCACTTACGGGTAGGCTAGCTCGTTGGTTGCTTCTGCTTTCCGAATTTGATCTGAAGTATGTGACTCGCAAGTCAGTAAAGGGGAGAACGGTAGCGGAGTTCCTAGCCGATCACCTAGTGGAAGGGGATGAAGCAGTTGAGTACTTATTTCCAGATGAGGCTATTTTGCATATCGACGATGAGTTTTGGACGATGTATTTTGACGGAGAGTCAAACCAGTACGGGTATAGGATAGGGGTGTTGCTGATAGCACCTGACAAGTACCGTATCCCTCTAGCATTTAAACTCCGGTTCAAAGTCTCGAACAACGAAGCAGAGTATGAAGCATGCATTGCTGGTTTAGAAGCTGCCCTAGAACTACGGGCAAAACGGTTGGACATCATCGGGGACTTGAACCTGGTTGTATCTCAAGCTAAAGGAGACTGGAAAATCAAAGAAGAAAAGATGAGAATCTATCGTCAGACCTTGGACTTGTTGATTCCTTGGTTTGAGAAGCTGAACTTCGCTCATCTGTTAAGAGAGAACAACAGGTTCGCAGATGCACTAGCAACTCTATCTTCCATGAGAGACATCCCTTTTGGGGTCCGGATGCGTCCGATCATCATTGACCAGAAGTTTGCGCCGGCCTACGAGTCGATTGTTGCCATAGAAGAGGTTCAAGATGAGAACCCCTGGTATTACGATGTCTGGAACTTCTTGGAGAAAGAAGCGTATCCACCAGGGGCAAATGCCAAGGATAAAAGGGCAATCAGAAGAATGGCTGCTCAGTTCATCATCTGCGGGGGTACACTGTACAAGAGAGGCCATCTGGGAATGCATAAGCTGTGTATCGACGCCGAGGAATCGAAGAGCCTGATGGAGGCCGTCCATAGAGGAGAGTGTGGAGCGCACATGAGTGGGGTGATGCTAGCTCGAAAAATTCTCAGACAAGGTTACTACTGGTCCACCATGGAGGAGGATTGTATCAGCTTTGTTCGGCGATGCCACATGTCAGATCCATGCAAACTGCATGAATATCCTGCCGTCGAAGCTGTACAATATGACTTCGCCATGGCCATTTTCAGTTTGGGGAATCGATGTGATCGGGGCTGTCACCCCGAAGGGGTCTAATGGGCATGAGTTCATTCTGGTTGCGATAGACTATTTCACAAAGTGGGTTGAGGCCCAATCTTATGCGGTGTTGAAGGCTTCACATGTTGCAAAGTTCATCAGGAACAACATCATCTGTCGCTACGGGGTCCCGAACGAAGTCATTTCAGATAATGGTTCCCACTTCAAGAAGGAAGTGATTGACTTGTTGGAAAAATACAACGTGGCTTTTCATAAGTCGTCGACATATCGGCCACCAACGGAGCAGTTGAGGCCGTCAACAAGAACATCAAACACATTTTGCAGAAGATGGTGGAAACCTACCGGGACTGGCCAGATAAGTTGCCATTTGCTCTGTGGGGCTACCGGACGTCAATTAGAACTTCTACTGGGGCGACTCGTATTCATTAGTTTATGGGATGGAGGCCGTTCTACCTATTGAAATTGAGGTTCCGTCATTGAGAGTGCTGGCTGAGTGTCAAATAGCCGAAGCAGATTGGCAGCAGAGCAGATTTGAAGAACTCATGCTCTTTGATGAAAGAAGACTAAAAGCACTGTAGCATGTTCAAGGTTATCAGTGCAGAATTGCCAGGGCTTTCAACAAGAATGTTAAGTCCTGGAATTTGAAAGAAGGAGATTTGGTGCTCAAAGACAACCGAGCTCCCATCCATGACCCTAGGGGCAAGTTCAGACCCAATTGGACTGGTCCTTACATCATCAAGTCTATCTGGTCAGGTGGAGCTGTCGTTCTGATGGACCTGGATGGCCTAGAGTTCTCACAGTTGATCAACATGGACAAGTTGAAGAAATATTACCCCTGAGAGGCTCGCTAGGCCGAAAACCCGAAAGGGCGACCTAGGCAAAAGTTAGAGCATGAAAAATTTGAAATTACAAAAACTGAGCTCGCAAGGTTGAAAACTGGCAAAGGGCGGCCTTGGCAAAAATTAGAGCGCAAAAGGTGAGGGTTAATACATGAGTGAACCTGAACCGAACTACGTAAGGCTTGATTCCCATCTTTGGGATACGTAGGCAACTTCATCTTGAAGTCCAGCCATAAACTCTTCCCCGATCAACTTTGTCCATTTGATCATCTCGGTCATCTTTGTCTATTTAGCATTCAAGAGCTTCGGTTGTGATCTCCGGTGCAGTGCTATTCAGACTAGGGGCAACTTTCCAGTTGCAGGAATCCGGGATTGTGCATCTCAATGATAGATCTCAGGCGTGTCTAGTTTTGATCCATATCGAAAATGGTTTTGAAAAGTTTTAATAAAAGTTGATTTTGCTCAAATTAATCTTTTTACGACTTAGACCATTTTTGGACCAAACGGAAAATTTTCAGTACCCACAACCTTTAATTATATTGATTTCAGTACAGAGTTCTTCTGCTCTTGCATACAAATTGAAGTTGCTTTTTATTACATTCATAAAGAAAACTTGAAAGTTCAGATTAAAGCAAATAAATCAGAGGCATAATCAGGTGTTCTTGTGCCCCCTCCCAGAGCTGGTCGAAGCTTCTGATGCCAAGCTGGGCCCAATCTATGCCTCTTCATTAAGCCAATCTTTGCACTCATCAGACAAAGTGCAACTGAAAGTGGGAGCAGGGGCCAGAAGCTCTCTCGTCCTCCATGTCGTGGCATACCGAGCTAGCTATGCGCCTCGGACCGAAAATGCAGCTGGATACTCTATCCCCTCCGCCGAGCAAATCTGATCATGGCCGAACTGGCGCTGGAACCGGAAAGGAAAGTAGAACACGCAGTGTGTCAGGCCAATCAACTGAATCCCAGGCTGCCGGGACATGCTGTAGCTCATTGCCGGTAGATTGAGCCAAGGGCACCGCCAAGCAATGCGGTCTGTGGACAACTGCACATCCAGTCGAACCGCCATCCCTCATCGAGCATCGACTAGACGTTGCCGAAGAAGTAGCCGCGAGCTGAGTATGCTGGCAAGAGTCCACAACCTGCAACTTGTCCATCAACCACACCTGGGGAGATATGAAAAATGAGAGAATAAAGAATAGAGAGACGTACGATGAGAGAAAAGTGAGAAAAGGGTTTTGAGAGAAAAATCGAGCGTGAGGGCCGAGTGATGTTAGCAATATATATGTGAGACAGGGTGGGAAACATTACCTGCAACAGTAGTGGACTCCTCGCGAATCTGGTCGTCTCCCGGCGATGGAAAGCATCCAAGCCAATCAATGTTTCGACCAATGTCATGGCAATGTAGCTCTTGCCCTCTTTCAAGCTTTGGGCGGCTTCAATCAGACGAACGCTAGGCCCACTGAAGCCTGGGGCAAGCAAAAAGTGAGACAACATACACAAGCAAAGGGCATGTTGCCGAAAACCTTGCCAGTGATGGTCGCCGCGGTCACCGGCATCAGAAAACAAATGAATCAAGCTGAGGATGTCCAATTCTCCATTGCGGATCAAAGATCGAGCGTCGTGCATAGTGAGCCCACACATTCGTCCTAAGGCTTGGGCGTGGCCAAAGCGAAGCTGGGGCAAGATTTTCTCGTTGCGCTCGGACTCCATCAAAGCTTGGAAATCTTCGAAAGTAGGACACATCTCTTGCCCGCAAAAACTAAAGACATGTGTTACCGGGTTCCAAAACCTTACCGCGGCATGGAGAAATGGAAGATGCAGTGGAGTGCGACTCAGCGTGAATAGTGCATTTATGCCGAAGCCCCGGAAGTTTAACTTTTCCGAGCCGTCTAAAGTAGCAATCCAAGCTGTGATATTTTGGATGAGAAATGCCTCCATTTTGATGCAAAACTGAGATGGAATGAGAGAACCACGAAGCTGGAACTTTTATGGAGGATAAGGCACTGTTCGTGAGACACGCATCAAAAATTTGGAGGTCGCCGGGCCAACTGGTCGGCCGACCACTTTTTCTGGTCGGCCAGCCAGTTTTTCTAGTCGGCCGACCACACAACTGGTCTCCAAGGTAGAAAGCTGGTCGGCCAGCCTTCTTTGGTGGTCGGCCATGGAGCAAAATTGGGTTTTGGCCTTTTCCTAGCCTCTAGAAGAGAGCTCCTAGCCTTTCTATGCGTTGGAGTGTTGAAGGTTCGTGTTTACCTCTGTTTCGGATGCATTCCGTCGCCCGGTTTGCCAGAAATGCATTTGCTTATCGAGTTGTTGTTGAGTTTTGCTTATCGAGTTGTCAAGTTTGCTTATCGAGTTGTCGAGTTTTCTGCATCGAGTTGTTACTCTTTGTTTAATCAACATTGTCGTGTTTTGCTTATCGAGTCGTAAACTTGCTAAGGTTTTGTTGTTTCTTAGTAAGTTAAGTTGTTTAGTTTGTTGTGTTGGTTCACTACCTAACTTGGCAATACACAATGCTCGATTTTCATTCAATCTCATTTTTGTGCAAAATGATGCAATGCGATGCTAAGAAAACAAAATACAACACTTTTTTAACAAAAAGTTGTTTCATCCCATCATGATCCTTTTGTTACAACATTTTACAACAGGGTACAAGTTTCAAAGAAAATAAAACTGCCTAAAAGCTGATGTGCTACAACTACTAGTAATAAAAGAAAATAAAGCAAGAACGTCTGCATTAGTGCTATTAAGCGCAAGACTGAGAGGCCCTCTTCGTCCTCTTCGGCTGAGCAACCTCTGCACCACCACCATTCAAATCGGAGCTGCCGTCCTCGGAACCCTCCCCAACCTCACCTCCACCCTCAGAACCGGAGTCAGAGTCATCCTCTCTGCCTGCGGAGGTCTCTGACTGAGGATGCGCAGACTCCTCCTCCTCGCTGGACTCCTCATCATCTCTGATAGGCGCTTTACGCCTGCCTCGGCTGCGAGTTGAATCCCCTCTCCCAGCTCCTCGAGAAGGCTGGATGGCCCAGCCTGTAGCGGTGGCATCTGAAAAAAGAGGGCAATTTGAATACATTAGCCAATATGTATACCAGATACAGAGACAAGAAAGCTACATGGAATGGGTGTATGCAGATACGATATATGAATCTAGTGTGTGTTAGATGCGCTCTACACATGCAGTCAACCAATGCAGTGAAATGATCAAATTCAGCATGTCATCAGAAGTATGACAAATGCAAGGAAATTGAAAAGTACCGAAACACCGTCGATGAACAGCTGCGTCTCCCTCCATAGGACCATGCTCTCGAGTGAGCCACCACTCTGAGTAACCCGTCACAATACTCGATGAGAGGCTGCAGATGCAAGTGCAAGTTATCAGTGAATGAATAAATGTCCAAATATCTGAGTGATAAATCAAAACTGTAAAGCATACCGGTGGTGAGTCAGGGTCTCTGACATATCGGTGATCAAGCAATGAAGGCTCCAGTGGAATCGGGTAGGATGCCCCATACCGCCAGCCTGTCAGCTCGGTCGGGAGATCTGGCCATCCAGCATTATGGTAAGTCGGGGGAATCAGTCCAGCCCCACCTCTCGATGTGCCGACCCTGCTAGTCGAAGGGGTATCTGCAGCCCGGACTCGACTCGAGGATGGCATGCCAGCAGCCCTCCTCGTAGGAGTACGGATACCTGTCAATGGGGGCATCAAGTACGTATGGCGGTAGGTCGCGTAATCTCCCTCCTCCAACAACAGAGCTGCATCAGTACCCAACATGAGCTCCTCGACCTCCCTGGGAGTGAGTCCCTCGGTGGATCGCATGTCATCTGGAGGTGCTGAGGGGATACCCTGATCAAGGATGCCCATCGTCTGACGCATGAAGCGATCCCCCAGAAACCAGGCCCTGCCAACTGGCCCCTCAAATAAAGTCCTGTATCGAGAAGCGGCCCACGCCCCAAGGAATCGGAACCGGGCATCTCCTAACAAGGATGCCCAGGGCTGCCAAGTGATCTGCGGATAACAAGTGCATAAACTGATTAGATGTCGTAAATATGCAAGATGAACCAAAGCTGAAAACATGAAGAACTGAGAGTTCTAGATTACCTCAGTCGCCCGCACAGTATCAAAGAACTGTCGAAGGAAGGGCAGAGTCTCCCGAGTCCTCGGCCGGCACCGACTCTCGAATCTGTGAGAGTAGGGGATCTCAAAAGGTGCCTCCACCTCGAGCTCTGGGGCCAACGTCGGGAAGTATGCATCAACCCATAGTTGTGAAAAATAGAACAATGGCCATCAGAATACAGAATGAATACCAAATACAGAATGCTGAGTGCAGAATGAAAAGTGTGTCGTGTATGCAGTGTACAGATAATGAAAAGCAAGAACGTAAATCAAGAGGACAGAAAGTACCTCCCAGGCTCTCCAGTAGCCACCGACTATGTTCCCCCGCCCGCGGGAGGTCGCACTCATGTAATAGTAAAGGGTAGCGAGGCCGGCGCCGCCCCAATCATACTGGCTGACCTGGGATAGGTCTACTAAAGCACTAAGCAGATAAAGTCCAACCGTGTTCCCCCTGTCGGAGAACAAAGTGGTCCCGAGGAGGAACATCAAAAAGCCCCGAGCATACTGCTCTATCTCCTCGATGGTCTCGGGCATAGTCCCCCTGTACTGCATGGGAAACCAGGTGTATCTAACTCTACCCGATGATCTGTCGATCGGTAGGCGGACTCCTAGCAAATAAATCCAAGCCGCATCCCACTCGCCCATATCTGCGTCATAAGGGACCGGTCGGCCGGCCATGTCGAGACCAATCAGCATGGCAAAGTCAAATGGGGTCATCGTCATATCCCCAATAGCTGAAAAGTGGAATGAGTTGGTGGTGTCCACCATCTCTCCACAAGTGCCCCCATCAGGGTCCTGCTCGCCAGATAACGAGATAGCCCTGCGCAGAAAGGTCCAAATCCTGCCTCATCCACGATATGGCGAACAGTATCTGGGAGTTCAGCGTACCACTCCCTAGCACGGATCGATCCGTAGCCCCGTGTGGAACAGGAAAATACCTGCATTCAAAACGAACAGATGTATTCAGTTTCGGAATGAAACATATAAGCCACGTGCAAATGAAGTAACTAGGCTGTGTGTTCAGTATGAGCTGCGTGCAAATGATGCAAGTGGACTGTGTGTTCAGAATGAGCTTCGTGCAAATGAAAATGTATGAGCTGCGTGTTCAGAATTGAAATGTATGAGCTGCATGCAAATGAAGTAAATAAACTGTGTTCAGAAATGAAGTGAATGAGCTATGTGTTCGCAAATTAAAATGTATGAGCTGCGTGCTCAGAATTGAAATGTGTGCGCTGTGTGTTCAAAGTAGAATGTATGAGCTGCGTGCAAATGAAGAAAATGAGCTATGTGTTCACAAATGAAGAATGAGCTGTGTGCCCAAAGAATGAGCTGCGTGCCCGAAAAGTGAGCTGTGTGCCCAAAGAATGAGTTGTGTGCCCGAAAAGTGAGCTGCGTGCAAATGAAGAATGAGCTGTGTGCCCAAAGAACAAGTTGTGTGCCCGAAAAATGAGCTGTGTGCCCGAGACAAACTGTGTGATAAGAATGAACCGTGTGTTCAGAACAAGCTGTGTGCCAAGTTAACAAAATACTATGTTGTGAGTTGCGTGCCGAATAAGCAGAAGTATGGTGTGTGAATGTGTTCAGAACGAGCAGATAAAAAATACATAGCAAAAGCATGGAATGTGTAGGAAATGCAGAATACATTGCAGAAAATGTAAAAGTGAAGTACGTACCTCTCGTGCCTGATGAGAGAGATGAGACTCTAGCTCCCGTAGTAGCAGATCTGCGGGTGCTCGTTGATCAAAGTCAATGAAGTGATAGAAAGTGGTCGGAGGTAGGACGTGCTCCTGAGGATGATACCTCTCGGGGTCAAAAGGCCGAACTCTCAGAGGCAGTGACATGATGTCCGGCTCATCCCCGGCATGCGGAGGACCTCCACCATGATGAAAATGATCTGCCATCTGAAGAAATCTACAAAAATGAGCAAAAATGAGCGAAATGAGCCAAAATTGAAAAAAGTCAACAAAAGTCAACTCTCGGGAAAGGAAAAAGTCAACAAAAGTCAACTCCCGAGAAAATGTGCCAAATTTCGAGATAAACATACCTCAAGTGGTGAAAATGGAGAAAGAAACACCGAAATCAAATTTTAATCTGTTCAAAGTGAAGAGAACTGAAAGTTTTCGCGAAACAACTTCGCGTGGGGCGTTGGAAAGCGCGTATAAAGCACAGATCTGAGCGAGAAAGTGGTCTAGGAAGGGAGAAGAAATGATTTCGGCCTAGGGGATGTGAGCAATAGTGTTTTGGACAAGTGGATTTAAAGATCTGAGCACAAAAGGACCAAACTGCCCCAGTTTTGGTAAACTGGTCGGCCGACCAGGTTTTCTGGTAGGCCGACCACCCCTTGGGCAAAAATTGGTCGGCGGCACTGGTAGGTGGTCGGTGGCCCTCCTGGGTGGTCTCCCAGGTCCCTTTGTTCTCCTTGTGAATTTTGGTGATGATTGGAGTCCCCGGCTCTCGATAAAGTACAAGAAAAGTGCACTTTTCGGCGCGAAATGCCTCCGCCGGAACTTCAATTCAAGTCTTCAATGTATGGCTCGTCGTTACTCGCCAAGAGCAAGGTGTATCCTTTTTGAGTACGTTGCGACCCCTCCGAGAGGTAAATCGGAGGTCGCGTTTGAGTTGCTCTCTTCGAAGCTTGCACTTCTTTACTCAGCATTTTGTTTCAAGCATGCTTTTGGAGTTGTACTTATCTAGCGTTGTTATGCACACCACTTGCATTGTTGTGCACGTTTCATTGGTATTATCATGCCTCCATGCTTTGCATGCGTCGTCGAGCACGTTTCACTTGCATCGTTATACACTTTGCCATCGGAACCATACGTGTCCGCGTTTGATATAGCACTGAACATATGTTGCTAACTTATTGTACCTATTAAGTTCCTTTCTTTTACAGGCACGATATTGTATGTACGGTTCATTCAAGAGAAGTTCCAGTTCAGTTTGAACATACCTTTTCGCCTCTCACATGCGATGCGTTAGGACATCTTCGGTTTCGAACACTCGGATGAGTTCCAGTGTTCATTCATACCTTTTTTCCTCTCGTATGCGGTGCATTAGGACATCTTCGGTTTCGAACACTCGGATGAGTTTCGGTGTTCATTCATACCTTTTCTCCTCTCGCATGCGGTGCCTTAGGACATCTTCGGTTTCGAACACTCGGATGAGTTCTGGTGTTCATTCATACCTTTTATCCTCTCGCATGCGGTGCGTTAGGACATCTTTGGTTTCGAACACTCGGATGAGTTCCGGTGTTCATTCATACCTTTTCTCCTCTCACATGCGGTGCGTTAGGACGTCTTTGGTTTCGAACACTCGGATGAGTTCCGGTGTTCTTTCATACCTTTTCTCCTCTCGCATGTGGTGCGTTAGGACGTCTTCGGTTTCGAGCACTCAGATGCGTTCCGGAGTCCATTTGTTCGCTTTCTTCTTTTGCGTTTCATACGTTGAGAGTTGTTTCGTTTGAGACTCCGGGTGTTCTCGGTAGTCGCTTTTAGCCTTCTCCGCGTAAGACGCAGTGAGAATTGTATAATTTTCTTACATCCTTTCTGCATGAGATGTGGTTTGGCTCGTGTTTACTTGCTTTGCATAACATTCGCTTAAACTGTTGCATTTATTGTGTATATTTGCTTCATTATAGCGTGTTTTGCATGATCATAAGTTATGTTCGGCTTTGTGCATACCCCTTTGCATTTTGCCCCTGCCTGCGGGCACATCTCTTTGTTTATCTCGCCTGTTTGTCTAAGTCTTCGGCCTTGTCAAAAATGGGTCATCTCTGGGCTTTGACATTCACTCCCGTCACTTATGACTTTCGAGTTCTGTCAAAGAGGGGCAACTGTAGACACCCCATTTTTGACCGACCTTAAGACTCAGACGTCATCGATTGAGCGCTCGGTGATTGCGCATGTTGTGCTCGTTCTGAGGTTTCAAAGTTTCGGCTGAGGTCCTTACCCCCGGACCTCGGGACCCTTTTTGCTTTGCCTCAGTTTGCGGACCAGGTCTTGCTTTCTCTTCCTGGAGGGAGGGAGAGGTCTTGTAGACCATCTCTCAGTGGCCGTAGGCTACTTTTCGTGGTCACAGGCCACTGTTCACGTTTGGAGACCAGTTTCCGATTTTCGGAGCCGTCGGCCGCGCACCTCGGTTCGGGACCGCTTAACATTCTCCGTTTGGCACGGTTTTTGGCACACACCTTGCTTCCTCTGTCTAGAGGGACACTGCGGCCCGGGAGACCACCTTTGTGGTCGCACGCCACTTTTGGTGCTTAACAGCCTGTTTTCGGGGCACCCGGCCGCGCGTTTTGCCCCCCGAACCCTCGTTTTGCATCGGTGTTGGTTCATTTTTGGCATGAACCTTGTTTTCATTGTTTGGAAGGTGGTACAAGGGTGGGAGACCACCTTTTCTCTTGGAGACCACTTCTCTCTCCGCCAGTCCGATTTTCTTGTCGGGAAACTGGTCTCCTTGATTTTTGAGCCACATTTGCTGGTCTCCCACCATACCACTAGCTTGCATTCAGTTGGGAGACCATCAAATGGGCTGGCCGACCACTTTTCCTTGAGGGAGACCACTCACCCTGGTCGGCCGACCAGGGGAAGTGGTCGGCCGACCACCTTAACTGGTCGGCCTGCTCCCTCCAGTTTTGTCTCTGTGAGTTGTTGCCAGCTGTGCCAGCTGGAAGGCACAGACTGCATCCTCCATACACGTGTATGGAGGATCTTTGGCCTTGGTTTTTAGCTTCTTTGAGAAGCTTTGGCCTCCTTTGTCTATAAAGGAAGGCCTCCCCCTCCTTTGTGAGGGTTCAGATTTTGTTTAAGGCAAAAAATATATATCTCTCTATATCTCTATACTTTGAGCAAAAAGGGGTGTTATTCTTGACCTTTGCACACAACCTCATAGCCTAACACCCTCACCTCACTAAGGTTCTGGAGGGTCTTGAGAGAGTTAAGGGTTGGGTTTTTGGTCCAGAAGTTGCTGGTTTTTGTTGAGCTTCAAGGGTAATCATTTTTCCCCTTTTAAGCATTATTTTGATCCTTCTCTTAGCCTCATTTGCATGCTTATTTGAGGTTTGTTGTCAACTGAAAAAAGCTTTATTTTCAAGCATTATTCATGTTTGTTTAAGGCCATTTTCCTATTGGAGGTCATCTACCCTCTTGCATGCTTCATTTAGTCTTGTTTTGAGCCATGCCTTAAGGCCTTTGTGTTGACCTTTGCTTGGCCTTTTAGCCACTGAAATCCAGTGGATTTTCAGTGGTTGGCATGCTGTTTTGAGGGCCAAAATCAGAGAGGGGTGACCCTCTCTCTTTTGGCCTTGTTTGTTTGCATATTTGGCCTTTCCAAGGAGCCTATATTTTCATACTTCCTAGCCTTGGTTCAGGCCATTTTTAGTGACTTTTAGGACCTTCCTAGACTCTGTCTAGGGCTGGTTTGGTCACCTCATGTTTGCCTCTTGCATGTATAGAATAATCCTCTTCATAGCTTATCAAAGGAGCATGTCATTCCTGCATGTATTGGTCATGTTTCAGTGGGTTTTTGGTCATTCTTTGGCACATCATAGCTCCTTATTTGGCTGGTTTAGTGGCCCCTTGAATGCTTCACATGCTTGTAGTGTAAACCATGCTCACTAGCTTACATTGCATGTTGTTTTGGCCATTGATTCTAGCATATTTTGGCCATACTTCAAACTGATTTTGTTCATATTTTGGGCTGCCTTGGCTCTATTTTGAGGCCTCTTGGTCGAATGATGCTTGCCATGCATACTTGTAGTGTAATATCCTTGCCTAGCCTTGAGTTTTGGAGCCCCTTGCATGCTTAACTTGAGGTGTTTCCATGTCTTGGCATCATTGAGCATGTTATTTCAGAGCCTATACTTGTGCCATGTTCCCATGTTTTCCACTCTTTAAATGTGTTTGAGAGTTCTGCTTGTATACCTCATTTATGGGCCATTGCATGAGCTTCATTTTTGTGCATTTCAAGCCATCATCTTAGTCCATTTTGGGGTTGGTTTGTTCATTTGGGCATTGCTTTGCATACCTCTAGTGTAATGCACTTCACTAGTTTCGGTATTTGAGCCATTCAACATGCATAACATGAGTTGTTTGCATGATTCGGGACCATTTTGTATGTCATTTCAGAGCTGGAACATGTGTTGTTGTATGCCATATTTCATCCTTTCCATGCTTTCATACAGTTGTATCTTGTGCCCTAGGCTTTGGGCCCTTGCATCTTGCATGTTTGCATGTGTTTTGTTGCCTCATTTTCATCATGTATGGCCACTGATTTGGGTGTGGCTGAGGCCCATTCATTTTGGTTTAAGTCCATTTTGCATCGAGTATGCCATTGTAGTTCATAGCATTGAGTATGCCGCGTTGTCGCATGTTTGATCATTGCATTGCGCATGCCTTGTTCACTTCATTGTGTATGATAGTCTTCACATGTGCATTGTGTATGACATATAGTATCATGTGCATTGAGTATGCCATTGTTAGTTCGTAGCATTGCGTATGCTAGTTTGCATGTTTGCACGTCATCCTTTGCATGTTTGCATGACTTGGTTGCATCGCCTTAGGATTGCATGCTTGAGGTCGCATTGTGCATGCCATTCTACTTGTTGCATTGTGTTTGGAATAGGAGTTAGTCCAAACACGGGAAACGAGGGACGTTTCATACTCCAAGTGATGAAACGTGCCTCGATTCTCGGTCGCCGACACTCTTGACTAACACATGATGGAGTTTAGGCATTTATGTGTTTATATGTGCATTCATTTCACATTGAGTCGTGCAATCCGACTCCTCGGCCATCATGCATCGAGATGCGTGATTGGTGGCCCGAGGATCAAGGACTACACTCCCTAGAGCTTATGCAATGATGGGGAGAGTGGTCGTGCACACATGTGTTGCAAATACCTTGCTTTCTCTCTCTCTTGCCTTTGTTGCAGAAAATGCAGAAACCAGGAGAAGAAACTGGTCGGCCGACCAGGTTTTCTGGCAGGCCGACCACCTTTTCTGGTTTTCACCACCAAGGGTGGTCGGTAGGTGGTCTCCAATGCCTATAGCTGGTCGGCAGCCTCCCCCTAGATTCCCAGGGTAGAGTTTCATCTCCTTGGAGCTTTGTGCAAGTTTCTGAAATCAATTGCAAACAAAGGCGAGCCGGGGCATCGCGATGGATTTCCCGACAAGGCGACTCGAGCATGCATGCATCCTTTATCATTCAAAGCAGAGCTGAGGCAGCCCATTTTACATAATTTGCATGCTAGTTTAGTTATTTTGCTAATTAGCTAGTGTTGTGTAATAATTAGTTAATTCGATTCTGTATTATTTATTCGGACCCCCCGAGAGAGGGCAATGTTGTAATAAGTGTGCGTGTGTGTGATGTATGTCTTCCAACCCCACGTCTTTCTCCCTTTTATTTGCCAGCTTATGATGGTTAGTTTTAGGGCACATTTCAATTAGCGTCCTTATGCTCGTATGTTTGCATCCATTCATCTGTTTTGCATGCACCGGGCTCGGCGCATCATACTAACTACATCGTATTTCAATTCCAAGTTGAATACATGTTACCTGTAGCATCTCACATGCCATCTTAGAATAGCCGAGCCTATCTTAGTTGCATTCTTGCATGTGTTGCATTAGGCATCTCAGCATAGCTAGGATTCATGCATGTTTTCTAATTAGCTTCTTTTTTTTGGCTCGGAGCACTCAGTAAGTGTTTATGCTTTAGCATCCTCGCATGCGTGTGAGCAACTGCCATGATAGCATGCTTACGATGAGGCTATGTGCTTATGTGATATAACTGCCAGAATGCTTGTGGGTGAAGGTTGGGTTGCTTGAATTGGAATAATTCGTCGAAACCCGTGTTTTAGCCTACTTGCGAGTAGCAAACTTTAATCCATTTTCAAAACAAACGGATATGCGATGCTTTGTTCCAACTTAGGCAACCTAGTCTATACTTGTATGCTGTGCGCATCACATAGTAATTCTAGGTTAAATAACCGGGATAAGAGCACATGTGTTTTCAAAAACAAGATATCATGCTTAGTAGTGGCCGATCTTTGATCGGGCGAGCGGGGGTGCTCATGAAATGACCTTCCCCAATCGTACCCAAGTTCCCGAGCCGAGGCAACTTTGGTGATGACGGACACGTCGCCTTAGGCACGAGTCAGGGTTCCCTAAATTCCCCCAAAATAGAATATTTTGGTGGCGACTCTGTATCTGGCAAAGCAGTCCATGTTTGGCACTTCTTTCTAAAAAATCAGTTTTTCAAAACGATTTGCCGGATTTGGACTCTTTGGTGATTTATCGATCTTGCATTGCACTTTGCGAGATTAGATTCAGAACCGTGACATCAAGTCCGAACTGTAGTGAGCCTAATGAACAAAACAGGATTTTCCCGAGACATTCGGGGACGTCTACACTATGGCTACCCCTTTTCCGTGGGGGTACTTCAGCATTTGGTGGAGGGTGGAAGAGACAGCTTTCACTTGGTGCAGCCAGGGTCGCCCAAGTAGTAGGTTGAAAATGGCCGGGACATCCAGGATATGGAACTCGATGTCCTACTGAGCTGGGCTGCCCTTTACTCTAACTTGCACTATCCCCACACTTCTCTGCATGCATTGTCATACCCCCGGATCACCTGGGTTGTAGGCATAAAATCAGCTGGTTTCAAACCGATGGCATAAGCTATGCGTGACGGGCAGACGTTGATTGTTGACCCAGTGTCGACCAATACCACTGGTATCCACTTTTCTCGGCACTCTAAGGATATGTATAGAGGCTTGTTGTATGTAGAGCCTTCTGGCGGTAATTCCTTGTCTGAAATGGTCAAAGTTGGCGCAGTACCTCTCGGAAAGACTAATCGCACCAGTTGTTCCGGGGTGGTGTCGATGGACAACTTAGCTTTATCCATTGCCGACAGTACAGCCTATCTGTGCACTCGCGAAACCATAAGCAAACCACAGCTAGATATATTAGCTTGAATCTTCTTCAACTATTTCAGCACCGCCTTTTCCTCTAACTCCTTTTCCTTCTGTTTCTCAACTTATTCATCCTTCCCGGATGCCTCGGGTTGGTCCAGATACGATGATTTAAAATATCGGCCACTTCTTGTCATATGGTCGACTTCTTCCACATACTAGGTATTATCAGGAAGGTCTTCACCTGAATCCTCATCAGTGTGGGCAAGATGCAGATCATCATCTTCCCACCATATACCTCCGACAACTAACAAGCAATTGTCCGGTTCTGGT
>JAPPVO010000059.1:3861650-3900861 GCA_030407325.1 Camellia japonica
AAATCCAAGAGTGGCACCACCTACTATCTCAAACCCAGATCCACAGCCTATAAAATTGTGGGGACACATTTTATGGGTTGTCCACATGTCTGAGGTTGTTAACTGAGGTGCCACATGGATGGACCAAGTTGTCGAGATGTGATACAATCATATCGGAATCTGAGATATTCTGATAGAGGACAAGAGTTCTAAGTGGCTTCAGGTCTTTGTTTGGATAGGTCAGGATTCTTGAGAGAGCTAATCCTATTCCAAATTGGAGGAGTTCTTGATAAGTGCTATCTTCGTAAGGGATAGAATCCTATAAAGTAAGACTTCTAGGGACAAAGTCACTATTGGCTATAAAAGTAAGGCAACCCCATAGGTGTAACATATGTTTTACTTTGTGAACTTTGTGATTGAGTTGTTATCTTTGAGAGATAAGTTGACTGACTTGATCGTCGGAGTACCCACGAGTGGATGAGCCACCAGTGTTTGTTATCCTATTGTGTGTAGGTGTTGGGCTTCTCTATTCTTTTGTGTGCTTTATGGCTAAGTTCCTAGGATCTCGAAGAGGAGATTCGATTTGGTTGTGAGGTCAAAATTTAACACCCATAATTTGGTGCCATTTGTGGGAACTTCGTGAGAATAGATGGTCAACATTGGACAGGAAGTACAAGCTGGAGACGATATGTAGAGTGAGGAAGATGATCAATTAAGTATTGTTGAAAGAAGAGAGAACAACGGCGAGAAAGAACAGGTAGAGAACCTAGAAGCGAACAATGCCACTGACGGTTGAAATCCCAGAGTGGAGAATAGCCTAAGGAGGGGCAACGGGAGGGCACAAGATCATGCCCAAGAAGAATACTATAACAAGAAAGATGTCTAGATTTGGAAGGATCACTGCATGCAATGAGATAACGAAGTGAAGGAACTGGCGTCTAAGGTGATGAATTTATAGACTATAGTGAATTTCAAGATGCAAGGCTAGATAATGTAGTCGACATTGGTATTATTGTTAATGCAATGGGAGGGGCAATACTGCCAGTTCCTATTAATATGGGCACCTAGTAGGGAGGATAGACTTTGGCGCAACGTAAAGAGAGGAAGATCGTGATCTCAACAGGTTGGGAGAGTGGAGCCTTAGAAAGATGGAGTGTCACAGATCAAAGGATCACACTAGGTGAATGGGCATGATCATCGTATGGAAAGACATTGGATCTCAACAAGGCCAAGAGGATGAATCCCAGTACAGAGAGTAGCACGCAGAAGAGATTGAGTAGCAGAGCAACAAGGCGATCGAAGAAAGACTTGTGCGACTATCTTCAGAGGAGGAGGAATGCCTTTGAGGTCACATCTGTCACCTAGCCAAAGTCACCATTTTCAACAGTAAGAGGTTTTCAATGCCAAGGTTCCATACATATGATGGTAATGGTAAGTCTGACATAATATTTATATCGGCTTGATCTCAATGCTATATCTATATGGGGCAGAAATGACCCGTTGTTGTGTAAAGTATTCCCATTGACGTTGGGGGACATAACATTGAACTGTTTCTCGAAGTTATCTAAGGGGCTAGTCAAGAATTGAGATGACTTGACTGAGATGTTCTTGGCTCAGTTTGTCACTAACACCATATAACTACTAAGGGTCGATTCATTACTAGCTTTGAAGATAGGCAATGGCGAAAGCTTGAGGGCCTACGCTAAGAGATATGACAAGGTTTACAACCGGATTCCAAGGTGTAACCAGGAGCTCACTGTTGTTTCATTTAAGAACGGTTGAAAGACGATTGCCCACTTCAGCGATCCTTGGCAAAGACCCTCTTGAAATCAATGAAGGATTTGATGGCAAGGATCAAGAAGTATGTGAGGGTAGAAGAGGATAAAAAATCAAAATGAGGAAGTATATCTAAGCAGGAGAAGAGGAATAACTCACCTAAGTTAAACCGGAATGGAGCTGATAATGATAACGAGAAACCAAGGTTGAAGGTGATGCAGGTTGTCAGCATTGTCTTCAAGATCCCCATCTATAGAATCTTGGGGAGGATTAAGAACCAATCTTATTATATACCACCACAAAGGCTCTTGGAGGAGCCTATGGGAAGGTTCCATACCAAGTCGTGCGCATATCATAATGAGACGGGGCATATGCCTTAAGGATGTTGGGCTTTGAAACAACACTTGAAAGACCTCGTCAGACAGGGATATGTGAGAGACCTAATCGACAAAGGGAAAACAAGGGAAGAACAAGCCAAGTGGCTCAGGCACCAGTAGGAACACCGCATGCACCACTCGTTGTTCTGTGGGTTGAGGAACCTTAGATCATTAACTTGATCCATTCTCAGGTGAACACAAATGAGATCGGGAGAGAGACCCAAAAGGTGAAGCACTTACAATACGTGTTTCAAGAGCAATAGAAGAGACCCTAGACTGAGGAATATTGAGGACCGATGATCTCTTTTACAAATGAGGACTTGGAAATTGTCTAACACTCGCATAATAATGCATTAGTGGTTACCCTCATGATGAAATGATGTAAGGTAATGAGGATATTGATTGACCAAGGTTGTTTCTATGACATCATTTATGTCGGGTGTTACAGGGAATGCAGCCAAAAATAAAGATGATCTGAAACCATTCGACAGTCTAATGGTCAAATTTAATGGGACATCGAAATGGAAGCTGGGGTCTGTGAGTTTGAATGTTCAGGCAGGAACAAAGACGATGATGACAAAATTCACCATGATAGACTCTCCATCATCATATAATATAATCCTCGGGAGACCACGGTTACATGAAGGCTATCCCCTCGACCATTCACTAATTGTTACAATTCTCAATTGAGTTTGGGATAGAGGAAATCAAAAGAGACTAGGTTCAGGTGAAAAATTGCTCCATGACAGCAATGAAGTACACATGTAGTATCCGAGATGTGAAGTTTATGGAGGTGGAAGAAGAAGACCAGGAGGTCTTGGAAGATGTTGGTAAAGAGCCAACTGACAAGAGTCAAGAACCACTAAAGAAGATTTGGTGAATTAAGGAGATAAAACACGATTCTTTCTTCTCGGCTCTAGGTTAGCAGAGGAGGAGGAACGAAAACTTGAAGCTTTCCTTAGGGAAAACATTAAGGTATTTGCATAGATACTGTAGACTTCCCATTTTTGATCGTCCTCAAGACTTGGACATCACCATTTGAACACTCGGTGATCATCCATGTTTGTGTTCGTCTTGAGTTCTCGGAGGTTTCGGTCGCGCGCCTTGCCTCAAAATCTCTCGAGTTGTTTGCTTTGTGTTTGGTTATGCACCAAACACTTGTGTTTTTGCTTCTGAGGGTAGGGAATGGCTTGTTGACCATCCCCACAACTCACCAGCCATGGCTTGAGGCCACCGGCCCTGTTTTCTTTCTATCGGCCAAGAGTTTTGGCCGGTCGGCACTATGTTTGGTCGACCGGCCCCTTTTGTTGGTCAATCGGCCATTTATGCTGGTCGACCCCTTTCCATCTACTTTTGGCAGATATTTTATGCCAGCTGTAACAGCTGGCATCTAGGATTGACCCCCTCCATACACGTGTATGGAGGGATTTGCCTCTTGTTTAGCTTCTCTTAAAAGCTTTACAATTTTGGAATTCTATAAAGAGGGAGCTTCTCCTCCCTCCTCAAGGGTTCCAGAGGTTCAGAAATTAGGGTTAGAAAGAGTTGTATCTATCTATCTCTATATCTCACTCTCTTTGCATATTTGTGTGTGTATAAGGTTGTTTTGTTCATACTTTTGCACTTGGACACCTAGAATTACACCACCCTTGGGTTGTTGAGGCATTAGAGGGTTGTTGTTAAGGTCTTTGATCTGATTTTGAGCAGAGAAACCTGCTGGAGTTACTGTTCTTGGAGTGTTCTTCGAGGGTGAGCATTATTGCTTTATATTTCCCATTTTTGCACTAGCTTTTAGCCTATCTTGAATGCTGTTTTGAGCTTAGTGTATAACTGATAAAAGTTCTAATTTTGTGTGTTTTAGAACTTTGTTTTAGGTTACTTTGAGGTTTAGGGTTGTCTCCCCCCTCCAAGGCCTTGTTAGGCTTTGTTTTAGGCCATACCTTTTGGCCACCGTTTTGGTCTTTGCATGACCTCTCTACCACTGAAATCTAGTGGATTTTCAGTGGTGAAAGGTGGTTTTGAGGTCCCAAATAGGAGAGGGTCATCCCCTCTCCATGTTGTCTTTGATGTTTGCACAAATGGCTTGTGTTGTGGCTTGTATGCCTAGCTTGTTTTAGCTTCATTTCAGTAGGTATTAGGCCTTGTTTTGCCATGTTATACCTCTGTTTCAAGTTGGTTTAGACATGCCTTGCATGCACCATACACTTGCCTTGCATTCCTCTATTTTTCCTAGAAATGCATCATGCATTTGGACCACCATGCTTGCATGTTTTGGCTTAGCTTTGTGAAGTTTTTGGTCATGTTTTAACATGTTTAAGCTCTGTTGGGTGTCGATTTGGTCATGCTTTTCATGCTTTATATAGTTTCTTTGCATTCTAGCTTGTTAGCTTCGGGTGTGTGAGTCATTAGCATGCTTCCCTTGGTTTATTTCAGTGATTTGGAATCACTTCTCATGCCATTTCAGTCCATGTTCCATGGCCACACACTTGCATTTACCATCCATTCCATGATTGGGGTAGTTTGTGTTTCATACCTTAAGAATAGACCATTGCATGCGCCTCCATGATTTGGTCTTTGGAAGACCTTCTCATTAGGTTTTGGGGCTTATTTTGATGTGTTACAACTCTGATTTTATTTGCCTAAAACATGCAATGTTTGGTTACGAGAGGCGTAGTGCATTTGCCCTTCTAGGCCTTGCATGCATCTTGTTTTCTACTTGCCTTTGTAGTGTTCTAGCCTTGTTTTGGTGTCTTTTGGGACTGTTTTGGTCATTTTGGCTCTTTGGGGCTTGGTTGACATGGCCATGGTGTAAGTCCTTCGGCTAGCTTTGAGCTTTAAGTCCATTAACATGCTATGTTTGTCTTGATTAGTTGATTTGGCATCACCTTTCATGTGATTTCAGAGCTTAGTATGCTTGCCATTTGTCCATAATAGTCTCTTTTAAATGTGTTTAAAAGTTGCTTCTTTTATGCCTTAGATGGTAGGCCTTTGTGCATGCATGTTCGCATATCAATTCCATGCTTTTGTTGCACCATAATGGCCACTGTTTTGGACCTATTAGAGAGTTGTCTATCTTAGTGTAAGCCCATCCTTTGCGTATTGTTGCATGCTTGCCTTGTATGTTGTTGCATACTTGGTCCATTGCATATTGTTGTATGCTCAAGTTGCATTTTGCATGCTTGTTAGCTTGCATTTTGTCATGTGTTTAATATGTTGTCACATGCTTGCATGTTTGCATGCTTGTTCACATGCTCATATTGCATTAGTTTGCTTGCATGTCCAGGTTGCATAGTGTCGTGTACGTTTGCATCCCTTGCTTCTTGATAAACCATGATAGAGGTTAGAGGTCCTTCATTTGTTTTGTGTGCATCTCATTTGACATTAAAATGCACACTTGACACTTTAGGCCATCATGCATTGAAATGCGTGATTGGTGACCCGAGGGTCGGGAGCCACACTCCCTTGAGTTCATAACATGAGAGGGAGGGTGGTCGTGCATACATTGCTTTGAAAATACATTGCCATGCCTTGTCTGTCCTCTGCTGCAACAAAACAGGTTTCTGCAGGAATAGATGGTCGGTCAACCATCTTTATTGCCGGTCGACTACAAATGTTTGGCCGAGGGCATCATTTTTTGTCGATGACCAGTTTCCTATGGCCGATGGTGTTTCCTCTTTGTCGGTGACCTCCCACAGTGCTCAGGGAGTGATTCAGAAGTACCCTTGAGACTTGTGAAGTTTTCAGAGGTGTAGAGCAGTGTAAACAGAGGCAACATGAGCATGGTGATAGATTTCCGAGCAGAGCCGAGCATGCATGCATTTGCCCTTCTTCCCGAGGCCTCTTTACCGCTTTAATAGCTTAATTAATTTGTTTAATTAATTAAGGGTCTGTAATATTTAATTAGCTTGTTAGTTAATTAATTTGTATTATTCTTTCGGTCCCCCCGCGAGAGGGCGAGTTTTGTAATAAGCGTGCGTGTGTGTGATGCATGCCTTCCAACCCCCATTTCTTTCTCCCTTTTACTTAACCGCTTACGATGGTTAGTTTTAGGGCATATTTGATTTAGCATACCTTATGCTATGCATGTTTGCATTCATTCATTCGTATTGCATGCACCGGGCTCGACGCATCATAGTAATTGCATTATATTTCAATTCCAAGTTGAATACGTGTATCAAGTTGTTGCATTTCAAATGCCATTCTTAGGATTAGCCGAGCCTATTCTAGTTGCATTTTGCTTGCGATGCATTAGCCATTTTAACATGAACTAGGATCATACATGATTCCTAACTAGTTTCTTGTTTTGGCTCGGAGTACTAGGTAAGTTTTTTATGCTTTGGCATCTTGCATGAGTGTGAGTGTTGCCATGATAGCATGCCTGCCGTGAGACTATGTGCTTATGCGTTATAACTGCCTGAACGCCTGTGGGTGAAGGTTGGGTTGTTTGAATTGGAATAATTCATCGAAATCCATGTTTTAGCCTACTTGCGAGTAGCAAAATTCGAAACCATTTCCAAACAAATGGACATGCGATGCTTTGTTCCAAGTTAGGCGATCTAGTCTATACTTGTTTTGTTGTGCGCATCACATAGTAATTCTAGCTAATTAACCGGAATAAGAGCACATAATGTTTTCAAAACTCAATATCATGGTTAGTAGAGGCCGATCTTTGATCGGGCGAGTGGGGGTGCTCATAGATGACCTTCCCCAATCGTACCCAAGTTCCCAAGCCGAGGCAACTTTGGTGATGACGGACACATGGCCTTAGGCAACGAGTCAGGGTTTCCTAAATTTCCCCAAAAAACAAAATATTTAGGTGGCGACTCTGTATCTGGCAAAGCAGTCCATGTTTGACATTTCTTTCTAAAAATCAGTTTTTCAAAACGATTTGCCGGATTTGGACTCTTTGGTGATTTATCGGTCTCGCATTGCACTTTGCGGGATTAGATTCAGAACCGTGACATTTGAGTTCGAACTGTAGTAAGCCCAATGAACAAAACGGGATTCCCTTCCGGGACGTTCGGGGACGTTTACAGATACCGTATGAGATGTCGGGGATCAGCCTTGATGTCACGACCCAAATTTGCCCCTAAAAGTTTGGGCATGACCGGCCTGAACATCGGCCTCAAAATCAAATAATCAAATGATCAATAAGCATCTAATACAATACCGGGGCCTAGGACGGAAGCAATTTAATATTCAAAGAATACGCCCATTGAGCAGTTTTTAAATGCCAGGATCTCAAAACATATTCATCATAAGCCATAAGTACATACATAGTTCACGTCCACATATAGATATATACAAGCCCAATAAATGGGGTGTAACCAAAAAAAGGTCAAAGAGTTAAAAGTTATACATGTTAATCAACGTTTAACAAAAGCATTTATGACCCAACAATGTGTGCTATGAAAGGAACACACTACAAAAGGAAAAACGCTTCACTTTAATTGGCTTGACACAACGGGGTCAACAAAAATGCTTGTCGGAGCTGAACTAGGGATGGCCCCTGGTTGATTACCTACATAAACATACATAAATATAGAGTGAGCGAAGCTCAGTGAATAATAGCAATGTAAGGAGGTTCATATGAACAAGCATAAAACACGATGAATATAATATTATAAGTCATGTGTTGTCTTAGTCCTGAATTCACTCCCAAAACGGCCTCGGGCCCAACATCGTACAAAACGGCCTTAGGCCCAATATAATACAGAACGACTTTAGGCCTAACATATCAACAGCTGTTCAGAACATTAGAGGGTAGATAGAACATCGACATGTCTCCACCTCCCTCGGCCTTAGGCCTTGAGTCATAAGCAGTTCATATTCTTATAGGGTTGATGAAACAGCGACATGTCTCCATCTCCCTCGACCTTAGGGCCACCAATCATAAGTAATGCACATCAGAACGGCCTCGGGCCCATTATTGTAACGGAAACAAAACGACCTTAGGTCCATATTAATGCCTTCGATCAACCATTTCATTTCAAATGTCCCAATCATCCACAATATCAAGAACATATGCCATTCACAAGTGACGATATATAAATGATAATCACTAGAAGTAAATGAAACATATCATTACACTACTATTAGTCACTAGGATGTGGATGAGCAATAGTCCCTTCTTGCACGTGACCTACACACAATACACAACTTATAAGTAAGCGACTTTTCTTTAGCCTTTTTCTTTTATTCAATATTCGATTCGTTCAATTCTCATTTAATTATAAGCATTTTAGAAGGATCCCATGTACATATTAGCAGTTCCAGAGGGTTTAACAGAGAAAAAGAAGCTGACAGAATTTTTCCCTTGGGACACACGTGCGGAAGTCTCCCACCGCATGTGCGGGAAGGTGTGCCGCACGTGCTTTTATTTTAGAATCTCCAACTCTCCTCCCCTATTTTTCGCACGTGCAGCTGTGAGCCCCGCATGTGTGGCTGTGCCTCCCGCACGTGCGGCCGTACTTCCTGCACATGCGGCCATAGGCCCCGCACGTGCGGTCGTATGCTCTATTTGAGCAGTTCAAAATTCATCAAAAACTTAATTAAAGGCATCTCAAGCCTCAAATTCAAGCAAACTTCTTTTCACTAGCACAACATAGGAACATAATAAACATGATTCTCAAACCTAAATAGATCATAACTCATTTAAAGGCAATTTATATAACTTGAGAATCATATTCTTTTTATCTTTTCACCTTTTCATGGTGAACCCAAAAGAGACACAATATATATAGAGACCAAAACATGCAACTCTTGAAGCTATTTTCTCAAGCTAACTCAAAACAACCCAAAATACTATAATTAACTCTTAATTTAAATAAATACAATGAAACTTGATGATTTTCATGGATTTTATCTCAAACAAGTTCTTCAGGTCAAAACCCTAACTTAGGTGATTATAACACTTCATTTTAGTGCTTGATATTCATAAATCAAAGGGGACTTTAGGGTATTTAAGTTAAATTATACATACCTTAAACTCTAATATTTAAAACTCCTCTCAATTTCTTCAATCCTCACTCTTGTTAAAGCCTCCTCTCTTTCCTCTTCTTCTCTAGCACTCTCACTCTCTTTCTCAAGAGATATTTTATACCAAGTCATCTAAGGCTCTTATAAGACCCTTATATCTATCAAGGTTAAAGGCTTAAGAGTGTTGGGCCTAAATATTTCCAATTAATTCATTACGGATCAAATTTTTACAAAACTTAATATTATGTGCTAAAAATCATGTTGATCATAAATATAAAGTCAATTTTGGGTTATCATGCTTCTAAGGCTTCCAATTTCTTGTCTAAATGTCTCAATTTCAACAGATTTTTCTCATGATCGACAGATATAATCCCATAATCAGATATTTCACATAATTAAACACAATTTCACATAAAATTTCACATCAAGCATACAATTAGGCGTATAATTAAAATCTTAAAGCATAGAAGAGGGTTGGGTTATTACACTTGAGGTCACTTGCTATGGGTTGAATATAGACAGATCGACCAAACCAATAATCTAGAGAGCGAGAATACCTATCATGATTCATGTAGAGGCAGTGGAAGAAGAAGTCGATAAGTTATTGGAAGCACAAGCAATCAAGAAAGTCCACTACCCGACATGGTTGTCCAATACAGCTGTGGTTAAAAAGAAGAATGATAAGTGGAGAGTCTGCGTTGATTTCAGAAGTCTGAATAAGGCTTGGCCAAAAGATTGCTTCCCACCACCAAAGATAGATCAGCTGGTTGACGCCACCTCGGGGCATGGCAGGATGAGTTATCTAGATGCATAAAAAGGCTACCCCCAAATAGCAATGTACGGACCAGATAAAGAGAAGACTGCCTTTATCACTCCTAAGGGACTCTATTGCTACAAAGTCATGCCCTTCAGATTGAGGAACACAAGGGCAACATACCAGAGGTTGGTAACCAAGATGTTTAAGCATCTTATTGGCAAAATAGTAGAAGTATACAATGATGATATGGTCATGAAAAGCAAAGAGTCGGCAAACCATCTAGTCGACCTCAAAGAGGTGTTCGACATCTTGAAGGCATTCTAGCTCTGACTAAATGCCTCCAAGTGTGCTTTCAGGGTGAAATCAAGAAAGTTCTTAGGATACTTGGTGACAACAAGATAAATGAGACAAGGCTTGACTAGATCAAAGCCATTCTTGATCTGGAAAGTCCGAAGACAACAAAGGAAGTAGAGACTTTGACCTGCAAAGTGACGGTTTTGAATAGATTCATAAGCCGAAGTTCTGATAAGGGTAAACCATTCTTCTAGCTACTAAAGAAAGCCACAGATTTCAGGTAGACAGAAGCTTGCGAGGTCGCCTTGGCCGACCTAAAGAAATTCCTAACCTCTCTACCCTTGCAAGCGACTCTAGTCCCAGATAAAGAGTTGTTCTTGTACCTTACATTATTGGACCACACCGTCAGTTCAGTGGTAGTCTGAAAAGATGAAAGAGAGCAAAATGTAGTCTATTATGTAGTAAGACCATGACAAGTGCAAAGACAAGATATCTTCCATTAGAAAATTTGACACTTGCTCTGGCGATGGCGGCAAAGAAGTTGAACAACTACTTCCAGGCTCATCTAATCATAGTGCTAATTAAAGACCCATTAAAGTCTCTGTTGTAGCATGGAGACTTGTCAAGAAGGATAGCGTGATGGGCTATCATTCTAGGTCAATACAACATAGAATATAGACCAAGGACGACAATCAAAGAACAAGTTTTGGACAAATTTGTTGCTGACTTTACACCAAAAGCAATCCTGAGGCCTAAACCAGTAAACCTTGGACTTTGGAGGATAGTGGGACCAGAAAACATGCAAATTGTAGTACCTTTAGACACTTCATTTTGACCGGCCCTAAGACTTGGATGATTTCTTTTGATTGCCCGATGATGAAAAGAAGAATGTGTTTCTCACAAAATTCTTAATAAGAAAGATGAAATTTGTGCTTCATTTCCAATCCTAAGCCTGTTTTGGCCAAGTGTTCAAATCCCATTCAAAACTTTCTTTCGAAATTTTCTTTCCGCGCTTTGTTTCGAATATTTTTGTAGCGCTCCGAGGCTCACTTTTAAACTTCAAAATGAAACGTTTTCTTAGAAAATTGAGCAAAGAACAGTGTGGAAATAGGAGGAAAAGACGAGAATTATGTTTCAGGCAAATTAGTTAGTCCTGGCCAATAAATTGGCCGGCCCACCAATAAGTTGGTTGGCTAGCCAAGGTTTTGGCTGTCCAACTAATAAATTGACCGGTTGGCTAATTTGCCTAGGAGCAGGGCAGTTTCGGCAGAATTGTTGATGACTGCGTGTGTGGCTCACCTTTTCCGTGCCCCCTTTCAGAAGGTTTGAAAGAAAGCTCTACAGTTCAGACTCCTACGGTTCTGAATTTAATCTCACAAGTGCAATGTGAAATTGATAAACACCAAAGAGTCCAAATCTGACAAATCGTTTTGGAAATTGATTTTGATTAAAAAAAGTACCAAAATTGGACTACTTTGCCAGATACAGAGTCGCCACTTAAATATTTTATTTTGGGGAAATTTAGGAAACCCATGACTCGCACCAAAGGCCATGTGTCTAACATCACCAAAGTTGCCTCGGCTCGGAAACTTAGGTACGAGAGGGGAATGTAATGAATTGAGCACCCCCACTTGCCTGATCAAAGATCAGCCTCTACTAATCATGATATGATTTTGATAAACATTATGTGTTCTTATTCCGATTTTTAAACTAGCTTTACTATGTGATGCGCACAAGCAAGTATAGACTAGTTTACTCAATTTGGAACAATTCAACTCATGTTGGTTTGCGAAAATGGTTTGAATTTGCCACCTTAAGTGGGCTTAAAGATTGTGGATTTGCCACCAAATATAGTGGGCTTAAAACACATATTTGTTGAATCGTTCAAATTCAAACAACAAGCCTTCATCCATAGGCATTCAAGTAGTTTAGCATTTAAGTACATAGCCTAATGGCAAGTATGTTAATCATGGCAACATTCACAATCATGCAAATATGCTAAAGCATTAAAACTCACCTAGTACTCCAAGCCAAGAAAATATGAGTTAGTAAAAATAATGCATGATTCCTAACTATACAAGATGCCTAATGCAATACATACAATATACAATTAATAGGCTCGGCTACTAATATGGCATATGAAGCAATTTAAACAACATGCGATTAAACACGTATTCAAATAGGATATTGAAATGGCAATACAGTTTGAATGATGCACCGAGCCTCAGTGCATGCAAGATAAATGAATGGATGCAAGCATAAGGTATGCTAATTGAAACATACTCCTAATCTAACCATCAAAAGTGATTAAATAAAAGGGAGAAAGACGTGGGGTTAGAAGACATACACACACACGCACACTTATTACAACATTATGCCCTCGCGAAAGAGGGTCCCAATGAATAAAAGCTAACTAGCTAACTAGGCTAATTAAGCTAACTATTACAACAGTTAAAAGGATTAACTAACTATTCTAAGCTAATTAAGTAAAACAAATAAATAATTAACTATCTAAGTTAGTTAAATATTACGAAGCAAACTAATCAGCTAAATAATTAACTAATTAATTACAAAGCAACTAAGCTAATTAATTACAACATGAACTAATTAACTAATCTACTTGAATAATTACATCACTTGCAAGCATTAGCTACAACTAATTAACTAAACAAATTAACTAAAAGGCCACGGGAAATGAGGGATGCATGCATGCTCGATTTTTCACCCAAAAGGCCACTGTTTTGCTGTTGCAAGCCTCTATTGCACAGAAGCACTTACGCTTTCTCCTTCTTCATATCAACTTTGTTTTGTCTCAGAAGCACACTGTTGAATTTGCATTGGTGGCCAACAGGGGGGCCGGTCGACTACTAATGGTGTCCAGTCGGCTACTGGTGGTGGCTGTCGGCCACCATTGGCTTGGACTTCCTTGCTGCAACAGAGAGCAAACAGAGCAAAATAGTGTACTTTCTGAAGGTTCGTTTGCACTGTTACCTTCCTTATCATCAAACAAGTTCGAAGGAGTGATACTCTTGGCTCTCAAACCATCAACCAAGCAATTTCATTGCATGATGGCCAAAGAACCAGGTTTGTACATGTTTAATGAATGCAAAACGAGACTCAACTAACCATCACCCTATCATGCATGATCAAGGGCAATGGGGACCTAGGAAAATGACACATTTCATCACTTTTGAGTATGTAATGTTCCATTTTCCTTGTGTTCAAACTAACATCCGATTTGAACACATGCAATGCAACACAAAGAAGTGCTTATCGTGCCACTTTTACTTGCCAATTTTGTTTGCACATTTTAATTACCAAATCATTCTTTAATCAATTAGTCCATTGGTGAGTGTCTTCTAAGGTGAAAAAAGTGTCAACTAAGGGATAGTTTAAGGCATGAGAGAAGCTTCATGCCGTTGGTAATGAACCCTCAAAGGAGGATTAAACCATTAAGCATGAGCCTCCATCTCAAGCTTAAAGAACCCTAGGGTTGAAACAACCCTCAAAGTAAATGAAAAAGTGAAGAAATGAGGGAGATTGCAGAGATTATAAGTGTTGAAATTAGGTGAGAAAAAGCACTAAAACATGCAATCAACTCAAACCAAAGGTGGTTAAAGTCTTAAAACACCAAGGTAGTGAAAGGAATTACACTACAACTATTCAATACAAGACTTAAAAGGCACCAAACAACCAAAATAGTGGCAAAACAGAGTGTAAAACATGCTGGACTTGAGCCATAAAAGGATAAAACATTAAGCTAATACATAGGGCTAACTAGGCATGCAAACAAGAGACAAGAAGGGGAGGCTAACCCCTCCAATTTTGGACTTCAAAATGAGTTTTTTGCCACTAAAAAACCTATGAAATTCAGTGGTCAAAAGGCCTAAAAAATTTGGTTTGAAAGTGATGAACAAAGGCACAAAAACTGTACAAACAAAGAAGCAAGAAGGGTGAACCACCCCTTAATTGAAAATGGCCTCAAACCAACACTTATAAGCCATAAAAACAGAGCTTTTTACGGTTCAAAATCAGCCTCAAAACAATTGAAAAAGATGGCAAAGCAAGTGTGCAAAACAAGTATAAAAGGAGAGTGTTATACCTCTTGAAGGCAAGACACAATTTGGCCAACAATCTAAGCCAAAAACCTCCTCCTAGAGCTCAAAACAAGTCCAAAGCCACCTTAGCCCAAAGACTAGCAACTTCTATCAAGGGTGTATAGGCAAAAGTGAAGGATTTGTGAGCAAACGTGTATAAAATTGCAAGAGAGAGAGACAAATTTGGTTCCAAATTTTCTAACCCTCAAAAATGGGGGAGGAACCCCCCTATATATAGAAAAATAAGCCTGGAGGTTAGGAACATCCTACGATACACGTGTAGGGAGATGTAGGTCAGTGTGTTAACAGTTCTCACAACTGTCAACAAATATCTGGAAAAAGACACTGCGGCCGTCAGCCACCACTGGTAGCCGACCGACCACCACTGATGGCCAACTGGCCACACCAATGGTCGACAACCATGAGCCATGGCCAACAACCTATAGTGGTGGCCGACAGGTCACCACAAGTTCCAGGCATGAAAGAACAAGGTTTTGGTCAAAAACAAAGCACAAAATGGACAAGCTTTAAAGGCTCAAACACAGGGCGTTTCACTGAGGACTTCGGGCACTCAAAGCAAACAAATAAAATCATAATCATCGAGTGCACAAGCGATGACGTTTAAGTCTTGAGGTCAGTCAAAAATGGCATGCCTACAGTTGCCCCTTTTTGACAGAATTGGGAAGTCATGAAATGGTGGGTGTGAACGTCAAAGCCCAGAGACGACCCATTTTTGATAAGGCCAAAGACACCGACAAACAAACAAATATAGAAAACAAATGGTCACTTCCGCGGGCTGCCTACATATCCATTTACAAGGAATCAAACTAGCATAGTTCTAGGGCACGATACAAGTGATATGCACAATGCAAGAACGTAACTTATGATCATGCACTAAGGCTATGATGAAACATTTAAAAGCAAATACAATGCAATGAAAATGCCACATTCAAACAAACTGAAACAAGGTACAACATCCCAAACATGAAAAGAAATAAGTAAATGAACACGCCACGCATGAGAATCGTGAGCCAAACCACATTTCATACAGAAAGGATGTAAGAAAATTATGCAAGCTTAACAACGCGACGTGGAGGAAAAGCGAAAAGCAACATAACCATTGTGCTCACACAAGGTTTCAACCGAGATCCTAATGCTCTGCACGTGAGATGAGGGAAAGTGATGTAAACACTGGGTGCACACGAATGTTTTTTAACGAAAGCAAACAATCCTAATGCGTCTCCTACGATAGGAGAAAGATGAACAAATCCAAACACGTCTCACTCGAGAGGAGAAAATGAAAGCGTCCAAACGCGTCTCATGCGGGAGGAGAAAGTGAAAACGTCCAAACGCGTCTCACGCGAGAGGAGAAAGTGAATATGTCCAAACGCGTCTCACGCGAGAGGAGAAAATGAATACGTCCAAACAAGTCTCACGAGGGAGGAGAAAGTGAAAACGTCCAAACGCCTCTCACATGGAAGGAGGGGGTGAAAATGTCCAGATACGTCTCACGTGAGAGGAGAAAGTGAAAACGTCCAAACACGTCTACGCGGGAGGAGAAAGTGAAAACGTCCAAAAGCGTCACACGCGGGAGGAGAAAGTGAATACGTCCAAACGCATCTCATGCGAGAGGAGAAAGTGAATACGTCCAAACGCGTCTTACGTAGGTGGAGAAAGTGAATACGTCCAAACATGTCTCACGCGGGAAGAGAAAGTGAATATGTCCAAATGCGTCTCACGTGGGAGGAGAGAGTGAAAACATCCAAACGAGTCTCACCCAGGAGGAGAAAGTGAATACGTCCAAATGCGTCTCACGCGAGCGGAGAAAGTGAATACGTCCAAATGCGTCTCATGCGGGCGGAGAAAGTGAATACATCCAAATGCATCTCACGTAGCAGGAGAAACTGAAAATGTCCAAATGCGTTTCACGTAGGAGGAGAAAGTAAAAACGTCCAAACGCGTCTCACGCGAGAAGAGAAAGTAAAAACGTCCAAATGCATCTAACACGAGAGGAAAAAGTGAATACGTCCAAATGCGTCTCACGCGGGAGGAGAGTGAAAACATCCAAACGCGTCTCACGCGGGAGGAGAAAGTGAATACGTCTAAACGCGTCTCACACGAGAGGAGAAAGTGAAAACGTCCAAATGCTTCTCACGCGAGAGGAGAAAATGAAAACGTCCAAACGCGTCTAATGCGAGAGGAGAAAGTGAAAACGTCCAAACACATGGAGAAAGTTAATACGTCCAAACGTATCTCACGCGAGAGGAGAATGTGAATACGTCCAAACGCATCTCACGCGGAAGGAGAGAGTGAATATGTCCAAACGAGTCTCACGTGGGAGTAGAAAGTGAATACTATAGACACCCCATTTTTGACTGTCCTCAAGACTCGGTTGTGCTTGCAGGTACATCCAGACATGAGTTCGATTGCTCGTCGGGCATTCGACTTTCGCGACGGAACGTCACAAGTTCGAGCTTTCCAGACCCTATATCCTTTCTGCCATTTTTTTGGACCTTGACTCGGTCCTTTCTGCACCTTTCTCCTGGTGCACTGCCGGCCATGTTTTGGCACTGCCGGGCATGGTTTTTGTTGCTGCCGACCACTAACGAAGCCTGTCCGCCATCAGTGAGCCACTACCGGCTATCACTGATGGCCGGCATCTGCCCTGTCTTAGCTGGTTTTACTCCAGATATTTTGAGCCAGCTGGTTTCCTGTTATCTGCCCTCCATACACGTGTATGGAGGGATGAAGCTCTTGCAAAGCTTCTTGAAGAAGCTTTGCATTGCTTTTCTCCTATATAAGGAGAGAGCCTCTCTCCTTAGTAGAGGTTATGCACTTTTACAAGAGATATAGCTCTCTCTCTCTCTATATATATTTCTTGCTCTCTCTCTATATTGTTGTGTTTTAGTCCATTTTCCTTGCACTTTTACACTACAACACATAGAGACACACCACCACCATTGGACTGAGGTTCTTGGGAGGACTTCTTGAGCTCTGAAAGTGAGTTTTTGGCCCCTGAAGTTGTTGGTCTCGAAGTGGTTCTTCAACAGTAAGTTTCTTTCCCTTTTTAGCACTTTCTTGTACGTCATTTTGGCCATCCTTGAATTTTGATTTAGGCCTTGCTTCCAACCGAAAAAAGTCTTGTTTTTAAGTGCTTTTGATAGTTGTTTAAGGTCTTTTTGCTGTTGAGGGTCTTCGACTCTCTTGTTGGCCTTGTTTGGCCTTGTTTTGAGCCATGCCTTAAGGCCTCCGAGCTAGCCTTGGTTTGGCCTTCTAACCACTAAAATCTAGTGGATTTTCATTGGTAGGCATGAGGTTTTGACGCCTCAAATCAGAGGGGGTGGCCCTCTCTCTTTGTGTTCTTACTTACTTGCATTTTTCACCTTCCAAAGGAACTTGCCTCTATGTATTTTTGAGGCTTGGTTCAGGCCATTTTTTGTGACTTTTAGGACCTGCCTTAAGTCTGTCCATGGCTGGTTTGGTCATATTTTGCATGCATCTTGTATGTGTAGTGTAATCCCATTCATAGCCTTACAAAGTAGCATGTGTTGGCTCCATTTCAGTAGGTTTTTGGTGATGTTTTACCATGCCTTAGATCTGTTTTGGGTTAGTTTTGTCACTCCATGCATGCATCTTACACTTGTAGTGTAAATCTCTTAAACTAGCTTCACATGCTTCATGCTTTGACATGTCATTCTAGCTTATGTTGAGCCCATTTCAGCATGTGTTTGGTGATGTTTTGCCATGTCATGACTTCGTCTAAAGTGGGTTTGGTCATCCTTTGCATGCTCTATATACTTGTAGAACAAATCTTGCTTACTAGCTTTATGTGCATGATGTTTTGACTCATCATCCTAGCATGTTTTGGCTTTGCTCCAGCATGATTTTATCCTTGTTTTGGGCTGTTCTTGGACTGTTTTGGGCTGCATGGCAATATCGCTCATGCTTTGTATAGCTATAGTGTAAATGCATAGGCTAGTCTTGGGTTTTGAGGCCCCTACCATGCCATACATGTGATGTTTGCATGCTTTGCCATCATTCTAAGTGTTATTTCAGTCCATGAAATGTGGCCATACACTTGCATTTTCCATGCTTTTAATGCCTTGGAGGTTTGGCTCTTTATGCCTCAAGAATGAACTTTTGTGCATGCCATTAAGCCTAAGCCTTTGGCTCATCATTTCAGTGCATTTTAGGTCTTGTTATACCATGATGTAACTCTATTTTATGTTGTCCAAGTCGTGCCATGTTTGGTTTCAGTAGGTGTAGTGCATTGCCTCTTTTATAGCCTTGCATGCACCATGTTTTGGCCTTGTGTTCTAGCTTGTGTTGGCTAGCTTCGAGCTTGTTTTTGGTCTTGTTTGGACCTGCCTTGGGACTGTTTCAGGTTTCCTTAGCCCTTTGGGGCTTGCCTTGTATGGCCATGGCTTAAGTCCCTTTGTTAGCTTTGAGTTTTGAGCCTCTTAACATGCTTTACTTGCATCGTTTAGTTGATTTGGCATCAATTTACATGAGATTTCAGAGCTTACCTTGGTGTCACATATCCATGCTTGTCACTCTTTAAGTGTGCTTAAGAGTTGCATCTTTGTGCCTTAATCCTTGAGCCAATTGTCATCCATGTTTGCCTTGCCTTTTCATGCTTTTCATACTGTCAATTCATCACTTTTGGCCACTGATTTGGACCTATTTGAGAGCTGTCCATTTTAGTGTAAGTCCATCTCCTTTGCATGTTGTTGCATGCTTGACTAGCATGTTGTTGTATGCTTGCTCCATCTCTACATATTGTTGCATGTTTATCTGTTCATGTTGCATTTTATCTTGTTGTTCAAGGTTGTTACCTCGCATCATGCTTGTATGCCTGTTGCATGCTCGGATTATTACATTACATGTTTGCATGTTTAAGTCATATTGCATGTTTGCCATGCTTGCTTTGCATTGTTGTTTGGATTAAGTGTTAATCCGAGCACGAGAAACGAGGGACGTTTCATACTTCAAGTGATGAAACGTGTCTCAATTCTCGGTCGCTGACGCTCTTGATGATCCGTGATAGAGTTCTAGGCACTTATGTGTTTTATTTGTGCATTCATTTCTCATTGATTTGCAAAAGTTGGATCTTTGGCCATCATGCATTGGGATGCGTGATTGATGGTCGTGGATCCGACTATGCCTCTCCCTTGATGTTTCAAGATGATATGGGGTGGCGTAGTGCCTACATACCCTCGGGACACCCTCCCTTTTCTTTATTTTGTGCTCTGCTGCAGCTTAGTGTCACAGCACATCAGTGGCCGGTAGTGCCCCATAGATGGCCGGCAGTGTATTGTTGATGGCCGGCAGTGTACCATCCTTGCCCGGCAGGTGGTCGGCAGCAGCTCCCCATGGCCGGCAAGCCACTGATGTATTCCCCAGACTGGTTTTGGTAAGATTTAGCAGGAATTCCTCAAAGACACCCTGTAGACAGAGCCTCAAGAGAGCATCCAGAGAGCTTTCGGGACGACAACCGAGCATGCACCTTCCGCTTCTTTGAACAGAGCTGGAGCAGCATTATTTGTCATTTTTCATTTGTAATTAGTTAATTAATTAAGTTTTGTAGTAATTAGTTGTAGCTAATTATTCATTCGGATATGTAATAATTAATTAGCTTGTTAGTTAGTTAATTAGTTGGCCTGTATTATTCATTCAGACCCTCCGTCGAGAGGGCCAATTTTGTAATAAGTGTGCGTGCGTGTGTGTATGTGTTCCAACCTCCATTTCTTTCTCCCTTTTACTTACCTGTTTTTGTTGGTTAGTTTTAGGTCATGTTTCAATTAGCATACTTATGTTTTGCATGTTTGCATCCATTCATCTTTCTAGCATACTTATGCTTCGCATATTTGCATACATTCATCTATCTTGCATGCACCGGGCTTGACGCATCATACTAATTGCATCTTATTTCAATTCTAATTTGAATACATGTATCAATTATCGCATTTCATATGTCATCTTAGAATAGCCGAACCTATTTCTAGTTACATTTTGTATGTGTTGCCGTAGCCATCTTAACATGAACTAGGATGATGCATTGATTTTCCTACTAGTTCTTTGTTTTGGCTCGGAGTACACTGTAAGTGTTTATGCTTTAGCATCCCTGCATGTGTATCATCGATTGCCATGATAGCATGCTTGCAATGAGGCTAACTGCTTAGTTGATATAACTGTCTGAATGCCTATGGGTGAAGGTTGGATTACTTGAATTGGAACAATTCATCAAATCCGTATTTTAGCCTACTTACGAGTAGCAAACTTCAAACCATTTTCCAAACAAACGGATATGCAATACTTTGTTCCAAATTAGGCGATCTAGTCTATACTTGTTTGCTGTGCGCATCACATAGTAATTCTAGCTAATTAACCGGAATAAGAACGCATGTGTTTTCAAAAACGAGATATCATGTTTAGTAGTGGCTGATCTTTGATCGGGCGAGCGGTGGTGCTCATAGCTGGCCTTCCCCAATCATACCCAAGTTCCCGAGACGAGGTAACTTTGGTGATGACGGACACATGGCCTTAGGCACGAGTCAGGGTTTCCTAAATTTTCCCAAAATAAAATATCTAGGTGGCGACTTTGTATCTGGCAAAGCAGTCTATGTTTGGCATTTCTTTACAAAAATCAATTTTCCAAAAACGATTTCCCGGATTTGGACTCTTTGGTGATTTATCAATCTCACATTGCACATTGTGATATCAGATTAAGAACCGTGACAGCTTGAGTCCAAACTATAGCATGAGGCCCTCGGGGCGTGCCTACAGTTTCTGGCGACTCCGCTGGGGAATTTAGAGAGCTTGACTCGAACTCATGATATCTTGTTTTGTCTACACTTATGTGTTTCTTTGCATTGCATGTGCATTGGTGCGCCTAGGACACCGTGTTTGCCGTATGCTATTCCTGAACGGTTTGCCGGAGGCTCGCTTCGAGAAGCGTGCCATAAGGCTGACCAGTTACGGGCTCTGCCACGACGGGAACACAAACCTCGATTTTTACTGAGGCACCCTTTTTGACCATTCGACCTAGTGCATATCGGAATCCATAGTGACTATTCCCAAATTAGGACAGGTTGCTTACCCAATTATTAGTTGTTTGAAACCGCTATATGTGTAGTGAAATCCTAGCTGCTTACAAAATAGGACAGGGAAACCCTACCCCAACGTAGGGGTGTTTTTTACTCGCATTTACTTGCTATGTGCTTTTAAAGTTGGTCTCTACAGGGTTGCGCATATCAGTTTGCAAATCTGGGTATCAGGCCTGCGGGCATCAGTATCAGTATTTTGAGAATCAGTTATATCTGCGGGAATCAGAATCAGTTTCGGGGCAGTAATTCGGGGAACAGTGATCAGTGGTCGAATATAGTTATTCAGCTATATCCATGTCTGTATTGATTGGGCTGAGATGCTGCCTGTTTTCTCTTTCAGTTCAGAGACTCGGTTCGGAGCAACCAGTGTTCTCCTCTACTGAGGCAAAGCAGGAAAAGACTTACCGGTTCAACAGATCCGTCAGTCACCAGCTATACCACCTCTGTCCAATTTAGTAGACTTATGACGACCCAGAATTCAGAGGAAATTATGGTTATGGCAGCCGCACTAAACCAAGGAATCATCTTGCAGGGTGAGACCGATGTTGAAGTACCACACCCACCCAGGTCGCCTATCGCACATCCGATCTGGGAACCCCAGTTATTTCAAACCCGTGAGCCCACCACCTTTCAGCTGATGGGAATGATTGGCGACCTTCAAAGATCTGTGGCTGATCTCGCCTACAGAATTTCGGCCCCGCCACCAACCACATCGTATGCCGGGAACTTCATGCCGCAGGAGCCCCCGCTACTGGGGTGAATTGTATTTGAGCTCAGCCAACCTGAAGCTGTCTCAAGCTCTGGCAATGACGTGTCGACGACAACGGGGCTTCACACTGAAGTGGCAACCCAAACCGTCCACAAGCTGAGGCTAGTGGAAAGAACAAGGTGAAGGTGGACACTGATCCCTATGAACAACTCCAGCAGGCTGTTGAGGCTCTGAAAGCCGGAGGGTTGAATAAGCAACAAGTACTCGTAGTTGTGGCTATGACTGTGGATGACACTTTCCCCACTCAGACGAGGGCAGTTCAAGCCAAGGGGAAAATCGAGAGAAGGGTCATCATACCAGAACCATTCCATCCAACCCTAATCCTGCACCCAGGAAAAATTAGCAAGCCAAGCCTGTACCTGCCGATCCTTTTGCTAGTGCATCCAGTAAAAATGCACAAAACTCAAAGTATCTCCCCCGAGGTCATAGGGTATTCCATGCCCTCTACATGCCTTTGTGCAAGGCGCTTCAGATCCTTGCTAAAAAAGGGCATCTCAAACCCTCGAACCTCGGCTCTCCTAGTCGTCTTCCAGCTGGTCATGACGCTACCCAATATTGTGCGTACCATCAATAGACGGTCACACCACCGACAACTGCTGCCGCCTTCGCCATGAGGTGCAGGATCTGTTTGACAATGAGGTTGTCCTCCCACCTAGCTCGGCAAAGTCTGTCACCACTGAGTTGTTGGACTTCGAGGATAATACAAGTATGTGATCAGGGGTTGGTCCACCTGCGGGCGGCGCTCGGTTTATTTCAGATATGGCGTTTGGTACGCACTATTTTGAGCATTTGCGAATGCTAATTTTTGTACTTTCTGACTTGGGTGTTGAGTCAATTATGTGGTTTTGTTTTGAATCCTGTCTCTTTGTTTTGAGTCAGTCTTTTTGATTAAGGTCTGTCTTGTTGTATCGAGTCAGTCCTGTTGTACAGAAGTCGGATGATTCTGAGGGTGTCACACGTCGGACATCATTATTTTGTTTTGTGATTGTCTTTTGCTTTCTTTTGAGTCTGTCTCTGCTGTGGAGCCAGTCGTAACTAGGAAATCTGAATGAAACAGCAGTGGTTTTCATGTTTTTGTGCTTATTACTACTTTGAGCCTGTTGTGCCAGCAAGTTTAGAATGAAACAGCAGTGCATCTCACTTGCTTTTCTGCGCCTTTAAATCATTACATTGACTTAAATTTTTCAAAAACCTTTTGAACATTGTGATGAAAATGAAGAGGAAGGAATTTCTCGGGCTTTGCAAAATTTGATCAATTGAGAAGAAAAGAGAGGCATGCTAAGCCCTTAATGAATGAGATCATGTTTGTTAATGTGAGTACTGAGAAGCATCCTGGCTTGATCCAGATTGGTTCTACATTGTCTTCAGCGCGAGCGATTTGTCGCTTTCTTAAAAAATTTTCAAAAAATGTTTTGCGCGGTCCTGCGAAGACCTGTGTGGAATCGCTCTTGAGATTGTGCAGCCTAGGATTGCTCTCAGTCTCGAGACTCGACCCCTCCCTTTCAAACCTTGAACTTGCATTCAGAATGTTCAACGGTCGACCGCAATGGGAGGCCGGTGTGGCCAGATTTGAAGTAGTCCTTGAACTAAGGACAAGAAAGTCAGATCAAGAAGGTCAGACGTCGTCTCTAAAGAAGCTTGCAAAGCTTGATCAAAGGCACTCCACGAACTAGGGGCCAAAAATGTCAGATGCGCTCGAAGAGTCAAAAAATTGGGATGTTTCTCAAGCTAACGAAGATCGACAAGAATGCCAAATCCTGAAGGGAGGAAAGAAAAAGTATTGCTGAAGTACAACTGGGTTCCTATCAACAACACTGGGGGCAATTCAGCCCCCATTGGATGGACTTCTACATCATCAGCGAACAACAGCCACTCTCCTGGATTCAGATGGCTTTGAGATCTCAAAACCATTTGACATGGACAAGCTACACTTTTACCCTTGAGAGGCTTGCTGGGCTGAAAACCTGGAAGGGCGATCCAGGCAAAAGTTAGAGCAAGAAAAGAAGAAAAAGAACAAAAAAAAAAAAAAAAAAACAGGAAAAAATGCAAAGAATGAAAAAAAAAAAGAAGAAAAAAAAGAAAATGAAAAGAAAGATGAAAAGAATGAACTGAAAAGAAAAACAGAGCTTGCCAGGTTGAAAACTCGGAAGGGCGGCCTTGGCAAAAGTTAGAGCGTAAAAGGAGAGGTTAATACCCGAGTGTACCTTAACCTGAACAACGTAAGGCTTGATTCTCATGTTTGGGATACGTAGGCAACTTCATTCTGAAGTCCAGCCACAAACACTTCCAAATTGACCATGTCAATATAATGGTTTTGATTATCTATGCCTTCTCTATATCTTAGAGTTCGGTTGTGGTTGTCACTTTGAAGACTGATTACAATGCGCTGGGGTGCCATCCAAACAAGGGGCAACTTTCCGTTGCCATGCAGTGTCCTTTAGACAAGGGGCAATTTTCCATTGTTTTTGGATCTGAGGTTGTGCATCTCAAGAGTAGGTTCCATGCTCATTGAGCGGTGGCCGTTTGCAAAAACAATGTTTGAGAATTTTTACTAAGGTTGGCTAATTTTCTCAAAAATTATTCCATTTTTCCAAAACTGGACCATTTCTTGGACCTAAAAAAAGAAAATTTTCAGTGCTCATAGCCTGACTTGCATGATTTTGAATTAGAAAATCGAACAAGCATGTTAATCTAACTCTCATATTGATTAAAATTGTTTTAGTGAAAAGCCAAAACAAAAAAAAAATGGCCAAAATGATGAACTAGGGACACAGTTGAGTTAGGTGTTCTGTTTTTCCCCATCGTCAACCAACTTGCCAGAAAGGGCATCTTGCTCGCTAAAAAGGGCACAGCTGAAGCTGTCAGAAAAGGACAGAAAGCTCTCCCATCCTCTGAGCAACGAGGTCTCAAGTCAAGTGCGAAGCACGAACTGGAATGGATCAAGATATTCCACTCCCTCATCTGGACACATTTGATCGCGTCCAAACTCCCTAGTAGAGCATCGTCAACCGATGTTAGCTGCAGATTGGCTACACACCCAATTGTATCACAACCCCTCTGTGGGAAAGCTCACTGTTTTGAGCGGAAGAATGAGAATCTGGTAGAATACCAAGGGCAAGAGCCCACCAAATTCCTGTTTATCCATCAACCACCCAGGGGAGGGATAAAAAAAAATGAAAGATTGAAGAATAGAGAGATGTGCGCTGAGAGAAAAAGTGAGAAAATGGCTTTTTCAGAAAACACGAGCCTGAGGGCCGAGTGATGTGAGAATCACAAATGAGAAAGAGTGGGAAACAATACTAAAGAAACAGGCTCCCTATGCACGTCTGAGTGTCGTGTCTTTTTGTTTTGTCTTGATTCTTGTTTTGAGTCGTTTCGAGTGTTACTCGATGTGTTTAGGTTGTTTACCTTTTGTTTTCCTTTGTTGAGTCGTGGTGTGCTGTGTTTAGTCATAGGCTCAATACCTCGATCAAGAACTCATCTCTCAATTTCAAAAATAAATCGTTTTGTGCTCAGAGTGCTGTGCCATTCTCCACATTTTGGCAAAATAGAATTTGTTCTATCAAAAACCTCAGGGTTCCACCCAGGTCATATGAGAACAGTAGAACCAGGACCTATCTGAAGCCACATGGGTTCCGGACTACAAAGCAAAAGAAAAGAGGGAAAATGTCGGGCATCTGAGTTTGTTTCAACTTCAATAAGTTCCGAGATTGCATTCCGTGTGTATCTCTGCAGGTCTTGCCAATGCTTCGAAGTATGAGTGTGACTCTACCTCAAGCTCAAGATCAAGTTTGCTTCAAGCTAGAATGGCGATCAAAAGTGCTATCCCTGAGTACCGTTCCCTGCCAGAGGCATCTTGGCTGTGTTTGCAATGAGTTCCTAGGAGATCAACTACGATGACGAAAATTAGAGTTCGAATGGCTGTTGCCTAGAACACAAAGGTTTGGAATTTCTAAGACTAAAGTCTGGTTTAAATACCCAGGGGTGTATCCCCGGCTTGAAATCTGTATGGAAACCCCATAGGTTGAGGTAGCAGGTACGCGCCTCGATTCTGGATACTGATCCAACCTAGTCTGTCACCCCGTTGAAGAATAGGGAAAGTTGTGAGTATGATCAGGCAGAAAAGCAGCATCCGTGGTTTCCCCAGCAAATGTCGCTCCTTGTCAGTATTTCAGAACCTTTTTGTACTGTAAGTTGAAGGTTAATGTTCGAAGACACAGAGGGGATCCCGTCGGAGTAGAGCGGTTTGTCGCCACTCGCCCTATGAGGTGCTTTCTAAAGCACCGCTTTGTTTGTTCTTCCATTCCTTAAACATCATGCATTGTTTTGCATTCTACCCGTCAGGTTTCTTTTGTGAACCGTATTGTATGTACTGTTCATTTAGAGTAGTTCCGGTCCAGTTTGATTGGTACCTTTCCCCTCTAGCGTGTGCTACGCTAAGAGGTTTTCTCTTTCCTCTCTAGCATGTGCTACGTTGTAGACATCCCATTTTTGACCGTCCTCAAGACTTGGACGTCATCGTTTGAACGCTCGATGATCACCCTTGTTCGTGTTCGTTTTGAGTTCTCCGAGGTCCCCGGCCGCACGCCTTGCCTCAAGACCTCTCAACTTGACTATTTGTGCTTGGTTGTGGACCAAGCATTTGTGTTTCTATTTTGAGGGAAGAGGGTGGCTTGTTTGCTATTTCCTCAACCCACCGTCCATGGTTTGAGGTCACCGGCCATGATTTCTTGCTACTGGCCAATTGTATTGGCCGACTGGCACTATATTGGTGGCCGGCCATGTGTGTTGGTCAACTGGCCCCTTTGTCTGGCCGAGACCTTTTCTTTGCCTTTTTCAAGCATTGTGCATGCCAGCGTGCCAGCTGGTGAGCACAAATTCTGCCTCCATACACGTGTATGGGGATTTCATTCTTACACTTAGCTTCCCTTGGAAGCTTAGAATTGGAATTCCTATAAGAGGAGGACCTCCCCTTCCTTTCCAGGGGTTGAACAACCAGTGATATAAAATATATATCACTCTCTCTATATCTCCCCTTCTCTCTACATTTGTGTGTGTATTAGTGTTCTAAAGGGTGTTTTGGTTCATATTTTGCACTAAAGCGCCTAGTGTTACACCATACTTGATTAATGAGTGTTGAGGGGTTGATTTCAGAGTTCTTGAGTTGGTTTTGATCAGAAGGAGGTGTCGGAGTTGATGTTCTTGAAGTGTTCTTCAAGAGTGAGAACTACCCCTTTTATTCCCCATTTTGCCTTAAGCTTTTAGCCTATTTTGCATGTTGTTTTAAGCTTAGGTATAACTGATAAAAGTTTTGTATTTTCATGCTTAAGGTTTTGTTGTTTAAAGTTACTTTTGGGTTGGGGTTGTCTACCCCCTCTTAGGCCTTGTTTGGCCTCTTTTGTGACCTTCTTCTTGAGCCTTGGAACCCTTTTATTTTGACCTCTCACCACTGAAATCCAGAGGATTTTTAGTGGTGGAGAAGTGGTTTTGAGGTCTTGTATAGAGGAGGGACACCCTTCTCCCCTTATGCCTCATTTGCTTGCATTGTTGGCTTGTAAAGGTAGCATGTTGGTTTAATGTGTTTTAGCTTCATTTCAGTGGGTATTTGGTGTTAGTTTATCATGTTATACCTCTATTTCATGTTGGTTCGGTGGCTTATTGCATGCATCATGCACTTGCTTTGCAATCCTCTCATTTGCCTAAACATGTATCATGCATTTAGACCATCATGCTTGCATGTTTTAGCTTGACTTCATGAAGCTTTATCCATGTTGTGACATGTTTAAGCTCTATTTGGTGTTGATTTGGTCATGTTTGCCATGTTTTGTATAGCCACCATGCATTTTTAGCTTGTTAGCTTTGGGGTGTGAGTCATGAGCATGCTTTACTTGGGCTATTTCAGAGGCTTGGAATCACTTGTCATGCTATTTCATTCCATGTTCCATGCTTGTATGCTTGCATTTGCCATCCTTTCAATGCTTTGAAGAGTGTTGTCTTATGCTCCATGTTTGGGCTATTGTGCATACCTCTAGACTTAAGTCATTTAGGTGCTATCTAAGTGGGTATTGGGGCTTTTCTTGAAATGTTATAGCTCTGTTTTTCATTGCATACCCATGCCATTGGTTTGAGGTAGTTGTAGTGGAATGCTCTCTTTGTGGCCTTGAATGCCCTCTATTTTGCGCCCATTTCTTAGCATGTTTTGGCCTTGTTCCTTGCATGCCCCAGCCCTATTTTGGTCTGCCCTAAGACTGTTTTAAGTCATCTTGGCTCTTTGGGGCTCGGTGGGTTTGGCCATAGTTCGACCCCCCCTTTTGTTAGTCTCAAGTTTTGGGCTTTATTGCATACCTTACTTGCATGGCTTGGTTGATTTGGCATCATTCCTTGCACATTTTCAGACCTTATCATGCTTGTCATTTGTCCATATTTGTCTCTTCTTAATGTGCTAAGAAGTCGACTCCTTTTTATGCCTAAGTGTTGGACCTTTACATGAGCATGTTTGGGTGTGTTTTGTCCATTATTTCTTGGCACTTTGGCCACTGTTTTGGCACGGCTGAAGCCTACCCATCCTTAGTGTAAGCCCATGGATCATGCACTTATGTATTGTTGTAGGCTTACCGCATTGCATGTTGTCTCACCCTTGTGGTTGGCGTCATTGTTGCATGCCTCTCACTTTGTATACTTGCATATCTAGGTTGCATTGTAGTATTGCATACCCATTGTATTACCATGTTGCTTGCATGTTAAGTTGCATTGTTCATGTTGCATTGCATTAATTGCATATTTCGCATTGCATTTGACATACATGCATTGCATTTTGTTTGGTTTAGGGTGTCAAACCAAACATGAGGATCAAGGGACGTTTCGTACTTAAAGTGACGAAATGTGCCTCAATCCTCGGTCGCCGACACTCTTGACCCAACATGATAGAGTGTGTAGCATTCATTTGTGTGTTGCATTCATTCCATATTGATATGCACCTTTGACACCTTTGGCCATCATGCATTGAAATGCGTGATTGGTGGCCTGAGGATCGAGAGCCATACTCCCTTGAGTTCTTAGCATGATAGGGAGGGTGGTCGTGCATACATTTGGCTTGTAAATTCTTTGCCATGCACTGTCTGTCCTCTGCTGCAGTAAAACCAGTGTTCTGTACGAAAAAATGACCGATCGGCCACTTTCAGTGCCGGCCGACTACCAAAATCTAGCCGATGGTCCCACTTTTGGTCGATAACCATATTTCCATGCCGGTGGTATTTCTCTTGGCCGGTGACATCCCACAATTCTCGAGGAGTAGTTCAGAAGCATATTTGGGACTCGTGCAGTCTTCAGAGTCATAAAACAGTGCAAACAGAGGCAACCGAGGCATGGCTACGGGTTTCCGAGCGAGGCGAATCGTGCATGCATCATCCAGTCATTCCGAGGTGGAGCTGCAGCGGCCTCTTTAGTTTAATGTTTAGACTATTTTATAATTAATTTGTTAATTAATTAAGGGCTTTGTAATATTTAATTAGCTTGTTAGGTTATTTAATTAGTCAATTTGTATTATTTATTCGGACCTTCTATCGAGAGGGCGAATTTGTAATAAGTGTGCGTGCGTGTGTGAATGTCGTCCAACCCCACGTCTTTCTCCTTTTTATTTACTAGCTTTTGATGGTTAGTTTATGGCATGTTTCAATTAGCATACTTATGCTCCGCATGTTTGCATTCATTCATTTGTATTGCATGCACCGGACTCGGCGCATCATACTAACTGCATTGTATTTCAATACCGATTTGAATACATGATTATCAAGTTGTATCTCATATGCCATTTTAGAATAGCCGAGCCTATTTCTAGTTACATTTGCATGCGTTGCATTAGCCATCTTAACATGAACTAGGATCATGCATTGATTACTAACTAGTTTTGTTTTGGCTTGGAGTACTAGGTAAGCTTTTATGCTTTAGCATATTGCATGAGTGTGAGTGTTGCCATGATAGCATGCTTGCCATGAGGCTATTTGCTTATGTGATATAACTGCCTGAATGCCTGTGGGTGAAGGTTGGATTAGTTGAATTGGAACAATTCATCGAAATGCGAGTTTTAAGCCCACTTAATTGTGGCAAAATCATGTTTTTCAAAGCCCACTTGAGGGTGGCAAATCCACGTCTTAGCATACTTGTGAGTAGTACCATCAAACCATTTTCAAATAAACAAACATGAAATGCTTTGTTCCAAATTAGGCGATCTAGTCTATACTTGTGTGTTGTGCGCCTCACATAGTAAATTCTAGCTAATAACCGGAATAAGAATGCATGTGTTTTCAAAACGAGATATCATGTTTAGTACAGGCTGATCTTTGATCGGGGAGTGGGGGCGCTCAGAAATGACCTTCCCCAATCGTACCTAAGTTCCCGAGCCGAGGTAACTTTGGTGATGACGGACACGTGGCCTTAGGCAATGAGTCAGGGTTCCTAAATTTCTCAAATAAAATATTTAGGTGGCGACTCTGTATCTGGCAAAGCAGTCTATGTTTGGCACTTCTTCTTAAAAATCAGTTTTCCAAAACGATTTGCCGGATTTGGACTCTTTGGTGATTTATCAATCTTGCATTGCACTTTGCGAGATCAGATTAAGAACCGTGACATTTGAGTTTGAACTGTAGTAAGCCCAAATGAACAAAACGGGAGTTTCCCCCGAGACGTTCGGGGACGTCTACATACGCTAAGAGGTTTTTCCCTTCCCTCTCTCGCGTGTGATACCCTGAGAGGTTTTCCTTTCCTCTCTCACGTGTGATACGCTGAGAGGTGTGCCTTTCCTCTTGTTGCATTGTTGTACACACCTCTTTCTTCCTTTCCGAAACACGGGGATGCGTCCTTATGTTTCCTTCCTTTTTCGAGACACGGGGATACGTCCTGTAGACACCCCATTTTTGACCGCCCTTAAGACTTGGGCGCGACTGATGGTTTACTTGGTGTTAAAAGGTGTGCAGGGCAAAAGTTCAGTTTCTTCGGCAAGGAGAGAGACAAATCTCAACTTCACACCCCATTTTGGACCAAGACTATTTTGAATGGTTTTTGACCTTAAAACCCTCTCTTTCAAAACATTTTTTGAAATAAAGTTTCTACAATGTTCCGAGGCTCACATTTTGTCAAATAATGCGCTTTTCGATAAACCGAGCAGGACAAAGTGGAGATTAATGAAAGAGATGAAATCTTTGAAAAATCTTTCAAACACCTTGCTTAGGGGTTTGAAGTTGAAGAGAAGAGGAGAAAAGGGGAGAAAACAAGTTGGAGAGGAAATTCGCCAAGGATCCGGGTAGAAGGAAGTTGAGCAGCTCTCGCTGAATCGGGCCTATTCAACTGCATACTTGGATTTTATCTATGAGGCCACCACCGTTGGAAAGCTTACTTCTGGAGCTTCATTTTGCACTCAAGAATCTCTGAAAGCCAAGTCCAGGTGGAGGAGATATGATTGGTTGAAGTTGGGCATCATCCCGGTTGGATCGAATCTGCGCGGCTTCACCAAAAAGGCATAACTTTTTGCACAGGAGGAATTTTAATGCAAGGTTTGCGGCATTGGAAAGCTAACTTCCGGGGCTTCAATTTGGACACCCACCGGCCACTTTTGACCTTGGCAGCACCTATCGGAAATCTATTTAGCCGACCGGTAATTTATTGTGCCGACTGGCCATTTATTTTGGCCGATGACCTCCTTTTCTGGCCGGTTTGACCTTTTTGCACCTTCCAGGCATGGGGCATGCCAGCTGTGCCAGCTGGGATGCACAGACCCAGCTCCCCGTGCATATATGTGCCTATTTTGAGCCTTTGACCCCTTTTTTTGCACCATTTGCTCAAGGCTTCTTGAGGAAGCCTTGACCCCTTGTCTTGGCTTCCTCAAGAAGCTTACCAGCTGTCCTAGCTTCCTTGAGAAGCCTTGGCCCTCTTGCCCCCCTTGACCCTTTCTCTTTAGCTTGTCTTATAAGCATCAAGCCTTTGCCTTGCCTATGTAAGGAGCTCTCCTCCTCCATTGTTGGGGGTTGGAGATTTTGAGCAAAAAACCAGAGAGTAGACATATATATCTGATATATATACATACAACCCTCCATCTCTCTCATCCAAGCTTCAAAACACCCTTGCCCTTGCACCATTTCCCTACAACCCATAGCACAACACCTCCATCCTCCATTCCAGTACTTCGGAGGCCATTTGGCAGAGGTTAGAAGCTCAGAAATTTGGACCACAAGCTGCTGGTTTGCTGCTCTTCAAGGGTAAGCACCCATTTCCCTTAAACTTGCATTTTCTTGCTTCATTTATAAGCTATACTTGCAAGCATTTCTGGACTTTGTCATGAACTAAAAAGTGTCACATTTTGAGCTCATCTTCATGCTTGATTAAGAACTTTTGCTGTTTGAAATCATCTACTACCTCTTGTCCTCAAATCCCTCTTTTACGGCCATTTTTGCATGCTATTTTAGCCCTACTTGTGAGCATTTTCGAGCTTTGGTATTAACTGAGAAAAGTCTTGTTTTAAGCTTCTAAGCATGTTTGTTTAAGGTCTCATTTCTGTTGGGGGTCGTCTACCCCCTTGTATGCTTGTTGCATCTTATTTTGAGCCATATCTCGAAGCCTTGGTTTGGTGCTTTGTTTGGCCTTCTAGCCATTGAAATCCAGTGGATTTTCAGTGGCTAGCTTGCTGTTTTGAGAGCCCAAATAGAGGGGGTGACCCCTCTCTCCTTGTCTTGTTAGTGCCCTTTTTGGCCTTCCAAAGGACCTCATAGTTTCATGCTTCTAAGCTTCATTCCAGGGCATTTTCAGTGGGTTTTTGGACCCTCTTGAGCCATTTCCAGAGTTGGTTTCACCATGCTTAATGTCCATGATGCATGTACTTAATAACCTCTTGCATGGCCCTCTAAAGGAGCTCATCTTTTTTGCATGCATTGGCTGCATATCAGTGGTTATTTGGGGCTATTTTCACATATTTTATCCACTGATTTCTGATGGTTTGATGAGATTCCACATGCTTCATACACTTGCCATGTAAACCATGTTAGCTAGTCAAAATTGCATGCTAATTTAGTCCATCTTGCTAGCACTTTTTGGCCATGCTTTAAACTGGAAATATGCATGTTTTGGGACTGCCTTGCTTCTGTCTTCATGCTTCATGATCAAATAATGCATGCTTTGTATAGCTATAAGCCATTCCATGTACCTACTTTTGTGTTTCGGGTCTCATCTCATGCATCGGGTGCCATATCGCCATGTTTCGGGGCTGTTTAGCGGCATGTTTTAGTGCTGAAATTTGCATGTTTGCATACCTTGTTCCATCTCTTGCCATGCGTGGGTAGAGTGGCATTTTATGCCTTAGGATCGGTTCTCGGTTTGCGTGCATGCGTGCACCCATCTCGATGGTCTCATTTTCATCTAATGGCCACTGATGTGAGTGTGGCTGAGGTCCACTGACATTGGTGTAAGTCCATCTTGCATTGTGTATGCCATGTTTCAATGCGTTGTGCATGTTATGTTGTTAGCATTGTGCATGCCATGTAGTTGCATTGCATGTTTGTATGTTAGCTTGCATGCTTAGGTTGCATGTGCATTTTTGTGCATTGCCTCACCTCTTGATCAACCATGATTGAGGTTGGGTCCCTTGTATGTTTTGTGTGCATTGCATTTGACATTGAAATGCATACTTGACTCTTTGGCCATCATGCATCGAAATGCGATTGGTGGCCCGAGGGTCGAGGGCCATGCTCCCTTGAGTCCATTGCATGATAGGGAGTGTGTCCATGCATACATTGCTTTGAAATTCCATGCCATACACTGCTTGCCCTCTGCTGCTGTCAATTGCAGGTTCTGCAGCAAGTTTTGACCGGTCGGCTACATAGAGTGTCGACCGGCCAGGGATTTTTAGCCAATAACTTCATCATAGGCCGATGACCCTTTCCCATGGCCGATGGCATTTCCTCCAGCCGATGGTATTCTACAGTGTGCAAGGAACCTGTCCAGAACTTTGGCAATTTTCAGAGAAGCAGACAGTGAAAACAGAGGCACAATGCTATGGCAGCGAGTTTCCGGGCAAGATGGATCGAGCATGCATCATTCGCGCATTTCGAGGCGGGCTGCGGCCTTTTCCCTTTTGCGTTTAATTTGTTAATTAAATTAGAAGTTTCTGTAACAATTAGTTTAGTATTATTCTTTCGGACTGTATTATTCTTTCGGTCCCTCCGAGTGAGGGCATTATGTAATAAGTGTGCGTGAGTGTGTGTATGTCTTCCAACCCCACGTCTTTCTTCCCTTTTATTTACTAGCTTTCGATGGTTAGTTAGGACATATTTAAATTAGCATACCTTATGTTATGCATGCGTGCATTCATACATTTGTCTTACATGCACCGGGCTCGGCGCATCATGCTAACTGCATGTATGTCAATTCGAAGTTGAATACATGTTATTTGTAGCATCTCATATGCCATCTTAGATTAGCCGAGCCTATTCTAGTTGCATCTTGCCTGTGTGCATTAGCCATCTTAACATGAACTAGGATCATGCATGTGATTACTAACTAGTTTCTATTTTGGCTTGGAGTACTAGGTAAGCTTTTATGCTTTAGCATACCGCATGCGTGTGAGTGTTGCTATATTGCATGATTACCATGAGGCTAGCTGCTTATGTGATATAACTGCTTGAATGCCTGTGGATGGAGGTCGAATTGCTAAATTGGGTAATGCATTAAAACTGTGAGTTTTAAGCCCACTAGATAGTGGCAAAACCATCTTTTCTAAAGCCCACTTAAGGGTGGCAAAATCTGCATTTTAGCCTACTTACAGTAGCAAACCATTTTCAAAACAAACATGAAATGTTTTGTTCCAATTTGGGCGATTTGGTCTATACTTGTTTGCTGTGCGCATAACATAGTAATTCTAGGCAATAACCGGAATAAGAACACATAACGTTTTCAAAAATCGATATCATGGTTAGTAGAGGCCGGTCTTCGGACGGGCGAGAGGGGGTGCTCATAGCTGACCTTCCCCAATCGTACCCAAGTTCCAAGCCGAGGCAACTTTGGTGATGACGGAGACGTGGCCTTTGGCACCGAGTCAGGTTTCCTAAATTTCCCAAAATAAAATATTTAGGTGGCACTCTGTATCTGGCAAAGCAGTCCATGTTTGGCACTTCTTTTCAAAAATCTGTTTCTCAAAACGATTTGCCGGATTTGGACTCTTTGGTTCAGATTAGAACCGCGACAACAACTCGAGTCCGAACTATAGCGAGGTCCCTCCGGGCTTGTTACAGTTTCTGGCGACTCTGCTGGGGAGAATTAGAGAACTTGACTCGAACTCGTGATATCTTGTTTTGACCTCATTTAGTGTTTCTTTGCATTGCATGTGCATTGGTGCGCCTAGGACACCGTGTTGGCCATCTGCTATTCCTGAGCGGTTTGCCGGAGGCTTGACTTTGTCAAAGCATGCCATAAGGCTACCTGTTGCGGGCTCTGCCAATGGGAACACAAACCCCGGTTTTACCGGGGCACCCTTTTCGACCATTCGACCTAGTGCATATTCGGAATCCATAGTGACCATTCCAAACTAGGACAGGTTGCTTACCCGATGTTAGGTTGTTTGAAACCACTGCGTGCATAGTGAAACCCTAGCTCCTGACAAAATAGGACAGGGAAACCCTACCCCAACATAGGGGTGTATTGGCTCTCTTTACTTGCTATGTGCTTTTAGAGTGTATCTCTACAGGAAATGCATATACCAGTTTGCGAGTCTGGGTATCCGGCCTGCGGGACCAGTATCAGTATTTTGAGAATCAGTTATATCTGCGGGTATCAGATTCAGATTTGAGGCAGTGATTTGGGGGAACAGTGATCAGTAATTGATACAGTCGTTCCTTGCTCATATCCGTTCCAGTGAAATTGAGCTGAGATGCTGTTTTCTCTTTTGCTAGGTAGTCTTGGAACTGTAGCTTCAGAAGGCTCCACTATCCCCCAGATACATTGGATTTGTGCTGATAGACTTTGTCAGGTCAGAGACTCAGTTCAAGGGTAATCAGGGCCAGAGAAGGCTAGTCGGCACAGACCACAGTATAACAGCTGCCAGATCAGTGATCTTTGAGCAGTCGGGTTGAGATTTTCAGCCTACTGCAGACACAGATATACCGGTTGCTCAGTTAGATCAGGACAATATGTCGAGTCTGGAAGAGATGGTGCGCCAACTCCAGGATAGTATGAAAGCCATGCAGTAAGACGCTGTCCGTCAAGCAAATCCGCCAAGCAACAGGCAGTGGTCATAGCCCAACAGGCAGAGACAATTGCCAGGCTAGGGCAGCAAACCGGAGTATCTACTTCACACAGGCTCCTCCCCCACCAAGAGTTCCCATACTCGGGGAGGCAACCCATGTCCAGGATGATACGGACATTCTAGTCGGGCCAGCTCCGCCCCCGGTTCTGCCCCAGCTATCTAAAACACCCACCAACCTACCAGACCCTCTCTTTGAGTTCAAGACGGACCCCACAGCATTGAAAGTGAGCAAGCTTGAGAAATTGTTCAAAAAGTCTCAGGGGCCCACTCTATTCCTGATATAGAGGATGGTTATACCGACTCAATGGTGACATTACCAGATCAGTTCAAGATGCCATATATCGATCGATTCGATGGCTCTGGAGACCAATGGTGCACCTCCGAGAATAAAATATACTTATATTTCACTTAGTTTCACACACCTTTTCCTTTTTCATTTCTAAATCTCTCCCCAAATCCCCCAACCAAACATAACATAAAGGACACAAGTGCTACACATCCTAAAACCACAGCGGGTAAAGAGCTTTTTACCTTTTAATTTTTTATTTTCTCTTAGAGAACACCTAACATACAAAGAAGTTTTGGACACCAAGTAACTTGTTTGGTTTATGTATAAAGAGCAGTGCCCAATTTATTCATTTCAATAAACATAATCTAGCATTTTTCAATTTGAAATTGAAGCAATATATATATATATATTAGCGGCCGGGCACACGCGATGCATGTGCAAATCGTTTCAAATTATGATATGAAATTCATATTTTCTCTAATAGAGAAGCACCAAAAATTATTTATTTTGAAAAGCAAAAATTGTAAAGCAACATGCAAAAAAAAAAAAAAAAAACAAAGTAAATAAAATACGTATGTATTTAGCAAAATAATGTATGATTTAGTTGGAGTATTTTTATTTTTTTGTTTAAAATGTGGTTAAGCATAAAAACACTAATCCAAGCCTCTTAATCACTTACAATCAAAAAAATTTGAAGAACACTGAATTTTTTCTGGAAAAAACACGAAAAAAATTAAGAAAATAAGCAAACAAATTTAAAAAAAGAAGAAAAAACAAAAACTAAAGAAAATAAAAAACAATTCTATTAAAAAAAAAATTTATACAAAAAAACAAACAAAAACTTAAAAAAGTGAATAACAAAAATATCAATGTAAAAATATAAAAGCACACAAAGTAGAAAATACAAACCCAAAACTCATACAATATTATAATCAAACAGGCTTGATATACGCAAATATATATATATATATATATATTAGCGGCAGGGCACACGCGATGCATGTGCAAATCGTTTCAAATTATGATATGAAATTCATATTTTCTCTAATAGAGAAGCACCAAAAATTATTTATTTTGAAAAGCAAAAATTGTAAAGCAACATGCAAAAAAAAAAAAAAAAAAAAGTAAATAAAATACGTATGTGTTTAGCAAAATAATGTATGATTTAGTTGGAGTATTTTTATTCTTTTGTTTAAAATGTGGTTAAGCATAAAAACACTAATCCAAGCCTCTTAATCACTTACAATCAAAACAAATTTGAAGAACACTAAATTTTTTCTGGAAAAAACACGAAAAAAATTAAGAAAATAAGCAAACAATTTTAAAAAAGAAGAAAAAACAAAAACTAAAGAAAATAAAAAAACAATTCTATAAAAAAAAACAAAATTTATACAAAAAAACAAACAAAAACTTAAAAAAGTGAAAACAAAAAAATCAATATAAAAATATAAAAGCACACAAAGTAGAAAATACAAACCCAAAACTCATAGAATATTATAATCAAACAGGCTTGATATACGCAAATATATATATATATATATATATATATATAATAATAACAATAGTGAAATCTATTAACATTAAAAAAATAGTGAAACCAAAAAAACAAACCAAAAGAGAAAAACTGTTTTTATTTTTTTATTTTTTTAAGAACACTAAATTCTTTCTTCAAGAAAACACACAAAAAAAAATAAATAAATAAATAAAATAAGAAAACAAACATATTTTTAAAAAAACTACAAATTCAAAATTCTTAGAACAATTATTTTCAAAGAGATTTAATATACACAAAAGAAAACAAACAAATAATTTTTTAACAAATTACAAACTTAAGACTCTTATACTGTCAAAGAGATTTTAATATGAAAAATAAAACTAAAAAAAAAAAAAGACAAACCAAAAAAAGCTAATTTAAAAAAAATAAATAACTCTTAAATAATCATAAGATTGCAATGTTCTTAAATAGAAAAGTGATATTTTATTGTGAATAGAGAGAAGTGAAGATGGCGAAAGTGAATTAAAATTGCACAATAAAGCACACAAAATAAAAAAAATATAAAACCCAAGACTCTTAGAATATTATAATCAAAGAGATTTGATATACGTAACAATAATAATAATAGTGGTGAAATCTATAAACATTAAAAATAATAATAATAAAAACAAAAGAAAAATTTTTATTTTTATTTTTAAGAACATTAAATTCTTTCTTGAAAAAAAATAAAAAAAATCCACACACACCAAAAGAAATTAACAAAACAACTAAACAATTTTTTTTAAAATTATAAATCCAAAATTCTTACAACACTTATTTTCAAAGAAATTTGATATACAGAAAGAAAAATAAAGAATTACAGTGAAACATATTTGATAAAAAAATCAAGAAAACAAACAAATAACTTTTTAATTACAAACCTAAGAGTCTTATACGGTCAAAAAGATTTTAATATAAAAAAAAAAAGAAAAATTTACCCATAAATCTTAATTTCTGAAAAGTTGAATCATTTA
>JAPPVO010000059.1:3900961-4105534 GCA_030407325.1 Camellia japonica
GCGCTTCGTGCACCAGACCTTGAGCTTGCCTGCCCAGTTTATACCGATGGCACCTCTCGCATCTATGAGAGAGACACACAAGCTTTCTGAGGAGGTGATCCAGTTCATGGTAGGATTGGATGCAGACTTTTTTCGCATGGAGGGCGACTACGCGACCTTCATTCAGACGCATCTGATCCCGCCTCTGACCGGCATTCGCAGAGGTGAGGGACTTAGAGCTCCAGCCCCACGAGAGGGAGGGGCAGAGGGGCCAGGGCGACCAAAGCCCGTGGCAGGAGAGATCCTGAGGCGAGGCAGCAGACTGGATAGCCAGAGCTGTCTACTATGTTGACTTACCGGAGATGTTCTGGGGAGACTTGCCAGATCCCCATCGAGCCGCATCATCGCTGGGCGTGCACTTGTCGGGGTTCAAGGCCCGACTCCAGTATGTATCAAACTTTACATTTCAACTTCTACATATTTACTTTTTACTTCATTTCAATTATGTTTTGTATAGAGTACTGATCCCTTCAATGCACTTGCAGGCACCCATAGAGTACATAGGGCAGGCCCTTGAGCTAGTGGCTTCCTTGACAGAGATGGTACAGAGGAGGCCTGGATCTGCTCAGCCTCTACAGAATCCCGGTAATCTTTCTCTTCAATTTGCATTTCATGCCATGAAACTCTCTGCTAACACATTAGCATTTCAAATGTTTCCACACTACACTAATCTAATTAATACATTGCACTAAACACTGCATAGATACACTGTTCCCATGAACTGCGCACGACATGCAACTCACTGCAACCGGTTACTGCTCATGAACACATACACTGCAATCATTCACTACTCACGGCACATCATCTTTTGCATACCATATACACAGACTAATGCATTCTCAAAATTGCCCTTTTCAGATTCCTTTCGAGACGCCAGCCCTACTATATGCCCCAGCAAAAGCAGAGGCATGACCTTCAGCAACCTCCCCCATCAGCAGAGAGAAGAGGGAGACAGGCTCAGGCACATAGCCTAAGCAGAGCTAGGGGCACCCGTAGCGAGAGTGGCCCTTCAGAGCCCGTTCTGGGCGATGATGATGACGAGACGAGTGAGGAGAAGGGTGAGGTGGCGAGTGCACATTCCAAGTCCTTTGGGGATGGAGATGGCGACACCGGCTCAGGTTCAATCTGGAGACGAGGCTGGAGAGACTGAGGAGGGCTCTGGTTCGGTTTCAGACAGCGGTGTCGATGGTGACAATGCTCCAAAGTCCGCTCGACCGAGGAAGAGAACGAAGAGGGCCTCTCGATCCTGAGATAGTCGGCACCAGTTCAGATGTTTTTTGCTTGGTTTTCCTCCTTTTTTGGTAGTAGCATAGTATCATTGTATAGCCTTAGGCAGTTTTATTTTTTCTTCGAAACTTGTACTTTTGTAAAAAAAAAGAAACCATGATTGGAATGAAAACAACTTTTTGGTTCAAAAGGTGTTACATTTTACATTCTAAGCATCGCATCGCATCACACAACATGAAAATAAGATTGATCTTTGTTCAAAAACTACACATTCAAAATGTATTGCTCTTAATCAGGTAGTGAACCAACTAACAACTGAAAGGACAAAACAACTTGATAAACAAAACAAGGCCTTGACAGGCTAAACAAAGTAAGTACAACTCAATAAAACAAATTGCAACTACTCGATAAACAGAATACGTACAACTCGATAAGCAAGAAAAAGCAACTTGACAAACAAAACCGAACGATTACAACTTAAACAGGCATGCTCAAGCCCGAAAATAACCAAAACAAGACCCCGAAAGGTGTCGATAACAGAATACAACTGCTGAAAACAACTGGATCTTCACACAGGAGATCTGGATCTTCACACAGGAGATCACTGAGCATGAGAGGCTGTCGGCCATGGGAAATGGCCTGTCGCCATCAGTGTGCCACTACCGGCCACTGATGAGCCCCTGCTGGCCATCAATGGAACACTGCCGGCCATCGATGAGCAGCACCTCTGAAATGTTGACACCTGTCCTCCACTCAGTGCCTTATCTTCTACAAAGGTTCCAGCTTCGTGGTTTCTTCATTTTAGCTCCATTTTTGCCCCAAATGGAACCATTTTTTGCCCAAAACCTCTCCGATTGGCTTGCAGCTTTGGATGGCTCAGAAAAGTTAAATTTCTGGGGTTTCAGAATAAATGCACTATTCACGCTAAGCCGCACCCTGTTGCGTTTTCTGTTCCTTCATGCCGCGGCTAGGTGTTGGAATTCGGTAACTCATGTTTTAAGCTTTGGCGGACAAGAGATATGTCCCACTTTTGAAGATTTCCAAGCTTTAATGGAATCTCGGTGCGATGAAGAGATCTTGCCCTAATTCCATTTTGGCAACATCCAAGCTTGAGGACGGATGTGTGGGCTTACTTTGCATGACGCTTGGTCTTTAATTCACGACGGAGAACTGGATATTCTGAGCTTGATTCATCGGTTTTCTGATGTAGGTGACCATGGCGACCATCTTTGGCAGAGTTTTCGGTGACACGCCCTCTACTTGTGCATGTTGTCTCATTTCTTGCTTGCCCCTGGCTTCGGAGGGTCTAGCGTCCGATTGATTGAAGTTGCCCAAGGCTTGAAAGAGGGAAAGAGCTACATTGGTATGACACTAGCTGAGACTCTGATAGGTTTGGATGCTTTCTATCGCCGTGAGACAACCAGATTCGCAAGGAGTCCACTACTCTTACAGGTAATGTTTCCCGCCCTTGTCACATGTGTATTTCTTACATCACTCGGCCCTCAGGCTCTGTTTTTTTTTTCAAAACCCTTTCTCACTTTTCTCTCCACGTACACCTCTCTATTCTTTAATCTCTCTTATTTTTCATCCCTTCCCAGATATGGTTCATGGATAAGTTGAGAGTAGTGGACTCATGCCCAGCATATTCAGCACGCTGCTATTTCTTCCAACAACGACTAGTTGACACCCCAGATGAGGGATGGTGGTGCGAATGGATGTGCAGCCTATCTGCTGTTAACATTGCTTGGCACTGCCCCTGGCTTAATCTACCGGCGATGAGCTACAACATGTCTCGCCAGCCGGGCATTTAGCTGATTAGCCTGACTTACTATGTCTTTTACTTTCCATTCCAATTTCGGCGCCAGTTCGGGCACGACCAGACCTGCCCAGAAGAGGGAGTGGAATACTCGGCTTCATATCTGATCAAAGGCTCACATCTAGCTCGGTATGCCACAGCATGGAGGATGAGAGAACTTTTGGCCTCCGCTCCCTATTTCAGTTGTGCCCTTTCTGACGAGTGCATAGCCTGGCTTGAAGAAGATGCACAAACCGGGCCTACTTTAGCATCCGAAGCTTCCACGAGCTCTGGGAGGGGGACGCAGGAACACCTGACTTGACTGTACCCCGAGTTTATTGCTTTAATCTGTATTTTCAAGTTTTCTTTCGAATGTAATAAAAAACAACTTCAATTCGTATTCAAAAGCAGGAGAACTCTGTACTGAAATCAATGAAATTGAAGGTTGTGAGTACTGAAAATTTCCCGTTATGGTCCAAAACTAGTCTAAGTTGTAAAAGATTAATTTGAGCAAAATCAACTTTTATTAAAACTTTTCAAAACCATTTTCGATATGGATCACAACTGGACACGCCCGAGATCTATCACTGAGATGCGCAACCCCGGATCCAACAACTGAAAAGTTGCCCCTTGTCTGAATAGCACTGCACTGTAGCTCACAACCGAACTCTTGGATGCAGAGAAGACAAAGATGGCCAAGACAAATCACATGGACACAGTTGATTTGGAAGTGTTTGTGGCTGGACTTCAGAATGAAGTTGCCTACGTATCCCAAAGATGGGAATCAAGCCTTACGTAGTTCGGTTCAGGTTCACTCGGGTTTTAACACTCTCCTTTTGCGCTCTAACTTTTGCCAAGGCCGCCCTTTCTGGGTTTTCAACCTTACGAGCTCAGTTTTTCTTATTTCAAGTTTTATGTGCTCTAACTTTTGCCTAGGTCGCCCTTTTGGGTTTTCGGCCTAGCGAGCCACTTAGGGATAGTATTTCTTCAACTTGTCCATGTTGATCGGCTGAGAGAACTCAAGGTCATCTAGGTCCCATAAGAATGATAGCTCCACCCGACTAGATAGACATGATGATATAGGGACTAGTCCAATTAGGTTTGAAGTTGCCCCTAGGGTCGTGGATGGGAGCTCGGTTGTCTTTGAGCACCAAATCCCCTTCTTTCAAATTCTTGGACTTAACTTTCTTGTTGAAGGCCCTGGTGTAGACACCCCATTTTTGACCGACCTCAAGACTTTGATGCATCAGTTGTGCACTCGATGATTGCGCATGTTTGTGCTTGTTTTGAGCGCCCGAAGGGCTCGGCTGAGCGCCTTGTCTTTGAGCCTCTTAACACTTTGTGTTTTGGCCTTGGTTTTTGGGCCAAACCTTGATCCCTCTTGCCTGGGGGAGTCGAAGGCCTTGCCAACCACTTGTGGCACTTGCCGGCCATTTTCCTCTCTTGTAGGCCAGTTCAAGTGGTCGGCCGGCTAAGGGAAGTGGTCGGCCGGCCACCTTAACTGGCCGGCGGCCATTTTTTCTCCTTTTAGATATTTCAAATCTTTTGAGCCAGCTGTGGCTCACTGAGTTCATCCTCCATACACGTGTATGGAGGGATGAAGCAAGCTTTTTGCTTGCTTGCTCTATATAAGGGGAGGTCCCTCCCCCTTTAGAGAGGTTTAAAAAATTTTAGAGCTGAAATTTATGTCTCCCTAGAATTCTCACACTCTCTCTCTATATTGTGCTATATTGAGTTTAAAAGTGTGTTTTCTTCACATATTTGCACTAAGACACCTAGTCAAACACCTTCACTTTGGAGCTGAGGTCCATTGAAGCTTGATTTGAGGTCTTAGACTTTGTTTTGTCTAAAAATTGTTGCTGTCTTGCTGCTGTTCTTCAAGGGTAAGCTTCTTCCGCTTTTAAGCTTGTTTTTGCACACTACTTTGGGCCACCTTTGCATGTTATTTTGGCCTAGTTGTCAATTAAAAAAATCTCTATTTTTTAGTGTTAAAAATGTTGGTTTGTGTCCGTTTTGGAGTTAGGGGTGGCCCAGCCTCTTTCATTGCTTATTTGCTAGCCTTTTAGGCCATCCTTTAAAGCTTTTGAAACCATCTCTTTTTGGCCCTTTAACCACTGAATTGCAGAGGAATTTCAGTGGTGGAAAGGTAGTCTTGAGGTCCAAAATGGGAAGGGTGCCCCCCTCTCCTCATGTCTTGTTTGCATGTGTTGATGGCCTACCAAGTGAGCATGTGTTTCTCTCTTTTTGAAGCTTAGTTCAAGCATGTTTTTGTGACTTTTTGGACCTACTCTAACTTTTTTTTTGGCTGGTTTGGCCACTTGTTGCTTGCTTTTTACACTTGTAGTGTAATCTTGCTTAATAGCCTTGAATGCCTAGTGAATTAGCCTATTGTTCTAGCATGTGTTGGCTCCACTCCAGCATGTTTTTGGCCTTACTTTAGCATGCTTTAACTCTATTTCAAGTGGTCTTGGTCACATGTGCTCCGCTTTGTATAGCTATGGTGTTAATGGCCATGACTAGCTTTGTGATTTAGGCCCTTTAGCATGCTTTAATTGAGTGATTTGCATGACATGGCTTCATTTAGCATGTGATTTTTGAGCCTTTTCCTCTATCATACTCTCACTTAGTTCACTCTTTAAATGCTTTTGATAGATGTGCCCTATGCCTTGTTTGTGAGCCAATACGTGAGCATGATTTTATTGCCTTATGGACTTCCATCTCAGCATGCTTTGGCCTTTATTTTGACATATTCAAGGTCTGTCCAGAGTTGGTTTGGTCCTTTGAGTTTGATTTTGCATGTTTTTAGAGCGACGCTCTTTACTAGCTTAATGTATTTGGCTTTTGAGCGTGCATTACATGAGTTGTTTGCATTTTTTTTAAGTCACTTAGCATGCTATTTTAGTGCTGAAATGTGTGTCATTGCACTCCATTGTTTCAAACTTTCATTCACCTTGAAAGTGGCCTTAAGCCCCTTGTTGGCTTGAGCATAAACTTGAGGCATTCATGCCTATTGGTTTTAATCCCCCCTTGAGGATTTCTACTAACCAATAGCATGATACTTTCTTCATGCTCAAGGCATTCGAAGCTTAGGTCATCTTTCAAATTAGAGGACCTTTCACATTGAACTTAACCAATTAAGGAATGGTTTGGTAATGTAAATGAGTAAACAAGAATGGACCAAGTAAAACATGCAAAGATAAGCACGTTGTTTGCATTGCATTGTGTTTGGATAATACGTTAATCCAAACACAAGAAATGCGGGACGTTTCATACTCAAAGTGATGAAACGCGTCGCATTTCTTGGTCGCCAACACCCTTGATCATGCATGATAGGGTGGAGGCTCTTTGTGTATTGTTTGTGCATTCACTAAGCCTGTACAAGCTTGGTTTTCAAGCCATCATGCATTGAGATGCTTGATTGATGGCTTGAGAGCCAAGTACCACACTTCTTTGAGCTTGAGACATGATGAGGAGGGTGGTAGTATACACATTTCTTGCCAAATACATTGTCTTGGCCCTATTGCTCTCTGTTGTAGCAAAGGCAGAATTCTAGGAAGAGAAGTGGCCAACTGGCCACTTGCACTAGCCTACCGACCACTTACACTGGCCGACTAGCCAGATGAGGCAGCCTACCAACCAGTTGAGGTGGCCAGCCGGCCACCTGAAGGAGGAATTGTCTAGAGTGTTCCTATTTTGGGGCATAAGCCATCTGGAAGTTTGTGCAATGTTTCTGAGATCACAGTGAATGCAAACAGAGGCAACTCATGGCAAGGCAATGCGTTTTTGGACGAAGCACACCGAGCATGCATGTTTCCCTCCCCTGAGGCCATTTTACTGCTTTACTTAGCTAGTTAATTTACTGGTTTTGTAATTAATTGGTTAATGTGTTTAGCTAATTCAATTCGTCTTTGTAATATTCTAATTAGCTTAGATTAGCTAGTTATTCAATCTCATTTGGTTTGTAATAATTAATTAGCTAAGTTAGTTAATTAGTTGTTTTGTAATAAGTAGCTTAGCTTAGCATAGCTTAGTTCTTATTTATTCGGACCCTCCTTCGAGAGGGCGTATTGTTGTAATAAGGGTGCGTGTATGTGTGCATGTCTTCCAACCCCACTTCTTTCTCCCATTTACTTATTAGCTTTCGATGGTTAGTTTTAGGGCATGTTTTGATTAGCATCCTTATGCTTGCATGTGTGCATCATTCATTTGTCTTGCATGCACCGGGCTCGGCGCATCATTCAAACTGCATTGTATTTCAATACTTACTTGAATACGTGTTGCAAAGCATGTTACCAAGTTGCATTCATATGCCATCTCAGATAGCCGAGCCTATTTAGTTACACTTTGCATGTGTTGCATTAGGCATTTTAACATAGGATCATGCATCATTTCTAACTAGTTTTCTTTTTTGGCTCAGAGTACACTGTAAGTGTTTACGCTTTAGCATCCCTGCATGAGTGTGAGTGTTGCCATGATAGCATGCTTTCCATGATGCTATTTGCTTAATTGCTTGAATGCCTGCGGGTGAAGGCTTGATTGCCTGAATTGGGACAATTCATCAAATGCGAGTTTTAAGCCCACTTTGCGAAGTGGCAACATCATGTTTTAAAGCCCACAATGAGGGTGACAAATCTGCGCTTTAGCCTACGTGTGAGTAGCACTTTCAAACCATTTTCGAAAACAAACATGTGTTGTTTTGTTCCAATTCTCGCGACTTAGTCTATACTTGTATGTTGTGCGCATCACGTAGTAAATCTAGCTAATAATCAGAATAAGAACACATGGTTTATAAAACAACATATCATGCTTAGTAGAGGCCGATCCTTTGATCGGGCGAGCGGGGGTGCTCATTTCAAGACCTTCCCCTCTCGTACCCAAGTTCCCGAGCCGAGGCAACTTTTGTGATGATGGACACGTGGCCTTTGGCACGAGTCAGGATTTCCTAAATTTCCCAAAATAAAATATTTAGGTGGTGACTCTGTAATCTGGCAAAGCAGTTCATATTTGGCGCCTTTTCATTCAAAATTGATTTTCCAAAACAAATTGCCAAATTTGGACTCTTTGGTGTTTATCAGTCTCACATTACACTTTGTGAGATTAGATTCAGAACCGTGACAAGAGTACGAGCTGTAGCAAAACCAAATTCGCGCCCACTTCGAAAGGGGGGCGCACGAAGAAAGTCGGGTCTACACCTGGCAATTCTTCGTTGATAACCTTGGACGTGATACAGTGCTTTCAGTCTTCTTTCATCGAACAACATGAGTTCTTCAAACCTGGTATGTTGTCAATCTGCTTCCGCTATTTGGCACTCAGCCATTACTCGCAACGACGGAACCTCAACTTCGATAGGCAGAACAGCCTCCATCCCATAAACCAAAGAATACATAGTTGCCCCAGTAGAAGTTCGAATTGATGTCTAGTAGCCCCAGAGAGCAAATGGCAACTTATCTGGCCAGTCCCTGTAGGTTCCCACCATCTTCTGCAGAATGTGCTTGATGTTCTTGTTGGCGGCCTCAGCTGCTCCGTTGGTTTGCGGCCAATATGTAGATGACTTACGAAAAGCCACGTTGTATTTTTCCAACAAGTCGATTACTTCCTTCTTGAAGTGGGAACCATTATTCGAGATGATCTCATTCAGGACCCCATACTGGTAGATAATGTTATTCCTGATGAACTTAGCTACATGCAACGCTTTCAGCACTGCATAGGATTGGGCCTCAACTCACTTTGTAAAGTAGTCTATCGCCTCTAGGATGTACTCATGCCTGTTCGACCCCTTCGGAGTAACTGCCCCAATCACATCAATCCCCTAGACTGAAAATGGCCACGGTGAAGTCATGCTGTACAACTTTGACGGCAAAATGTTCATGCGATTTGCATAGATTTGGCATTTATGGCATCGCCGAACAAAGCCAATACAATCCTCCTCCATGGTTGACCAGTAGTAACCCTATCTGAGAATCTTCTGAGCCAGCATTACCCAGTTCATGTGCACTCCGTACTCTCCTCCATGGATGGCCTCCATTAGGCGCTTAGACTCTTCAGCATCGACACACATTTTATGCATCCCAAGATGACCCTATTTGTACAATTTACCCCGCAGATGATAAACTGAGCAGCCATTCTTCATATTGCCCTCTTGTCTTTGGCATTTTCCCCTGGTGGATAAGCTTCCTTTTCCAAGAAGTTCCAAATGTCATAATACCAAGGGTTCTGATCTTGTACTTCGTCTATGGCTGCAATCAACTTGTAGGCTGGCACGAATTTCTATTCAATAATTATCGGACGCATCCGGACTGCAAAAGGGATGTTTATCATGGAAGACAGAGTTGCTAAAGAATCGGCGAACCTATTGTTCTCTCTTAACAGATGGGCGAAGTTCAACTTTTCAAACCGAGGAATCAGGATGTCCAAGGTTTGGTGATAGATTTTCATTCTTTCTTCTTTAACTTTCCGGTCTCCTTTTGCTTGAGATACAACTAGGTTCGAGTCCCCAATGACGTCCAACCGTTTTGCCCCAAGTTCCAGGGCTGCTTCTAGTCCAGCAATACATGCCTCATATTCTGCTTCATTATTCGATACTTTGAACCGAAGCTTGAAGGCTAAGGGTATACGGGAATTGCCGGGTGCTATCAGCAACACCCTTATCCCATACCCGTACTAGTTTGACGCTCCGTCAAAGTACATAGTCCAAGTTTCTTCTTCAACATGCAGAATGGCCTCATCTGGGAACAGATATTCTATAGCTTCATCTCCTTCTACTGGGTGATCGGCTAGGAACTCCGCTACCGCTCTCCCTTTCACAGACTTGCGCGTCATGTACTTCAAATCAAATTCAGAGAGAAGAAGCAACCAGCGGGCTAGCCTACCCATAATTGTCGGTTTCTCGAAGAGATATTTGAGGGGATCTAATCTCGAAACCAATATTACGGAGTGAGCTAACAGGTAGTGCCTCAACTTCCTGGTAGCCCATACCAAGGCTAGACAAGCCTTCTCAAGCAGAGTGTAAAGGGTCTCATATTCCAGCATTTTCTTGCTCAGGTAATAGATAGCCTTCTCCACTTTGTCCTCAGACTCCTGTGCAAGCATGAAGCCCATTGTCGTTTCGGTTACTAACATATACAATATCAATGGTTTCCCCCAGCTCTGGCGGTAACAACACGGGTGGGGTCTGTAGATACTGCTTGATCTGTTCGAAAGCAATTTGGCATCGGTCATCCCATTGGAACTTGTTTCCTTTCTTCAGGAGACCAAACAGGGGTTCACAAGTCAAGGTTAATTTTGCAATAAACTGTCTTATGAATTGCACTTTACCCAGAAAGCCTCGCACCTCCTTTTCAGTCCTTGGTGGTGGCATTTCTAAGATGGCCTTAATCTTGGAAGGATCAACCTCGATACCTCTTTGTGTGATCAAGAACCCTAGCATTTTCCCTGTTGTAACACCAAAAGTACATTTCTGAGGGTTCATCCGCAACCGATACTCTCTGATCCATTGGAAAAATTTCGTCAAGGCGGTGTAGTGGTCCTCTCTTTCCTTGGACTTGACAATCATGTTGTCCACGTGCACCTCAACCTCTTTATGGATCATATCATGCAAGATCGTGGTTGCAACCCGTTGATATGTAGCCCCAGCACTCTTCAAACTGAACGGCATCACCCTATAGCAGTAGGTTCCCCACGGGGTAGTGAAAGCAGTCTTCTCCTTGTTTTTGGGTGCAATCAAAATCTGGTTGTAGCCTGAAAACCCATCCATAAATGAGAGCAGCACATGCCCCGCAGTGAAGTCCACCAATTCGTCGATATGCGGCAGAGGAAAGTCGTCCTTCGGACTGGCTTTGTTCAAATCTCTGAAATCCACACATACCCGAATTCTGCCGTCCTTCTTCGGCACCAGAACTAAATTGGCCAACCAAGTAGGGTATTTAGATACCAACAGGAACCCTGTATCAATATGCTTGGTGACCTCTTCTTTCATTTTCAGAGCCCAATCCGGGAGGATCCTTTGGAGCTTCTGCTTAACAGGTTGGGCCTCTGGGTCAAGAGGGATCCGATGTTGTATAATCTCAGGATCAATGCCACGTATGTCTTCGTAGGATCACGCGAAAACATCTTTGAAATCTTTTAATAAAGCGACTAAGTGCTCGCATTCCTCAGAAGACAACGTGGACCCGATCTTTTCATATCACGACGGAGCTTCTAGATTACGATTTCAGTTCGTGAGTTCTGGGTTACGATTTCGGTTCGTGACCCTCTGATCCAACTAGACCTTGGTGCAAATCAAGTTCACAACGACACAGCCCACCCTCTGATTCCCCTTAGGCCATGCTTTTTTGGGTGGAGATGAGCTTGGGATTGGACTAATAGTCCAATAAAATTATTAATCCGATGTTTGGTTAAATAATTGAAATACGGACTTATAATCCATCCGGATATGGTATCCTACATATGATGGATTATTCAATCCAACAAATGGGGGTGGGATATAAATTGGAAGACTAAGCCAAAGTCTGGACTGTTAGTTCCTCATAATCCTAACTCAATCCAAACATAGGATATGATATACAATCTAAAGGTATCTGTAATCATAGGACTATTAGTCATGGAAATGTTAATCCAACCTAATCCAGTCCGCTCAAACAAACATGACCATGTGCGGTTTGAAGATGAAGATGATGATAGAGGAGTAAAAGCAGGTGTTGCCATGGGATTTGAAAATGAAGATGATGTGGGGTTTGAAGATGAAAATGACAAAATAGCCTACTGGTCATGGGCTTTGTCACCATCACTCTCGCTCTTTTGACTCGCCTTCTCCTGATTCATTGCTGTCGTAATCTCCGGCGCATCGTCGTTGTCGTCGTGGATCGATCGAGGCAACCACTGGTTCAAATTCGATGAGTCAAAATTGGTGTTGGTCTGCAGGTGTTGGTCTTCACATGGTGGCAGTGAATGAATGATGATGATGTTGTTGTTGGTCGTTGGAGATGGGGATGGCGGAGAAGGTGTGGCCAGAGCTGGTAGTAATTGGGTTGGGAGGGTGGGTGAGAGAGAAGCTAAAGTTGAAATTAAGGTAGGATTTTAAAGAAAAAATGAAAGATTGGTGGTGTAAAGAAATAAGGGGCGCCAAAGTAAGAAGCTAAGGGTAAATAATAGCCCTCTTAAATTTTCACTTTGAGCCTCAAATAGCCACCGCAAAAATCTACGGCTAGAGTTGGCTGATTTTGTATGCTAGGCCACCCAGACGGCCATTAGTGACTGCGCTTCGAGTGCTTGAATAAAAATACTATGAGCCAATCGAGAAAGAATTCAAAGCCTACCCACAAGGTTATTAAGCTCTGCAAAATTAGTTGAAATATGTGTGTTTGGTTTGAATTTTTTGGATTAAATTTTTTGAAAATTAAGTTGTTTTGTTTTTTGTGTTTTTTTGTTTTTAGTAAATATTTTTAAAATTTTAGGCATTTTTTTATTTTTATTTTTTTAGATGCACCTTATACTTAGATTTATCTAAAAAGTAAAAAAACTGTGAAAAAATACTTTAAAAAATTAATAAATACATAAAAATACGAAAAATATACTGAATTATCGTATTTTTTGTATTTGTGGTATTTAGTGAATTTTTAAAAGATGTTTTTCACAAAAATTATACTTTTTATTTGTAATTATCTTAGGTGTCTAAAATTTAAAAAAAAAAAATTTGTTTAAAATATTAAAACAATTCAATAAAAAAAAAACATGAAAAATAAGAAAGTAAAATTTTTTGAAAAGTGTTTTTGAAAAATCAAAAACAAGCAAGCTAATACGCATCAGGATCCTCTAAAGTGAAAAGCCTAGAGTCATCTCCTAGAGTGATCAATCTAACGGTTGATATTAAACCTCACCAAAACGACGTCATTTTGGTAAGTAATTTGAAAGAAAAAAAATAAAAAATCAATCCATGGCTCTCCTCTCCTTTTCTCTCTCAACCTTTCATCTTCCGTTTTCTTGCTCAAGAAAATTATTCAAAATCAAGAAATCTCACAAACCCATCTCTGAAAATCAATCCATGGCTCAAGAAATCAATAACCCAGAAAGGTTCAGTACCCACACGACTCAACGTGTTATAAAATCACCAACGAGATCGGCCAAGGAGTGAGTGCAATCGTCTACACAGCCATAAGTATTCCGATGAACTCGACTGTGGTAGCGATCAAATCAATCGATCTCAAACCGATCTCGAAAGCGTTCGTCGAGAAGCCAAGACAATGTCACTTTTCTCTCATCCCAACATTCTCAGAGCTCATTGTTCATTCCTGGTGGATCATAGTCTTTGGATAGTCATGCCTTTCATGTCCTCTGGTTCTCTTCAATTGATCATGACTTCTTTGTTCCCAGATGGTTTATTTGAGCCTTGCATTGCTGTGATTCTTAGAGAAATTTCGAATGCTCTGTCTTATCTTTACTTCCAGATGATTTTTTTTTTTTTTTTTCAAATCAATCCATGGTTTTTCGATTTCTTGAGCCATGGATTGATTTTCAGAGATGGGTTTGTAAGATTTCTTGATTTTGAATGGTTTTCTTGAGCAAGAAAATGGAAGAGAAAATGTAGAGAGAGAAAAGGAGAGCAGAGCCATGGGTTGAATTTTTTTTTTCAAATTACTCACTAAAACGGCATCGTTTTGGTGAGGTTTAATGCCAACCGTTGAATTGATCACTCTAGGAGATGACTCTAGGCTTCTCACTCTAGAGGATCCTGACGCAGCTAGTACTATCCAATAAGCACTATTCCAGAATTAACAAGCATGACATACAATAGTAAGCATTTTTATTTACATGAAAAGTTTGGCGGACGAGACAAGCCATAGCATAAAAAAAGACCGATAATACAATACAAATACATTAATTAAAAAGCAGCAGTAGCTTTCTTTCAATTCTTCGGGAATAAGGTTGAGTCATTCATTCTAGAGAGTGCCTTCTCAAACTGGTTCCATCTCTGCTCCATAGTCCCGCTATACCCTATTGACATCCTAACCAAACCAGGCGAAATCCCCGCCATCGCCTTCTCTTGGGCATTCATTTCGCTGCTTGTGCTGCTACCCGAGCACGACATGAGTGTCTCATGATACCCCAAGCTCACTGCCATGAACCCAAACTGTGTTATGTTTTGCAAGTTGTTCATCAACCTGTTTGCCCTTTCCTCTGTTTCCATGTCCACGCATAGTAGTCCACCGTACCCGTACTCTTTGTTTGCCATTGACTTCAACAGATTGTGATCTGGGTGTTCCTCTAGCCCCGGGTAGATGACTTTGACTCCCATTCTCTTCATTCTCTTTGAGTAATTCAAGGCCCTGTGGGAATGCTCTTTCATTCTCAAGCCCAGGTGAGGAATTCTTTCTGACAGTTCAAAGGCTACCTTGGCATTCATGGTTGGGCCTAGTAGCATTAGGGCCCCTTGATGCAGGTCCATCATTGAGTTCACAAGGCTTGCTGGCCCACATATAGCGCCTGTCCATTATCATTGTTTTGGTTGTTATAGTTGTTATAGTTGTTATAGGTTACACTTTCTAACAATGGTAATTCTACAATCCTCCGATTTTTTATTTAGAAATTTACCAAGGGTACGTTGGTTTTGAATTAAAATATTTTACTTATTTTTCGTTGCTTATTTGAACAAAAAGTTAGTAAAAATATTTTTTAAGAACAATATTTTTGCAACATTTTCTAAAAAATGGCTTACTTTTAAAATTTTATAAATTTTTACAAAATTGACTCACTCACTACCTTTTTAACACATTTAACCTTTTTAAGTATTTTAACTCACTAAAAAGTCAAAAATGACATTTTATTGAATCAAAATTTCTCTTTTAGATAATAAAATATTTTTATTTCAAGTGTCAACTAAATGCCGAAAAACAAAAACATAAACATTTACATTTTTTGTATAAAATATTTTACGTCGAAAGAAATAGAGCCTAATAAATATTGATTTTTCATACTTGTAATTACCCTTCTACCATTTGACCCAAAAAAAAAAATCTACGCATAGATGCTACAATACACCATTGAAATCTCTACCCTTCATTTACATTCTGGGCCATTTTCTTGACATAGATTCTGGCCCCTTAATACTTTTTCCTCTACTAAAATGTCCAGTGCCATATAAATTCAAAAAGTAAAAATAAAATAAAATTTAAGAATTTGACTGTAACTCAAGTTGAAGTATTTTTAAGCTTTCAAAGGGAGGTTTGTGATTCGAGTTTACGGTAACTTAACATATTAATTCATTAATATTTTATGTTCAATAAATCAATAAATAAATAAAAATTTAATCATTTTAAAATAAAATATCGGTTAACAAAAATACACTCAGTTTAATCCCAATCTCTACTTGGTAAGGGTTTGGAAGAGATGTATAAACTTAACATTTGGTATTTCTTATACAAAAAGTGATGCTTCATCAATACGGTTTAAGTTTAAAAAAAAATACGTATCATCACCACATGATTATGGTGATTTTATATTATGGTTCTTACAAATGTTCTATGAAAATATCATTTTATTTCTAATTATATAATATTGGCTGTTCAGACATGATTCTAAGAACAATAGATGCGAAGATTTAATAATAATGAGTTTATTTATTTATTTATTTAAAAAATAATCTACTTTAAAATCATGACCCTTTGAAAAAATTATTAGAAAGTTTTTAAATACCATATTTTATATAGTATTTTCAAATTATAAAAAATTACACTATATAGTAAAAAAGTTATCATTTATCTTCTAAATATCTTTATTAAATAAGTGAGTAACGTTTTGTGGAGAATTGGCTGTATTGAGGAGAACCAAGAAAGGCGAAAAAGAACAGGCAACAACCAGAAACAGATAAAAATGATGACCCATCTAATGTTGGATGTCATCGCTATGAGCTAGAAAGATATTCCTCCATCAATAAAGATTGTCCAGGAGAAGACAATCCTAGCAAACAAACATATACATACATGGGTCACGTGTGTATATCATATGCATATCTCATACATACAACTACTCTACTATACTCTTTTATCACTTCCATCATCCATTATGTGATCTTATCACATTCCTACTTGCATACATTAATCATGTGACTACACCTTTAGTCTTTAGCTTTATGCTCTACCATTTCTCTCTATTATTTCCACAGCAGAGATTAATGGTTGCTCTGCTCACCAAATCACCGCACTATAAGAGGAAGACATCATTATGATCAATTAAAATACTCTAATTTTTTATTTTTTATTAAAACGCAACAATGTTTTTTTTTAATATATATATATATATATATAAGGGTAAATTACGCTGACTTCTCTTGAGATTTGCAGAAAATGCAAATAATTCCACAGTTTTAATATAATTATGCTAACCTCCTTTTTAGTAAAATAAATCAAAACTAATATAAATAGTATGAAAATACATGGATAAACAAGCAATAATATATATTTTAGTGTAAAAGAAATGACCATATTAATTTTTTTATTTATATAACTAACAAATTATTAATGAAGTGAAGTTATATATTATGTAATTTAAAATCTTAAAATAATTTAATGTAATTATTAATGAGGATAGAGAATTTAAGATTTTGGAAAAAAAAATAATTTATCATCTTCATAAATTATCTTGCAGACCCAATTCCTAACACATATTGTTTACTTGTAGGGAAATACTATGAAAAGGTGTGTACCATGCCCACCTTTACAAATTTTTTTTTTTTTAAAAATGACATAATTTTATAATTTGAGTCATATTGATGAGAAAAAAAAAATTAAAATCAAACCCCACGTGAGTTATAATTAAAGATTCCATTAGTAATATCTAAATTATTATTATTACTAAAAAAAATTATTCACGACTAAATAAAAAAATAACATAATTAAAGAACATATCATACACCCTTCTCAAAAAGCATATACAGTAGAATTCCCCTTTCTCTTCTCATAGTTACGCATAACATTAAATGATCATTTATCTCCGTTATGATTGGATGAGTGCACCACTACAAAATAGAACGGATTAGCCAAATGACAGATAGTGTTTTGGTGTCAAAAAGCAGGGTGGTATGGTTGGCCAGTACCAAAGAGACATTTGTGGAGGAGCAAAGCCAAGTAGTCACAGACTAACCCATCGTTGAATTAAAAAAATAGTATAGGTCTCAAATTTTTTATTATATAAATGATCAAATATCTTATACGAATGTAGGGTTCACAAAAATGTAAACCCTGTCATGTGAGATATTTTATCATTTATGTAGTAAAAGATTTGGTATTCCTTACATTACCCATGATATCTTATACTTATCTATATATATTATGAAAAATAAAAAAAATTATGGGAAGAACTTAATAAAACTTAAAATCTTTATACTATTTTTTTAATTTTTTAATTTTTTAAATAATTAAAAAAAAATTATTGGATAGTTTTTATTAAATTATTTAAAAAAATTATTATACCATTATCTATACATTTCAAAAAGAAAATTAATTAATCCATTTTAAAATTTAAATTTAATTTTTGAAAAAAAATATTAATTAATTAGTTTTCAAATTTAAATTTTTTTACCACTACAATATAGAAATCAATTCACATTTTTCATAAAAAAATTTTTCTTAATGTTTAATAGTTTTATATGCATCGACACTCCAATTTATATCTATACTATATATTATAGCAAAGTGATTTTTCATCTTAGAGACACTAATTTTTTGAATTTTTTATTTTTATCAAAAAAAAAAAAAAAGAAATAAAACATCTATTGCTATTCCAAGGACATAATTATTAACATTCAAAATTATTTAATGTAAATATATTGCGGGCCAACACTCCAACAAAAAAAAAAAAAAAACAAAAACAAACAAACAAACACAATTCTCACCACTCTATCAAAATAAATCGAATGAATAAGAAAGTCTCTCACCTCCCATAAAATCTGTATTGTCAATATCTTCTACAACTCGTATAATCTATACAAACTTAAAATTAAGCGTAATATAAATTGAAAATTAAACCTTATATCTAAATTATTTCTCTATTCCATAATTAAACACGATTTTTTTTTTCCCAAATAAGTACTATATGTAATTTTTTTTAAAAAAAAAATCTCATCATTTATTATTTTTTATAATAATTCCATGATTTATGATTTATTTAGAAAGGGAAAGATGAAAAAAAAAATTATTATGCATCATTTCACTAACTAATTCTTTCTCCTACCTAAAGACCCTAACTGTCATATATTACACCTTCTCCAAGCACATTTATGCAACAATAAAACTCAATTTAAATGTTAATTTATATTTAATAATAAGGTTTTACTATATCAATTGAAACAACCACTTAATAATGATAGAAATATATATATATATAGAGAGAGATATGGATAGATAGGTATCAAAAATAATATTATAATATTACCATCGCATTAACTCAAATGAAAAAGATGGGTAAAAATTGAGGACAATCAAGTATCAAAGGTACGTTTGGACAAATCAGGATTCTCCCTTTACCGTCTTTCCTTGGTTTCCTACCTATTAGGTTATTGGTCCACTTTTGAGCTCAGTTTTAATAATTTAAATAATTCATATTTTAAAATTTATTAAATATATTATACTTATAAAAAATTAAATTAATTAGATATCAGAAACTACGTATTCGTGTCATCGAACTAAAAATTATTTTTTCAAAAAATTTAATAAACAATTTATTGAACACATATTTTTTAATATTCGATCAACTTAATTTTTTATAAGTATAATATATTTAATAAATTTTAAAATATAAACCGAATCATCAAAATTGAATGTAAAAATGAGTCTAATGACCAAGTAAATAGGAAGTCAAGCAGAGATCTAATCCTGATTCCGTTTGGACAGGTATGCACCTAGATGTCACAACACGTGTACGGCGAATAAACGTCGAGACAAACGTACCTGCAATGATGTCGGCCCCACCGCTAATGAACTTAGAGATGCTGTGAACGACGACATCGGCACCGAGTCGAGCCGGAGACAGAACCATCGGAGAGAAGGTATTATCCACCACTACCATGACCCCCTTATCGTGCGCTATCCTACACAGCTCCGGCACGTTAGCCACAGTCAGCGTAGGATTAGACATGGCCTCGAAGTACAACACCTTGGTCTTTCCTTGAACGATGGCTTCCTTAACCATTTCCAAGTCCCTCAGGTCCACAAACGTCGTCGTTATGTTGCAAGCGCGTGGGAAGAAATGGGTGAGAAGTGCGTGGGACCCACCGTACAGTGTCCGAGAAGCCACCACGTGTCCGCCGCTGCTGCAGAGTTGCAACAGCACCGACGATACGGCGGACATGCCGCTGGAGGTGCAGTAGGCGGCTTCGGTGCCCTCCAGAGCCGCCATCTGGCGTGCAAGGTTGAGAACCGTCGGATTGAAGTGGCGACTGTATATGAAGAAGTCCCGATCGGGGCCTAATTCTCCGGCGAACATCCGCCGCATGGTCTCTGGCTCCATGACGGTGAATGTGGCTGAGGCCTCGATAGACATGTTGACGCCGCCGTGCTCGCCAAACTCGTGGCGAGCATTGGCTAGAGCCGTTTCTGGGTCTTCCCACGACGATGGTGGCATCGTTACGATTGCCTTTTTCGACACCACCATGTAATCGTCGCGGTCGACATCGTCCGAGCCAGCTCGCTTCTTTCCTGAGAAAACGTTACGGACACCTGTTTCGGCCATTGTTGTGGGGAGAGATAAAGAGCCAGGGAGGTTTTGGAGAAGGAAAGAGAGGTTGGGAGCGGCCGGGGTTGGAGAGAGAGAGAGAGAGAGAGAGAGAGAGAGAGAGAGAGGGTGGTGAGGGTGGATTTGGGTTAGAGGGGTTGTATATATACCAATGGAGGCAAGAAGGCAATCCTGGTAAATAAGTTATTTTAATAATTTTTAAAATTTTTTTTTTTAATACGTAAAAGAATAAAAAATAAAAAAATAATAATGCGATAATTTATAAAAAGAAAATGAGTGAGACCCCTTTTTGGAGCACCCCATAACCTCCAAAGTGATCCACACTATTCATAATGTGTGGGGTCTACTCATGTATGTGTGGGGTCCACATCATGAATGGTGTGAATCATTATGAGGGTTGCGGGGGTCTTTCAAAAAAGGGATCTCTATCATTACTCTTTATAAAACGAGGCGTATGACCCATTTTGGCAGCAAAGAAAAATATATATTGCGTTTGATAGAGGTTTAAAATTATGATTTGAGAATAGAGTTGTATTTTAAATTTGTGAGTTTTAAAATTATAATTTGAAAATAGAAAATTCGTTTATTATGAGTTTCAAAAAGATTTTTGAATTGAATTTTAAATTGGGTTTTGAATTTTTGATGTGACACATAAATTGAGAAATTTTATTTGGTTATAAGTTTTGAAAATAATTTTTAGAAATTAATTCAAAAAGTTATAACTCATAATCAAACGCACAACTCAAAACTCTATTGCAAATTCTATTCAAAACTCATAACCAAACTCTTTTTAACATTCAATTCAAAAAAATAAGTTGTCATTTTGGTGTTAAAAAAATAAATTATATATTTAAAAAGTATGAAAAACAAATATATATATATTTTTTTTTCAAACAACAAGTGGCGATTGGCAATTGTCAAAAAAAAAAAAAAACAAAACAAAACGTTACACTGTTCCGATCAACCGGCCGGACGTCCGGGGAGACATCCGGGAGGATGACCAGGTAGACACAAAATTTAAAAACTCCCTTGCTTTTTAGAATGGAGAAAACGAAAGGAAGAGATATGTCAAACGTGAAAAATAAATATGTTTTGAAATGCGTAGTGGAATCACATTTTCAAAACTCTATCTAAACGGAGGATGCAAATGGAGAGATGAAATTATGATTTGAGAGCTTCACCAAACACAGCCATAACTTCTTTTATTGATTTTTTTTTTTTAATGATTTGTTTTTTAAATTAGAGTAAATTACAAACACACCTCCTAAGGTTTATTTAAATTACAAATTGCCTCATGTGATTCTAGAAATTACATTATATCTTCTAAAATTTCTAATTTCATAACAAATAGGTCTTTTTATTAATAAATCATCAAGTTAATTAATATTTTTTAATAATGTTAAATTTTATTTCAATTAATAATTCAGATAATTTTATTATTGTATATGTGAACAGTTAGAAATTTTAATTTTTCAATTAATTCTGTTAAATAAAAAATTCTGATAATGAAATATTTATAATTTTTTAAACCATAAGGGCAATTCATATTTTAAGCAAATCTCAAAGAATGTATTTATAATTTACCGTTTAAATTATGTTGAAATTTTTATTTTTTTCAATCCGTCATATCGAGACCAATTAAAAAAGTATATATATTTATTTGAAAATTTAAAAAATATTAAAGATGAAAATAAATATAAAAAAAAAAAACTTATTTTGACTTATTTTTATTTTTATTTTTTCTAAATTTTTTAAAATGTTTTAAAAAAATTATAATTTCCGGATTCGTGACTGAATCTAAAAATGTAAAGCTTTTAGAAAATTTTTACAAAACATTCATTATAAACAAAAATAAGTCACAAATAAATAAATATACTTCCTAAAACATCCCTCAGTGGCTGCAATGGTTGGTGATTTTTTAACATGGGATGGTAATCAATTTACATTCAATGGATGATTCAAAATCTGAATTTGATCACTATGTTCGGATATGTCGGTCTGTCAGTCTTGTTGAGTTAAGTTAAATAAGAAAAATGATATTGAAGTTTAATTTTTAGGTTTTTTTTTAGAATCAGTAATTTATTAAAAAGATTATTAATTAATGATTATAGAATATTTAATTATTAATTAATTATCTTTTTAACATATCATTGGATTTAGAAACTGGATCTAATTTCTTTAGTGTGAATAGCAATACTCTTTAAATAATTTATTTTATAAGATTTTTCGTATATATTAACTTTGAAAAAAATTAAGTTATAATTATATTTTCATTTTATCACATTTATCTTTAAAAAAAAGTAATATTTTAATTTGAATAGTGCTAGAGATCCACAATTTGATTCTTAAATTTACTCACAATGATGTGACAAGAGAAATAACTTTACATAATTGAGTATGTAACAAATTAAAAATTAACATGTATCATGTCACATTGTAAATCAAATTATAAATTTTTTTTTTGTGAGTTTTAAACATTTTCTTTTAATCTATAAAACATGTTTATTTTTTGAAAAAAAAAAAAAAAAAAACACTACTATTATGAATTAGCTTAATTTTTCCTTTCACAAAATGTTACAAAATAAAAATTTTAAAGTAAAACAGCCCCGTTACAGAGCCCGAAAGTCCCGGCTCGAATTTGGCTCGAATTTGAGAAGGAAGGAGGAGGAAGAAGAAGAAGAAGATGAAGAAGAGAAGGAGGAAGAAGAAGAAGAAGAGGAAGCAGAACTGGAGGGGCCATCAAAATCGAGTTGGAGGCGGAGGCGGGGCTGCGATACGACGATCGGCTGACGAGCTGCGACGAGCGACGAGCTGCGACGATCGGCCGACAAGTGACGAGCTACGACGACTCTCTCTTGCCTCTCGCCTCTGTTTCTCTTCTCCTGTGTTTAAAACGAAGAAGAAGAAGAAAAGAAAGAAAAGAAAGAAAAAGAAAAAAGAAAAAAAATTGAAACCCAAAACGACGTCGTTTTAGATTTTGAGCCGAATTCAAGCCACTGATTTTAGACCCTAAAACATTTTTCAAAGTAAAATATAACAAAACTTACATGGTTAAGTCTAACCCACATTTATCGTGGAAGAAATGGATCTTTCGGATTTATTGCGTTGGTCTTATCTTAACAAATAATGATACGGTTATAAATTTTCAAATTTGATAATTCTACCTAAATGAGTTGGTACAGTGAACCTGGTCATAATTTTGCCATCTTTATTTTTGGAACCATATCAGATTTTTCACTTTAATAGTCGTTTGGAAAACTGCTAAATAAGCAATTTATTAACTTATTTATTATAAATTATCATATCACTTATTTACTTTTCGGCATATTATTTTTATAAAAAAGGTAAATTACAAATACACTTTTTAAAATTTGCTTAAAATACGAATTACCTTCTGTAGTTTGAAAAATTACAAATATTTTTCTGTCAGAATTTTTATTTAACAGAATTAATTTTAAAAAATAAAATTTCTAACTGTTCATCTATACAATAATAAATTTATCTGAATTATTAATTGAAATAAAATTTTAACATTATTGAAAATTGTTAATTAAATTGATGATTTATTAATAAAAGAATTTATTTATTATAAAATTAGAAAATTTATAAGACATGATATAATTTCTAAAATTATAAGAAATAATTTATAATTTAAATATATCTCAAATGATGTGTTTATAGTCTACACTTATAAAAAATAAAAAATGTCACTACATAACTAACCACTAACTTTTTGAATTCCCAAATGTCATGTTGGGTTTTGGTACGGGTGTCCCTCCGGTTTGGAAAAATCATTCATTACAACGGTAATATTATGTTATAATTAATTTATTTTAGAAAAAATCTTAATTAATCAAATTATTTTTGAGTAATTATTATTATTTATAACTCACTCATCATTTGAATTTGTAAATTAATTTAATATTTTGACAATTTCATACCAATAGATTGGACAAGTTAGAAATCTATATATCTATATTGAGAAAAAGGGGGGGTTTTTAACCCTTAAGTCTTGTGGGAGTTCTAATCTCTCAATCTCAATTTTTTAAATTTTTTATTTAAAAAAAAATCTCAGCATTTATTGATTTGGTCAAAATTCCTTGATCAGTATTTATTAACTTTTTTCAATCCACGTGTCTTTCCACGTGTCTGCATTTATTGATTTGGTCAAAATCTCTGATCAGTATTTAAAATCCCCTCATACAGATAATTGTAGATATAGCATGTGCATTAGGGGTGGGCGCGGGTCGGTTGCGGCCACGGAACCTCCAATCCGCTATCCGTCCGCCAAATTGGCGGATTGGAGAAAATCAATCCACATCCGTCCGCCAATCCGGCGGATGTGGATTGAGCGGATTGGCGGTTTGGCGGATGGATGCGAATCGGTTTGGCGGTTTGAAATTTTATAAATTTTCAACATAGTTCAACTTGTGCACTTCTTCAAAAAAAAAAGAAGAAAAAAAAAAAGTATTACAGTCAATGACTTAAAAAAGTATTACAATTATTGCATGCCTCATCCAAAGAAAGAAAGTTTGAAATTTTAGAATATCACAATCACTGCATGCCTCATCCACATATTACAATCACAACATGCCTCATCCAAATAAAGTATTACAATCTGTGGTTCTTAAAATATAAAAACAATTCAAACCACCAAAACTATAAACAGAGTAATAGTAGAAATTGTATGTCTCTGTATTGTTACATTTATATATGTTTTTAAAAACAAAAACCAACCATCATATATCATATTTTTATTTATTACTTTTAGAGTTAGATTTAAAAACCAAAAAATATAGATAAATAATACGTTTATTTTTTTTCAATTCAAAAAATATATTCAAGTTAAAAACTTTTTTTCAATAGAATATTTGAACTCTTTTTCAATTAAAAATACAAACAAAATATTTAAACAAATTGAAAACACAAAATCTTAAAAATTACTAAGGGTGCTCGCGGTTTGGCGGTTCGGTTGCGGCCAAAGGAACCTCAAATCCGCTATCCGTCCACCACATTGGCGGATTGGAGAAAATCAATCCGCAATTATCCGCGCATCATCACGCATCCGTCCAAAATGCGGCGGATCGGTTCGGTTCGGTCGGTTTTGGCGGATCGGTATATCCGTTGCTCACCCCTAATGTGCATAGTTACTGCAGTGGCCTTTTTATTTTCTCCTATATATTATGGTTAGTGAGAAGATTGTTAAATTATTTTTATGAAAAATCTTAAAAAACATAATTTATATATTAAAAAAATTTAAAACAAATATAAATATCTATAATTATCCCGTGCATAGCACGGGTGATAGGCTAGTATATAGAATGAGGATGAATATCAGAGAATATAAAACTTCAATTTTGCAATAATAAAAAAAAATATTTATTCAAATTCATAATACAAAACTCACAAATTAATGATAATCATAATTCACAAATCAACATACAAAAATGATCAAACTAGAAAAATATATATATGACAAAATTGAGGGATCTGCGTGGAAATGGATGGTTACTATGCGAGGGCACATCAATTATTATTGTGCGGCCATATAGGCCCATTTTGGATCCATTTCAATAATTTAAACTGTTAATTTTTTAAAATATATTAAATAGAACATGCCTGTAAAAAAATCAAATTGATTGTACATCGTTAACCATTTTATCAAATTACATTTATGTCAACAAAAATAAATAACAAATATGATTTGAAATACAAAACTGAATAGAAATTAGGCCCATATAACCACACACCAGTGGCTACTTTGCGAGGGCACAATAGCCACTCCACCTCCAGTGAGCGTGGTCGAATTAATTGATATTGGATTTAGGAAGATATTATTTGTAACAAGATTAATGTAATTTTCTTATTTTATTTATTTATTTATTTGATTTATATATATACATATGGGTCGGTTAGTTAATTTACAAGTAATTTGACAAATTATAAACTACAAACTAATCAGCTTACTATTTTTTATCATCTAATCCGTCCAACCCATCTTCTGACTTTCTTCAATTGGTGCATAAATTACTTTTTATCCCGTTCAACTATGGCTTTATTAGTTTATCCACATCAACTAAAAATTGTAACAACTAATCCCCCTACATAAGGCTTATTTGGTAACCATTTCGTTTTCAATTTTCAATTTATATTTACAAAAAAATTTAAAAAACTATCACAAAAACTTGTTTAATAATTTTTTTGATTTATAAATAATTATCTCAGTTTATGAATTTAAAAAAAAAACGTAAATTCAAAAAAAGAGTTTACATTGGTTTTTAAATAGAAAGTTAAAAATTTGACCAACAAATTTTTTTTTTTTTCAATTTTATTTTTTTTCAATTAACTTTTTATTTTTTTCAATTAAATTTTTTTCTAATTAATTTTTTTTTTCAATTATAATATGTATGATCTCATTGACAGAAATAATAAAAATTTTAGGCCGGAACAAACATATTTTTTAATTTATGTTTTTAAAATTCTTCAAACATTTTGTTCAAACCAAACGCGTTTGTAGTAACTAGTTTATAAAATTTTGGATAAATTACACTAACACCCCCTGAGATTTATGTTTATTACAGTTCTCCCCTCACATTTTGGAAATTACATTTCCCCTCTTGAGGTTTAAAGTTTTATTACAGATTCTCCCCCTCTGCAATTTAATTTTTTTAAATACCAATTTTGACCTCATTGGGTAAATTATATTGACACCCCTCACATTTTAGAAATTATAATCCCCTCCTTAAGGTTTAAAATAACATTACCAATTGCCCCCTTGATTAGTATTAGTTGGAAAAAAAATTCATTGAAAAAAAAATTATTTGGAAAAAAAATAAATTGAAAAAAAAAATTTGTTAGTAAAATTTTTAAATTTCTCTTTAAAAATCAACATAAACTCATTTTAAGAATTTACGTTTTTTCCTCAAATTTAAAAACTGAGACAACTATTTATAAATCAAAAAAATTATCAAACAAGTTTTTCTGACAGTTTTTTTTAAAATTTTTGTAAATATAAATTGAAAGCTGAAAACGAAATAGTTACCAAACAGGCTTCAGATGGTAAAAATATTATAAAATTAACAAATAATTAAATAAGTTACCAATGTAAGAAATGACTTATCAAATGATTCTTAAGCTATGTATGATTTGATTTTTAGAAATTTTTTTTAAAAAAATTTAAAATTAATCTGGCAAAGAAATAAAAAATAAAAAATAATTATCATTTTTATATAATTTTTATCTTTCGAGTGGTTAGAAATAATTTTTAACAAATTAAATTGAAACAGCCATACGTATGTATATAACCCGCCCAAAAGTTAAAATGATAATTATTTTTTATTTTTTATTTCTTAACCAAATTAATTTTTAATTTTTTTAAAAAAAATTCTAAAAATCAAACCGTACATAGCTTAAGAATCTTTTGATAAATTATTTCTTACGTTGGTAACTTATTTAATTATTTGTTAATTTTACGACATTTTTACCATCTGAAACCTATTTGGTAACTATTTTGTTTTTAGTTTTCAATTTATATTTACAAAAATTAAAAAAACTGTCATAAAAACTTATTTGATAATTTTTTTGGTTTATAAATGGTTGTCTCAGTTTGTAAATTTGAGGAAAAAACGTAAATTCAAAAAATGAGTTTACGTTGGTTTTTAAACAAAAATTTAAAAATTTTACTAACATTTTTTTTTTAATTAATTTTTTTTCCAACTAATACTAACCAAGAGGGCAATTGGTAATGCTACTTTAAACCGTAGGGAGGGGATTGTAATTTCTAAAATATGAGGGGTGTCAATGTAATTTACCCAATGAGGGCAAAATAGGTATTTAAAAAAAATTAAATTGCTAAGGGGAGAATCTGTAATGAAACTTCAAACCTCATGGGGAGATGTAATTTCTAAGAGGTGAAGGGGGGAACTGTAATAAACATAAACCTCTGGAGGTGTCAGTGTACTTTACCCTAAAATTTTTGTAAACACAAACCAAAAACATAAACGTTATCAAACGCTACCTAATTATTTTCAATTTGGACCTTTATAACTAAAATATCATTTCATCAATTGGGCAAATTACATTTTACCCCTTGAACTATCACACCATATCACTTTACCCCTGGAACTATCACCTACCTAATATCACTTTCAATTTGGACTTTTTTTTTTTTTTTTTTTTTTTTTTTTTTTTTTGCACAGCATTAATTTTTAGTTTGTTAAAAAAAATTAAAATAGAAAAAGAATTCACAACCAAACACAAACACAATTATGAAAAAATCTTAAAAAAAATTGTTCACTAAGTACATGAAATATAAAATGTACTAGTTTTTTTTTTTTTTTTTTTTTGTCTTTAGTGATTTTTTTTAAAAAATTCTTCAAAAATGTTTAAATTTTAAGTGCATCCAAAAATTTCAATTTTCTACCTAAAATATGAAGAAAAAAAAACTCAAAAATAAAAAAATATTTTAAAAAAAACTTAAAAATTGTATTTTAAATTAAAAATCAAATTTTTTTTTTTTGGAAAAATTATTGATAAATCCCATTTAGAAGTGTTTTAACCCAAGAAGTCCATGAAGGAATTTTTTAACCCATTTAGTCCTATGTATGTATAATTTTATTCCATAAAGTCATTTTTCTTAATTTACACTATTTTCTTGGACACTTATGCCCTTATATTTAATTTTGATACCCTTATAAATATTTTTTGAACGGTTAGCAATTTTATGATGTGAACATTCATATTTTAAAATTCACATTAGTAGGAATGTAAAATTGGCCCGTGGGCGGCCCGAAACCCGCGCCGCGAGCCGGGGCGGGCCCAACCCGTTGACAATGTGAATATTCACATCGACATGTTAACATTCACATTAATAGGAGTGTAAAATTGGCCCGCGTCCCGTGGCAGTGCAAAACTCGCCCGCAGCCCATGGGCAGCCCGGGGCGGGCCCGGTCTGGCCCGTTGACAATGTGAATATTCACATTGACATATTAACATTTACATTGATAAGAGTATAAAATTGGCCGGCGGCCCGGGGTAGGCCCGGCCCGGCCCGTTAACAATGTGAATATTCACATTGACATGTTAACATTCACATTGATAGAAATGTAAAATTAGCCCGCGTGCCCGTGGTTGCCTGAAACCCGCCCATGGCCCGTGGGCGGCTTGGGGCGGGCCTGGCCCGGCCTGTTAACAATGTGAATATTCACATTGACATGTTAACATTCACATCGATAGGAGTGTAAAATTAGCCCACGCCTCGTGGTTGCCCGAAACCCGTCCACGGCCCGTGGACGGCCCGGGAGGGCCCGGCCCGGCCTGTTAACAATGTGAATATTCACATTGACATGTTAACATTCACATTGATAAAAGTGTAAAATTAGCCCGCGCCTCGTGGCTGTCCAAAACCCGCCTACGGCCCATGGGCGGCCTGGGGCGGGCCTGGCCCGGCTTATTAACAATGTGAATATTCACATTAATATGTTGACATTTACATTGATAAGAGTATAAAATTGGCCAGCGGCCCAGTGCGGACCCGACCCAGCCCGTTGACAATGTGAATATTTACGTTGACATGTTGACATGTTAACATTCACATTGATAAGAGTGTAAAATTGGCCCGCAACCCGTGGGTGGCCCGAAGCCCGACCGCAGCCCGAGGCGGGCTTGGCCCGACTCGTGACAATGTGAATATTCACATTGACATGTTAACATTAACATTGATAGGAGTGTAAAATTTGCCCGCTGCCCGAAGCTTGCCCGCAGCCCGGGGTAGGCCTGGCCTGGCCCATTGACAATGTGAATATTCACATTGACATGTTAAAATGCACATTGATAGGAATGTAAAATTGGCCAGCGGCCCGTGGGCTGCCCGAAGCCCGCTCACGGTCTGGGGCAGGCTCGTTTGGGTCCAGGCCCGAGCATGTCCGAGATCTCTAGGTTAGGGCCTAGGTCATCACTTTAAAGCCTGGCCCGGCCCATCGGCCCGCTTAAGGCCCATTCAAGGCTCGATCCGAGGCCCAGCCCGCCCGAGGCGCAATGTATTTTTTTGTGGAAAATAATAAAATTTTGGTAGAAAAAATTAAAAAGAATTAAAAAAAAATGGCTAGGCCCCCCCAAGCCCGACCTAAGCTCGAGGCTAGGCCCAGGCCCATCGGCCCGACCCGAGGCTCGATCCATCGGCCCATCCAAAGCCCGAATACCCTTGTGCCAAGGCTGGGGCCTGGGCCTAATTTTTTGGCCCGTGGGCCAGCCCAACCCGAGAAAGGCTCGTTTGAGCCCAGGCTCGAGCCTAGTCCGAGACCCTAAGCTAGGGCCTGGGCCATCACTTTGAAGCCCGGCCCGGCCCCGTTAAGGCCCATTTAAGGCTCGGACCGAGGCCTGGTCCGCGCCGAGGCCTAGTGACTTTTTTTGTGGAAAATAATAAAATTTTGGTAGAAAAAATTAAAAAGAATTAAAAAAAAAAATGGCCAGGCTCGCATCGGGCCGCCCACGGGCCGTGGGCGGGTTTCGGGCAACCATGAGGCACAGACTAATTTTACACTCCTATCAATGTGAATGTTAACATGTCAATGTGAATATTCACATTGTCAACGGGCCGGGTCGGGCCAGCTCTGGGCCGCTGGTCAATTTTATACTCTTATCAATGTGAATGTTAACATGTCAATGTGAATATTCACATTGTCAACAGGCCTGGCCGGGCCCGTCCCGGGCCGCCCACGGGCCGTGGGCGTGTTTCGGGCAGCCACGAGGCGCAGGCTAATTTTACACTCCTATTAATGTGAATGTTAACATGTCAATATGAATATTCACATTATCAACGGGCCGGGCCGAGCCCGCCCCGGGCCGCGGGCGGGCTTTTGGCCACCTATGGGCTGCGGGCCAATTTTATACTCTTATCAATGTGAATGTTAACGTGTCAATGTGAATATTCACATTGTCAACGGGCCGGACTGGGCCCGCCGCGAGCGGGTTTCGCGCCGCCACGGGACGCGTGCCAATTTTACACTCCTATTAATGTAAATGTTAACATGTCAATGTGAATATTCACATTGTTAATGGACCGAGCCCGCCTCGACTCGACTCGAATTTTTTCGGGCACCCACGAGGATCGACATGGGTCGGGCCCCTACACATTGACGATATGAACATTCACATTGACGGTGTGAATATTCACATTAGGGGTATTTTGGTAATCATGTCACCCATAGGAATTATTGAAACATAAGAAAATAATGTGAACTAAATGGAACATAAATAGATGAAAATGGTATTTTGGTCTTCTTATCTCAAATAGGACCTAATGGAATAGTCAAAAAGAATATGGGTTAGATGGAATAAAACTCTTAGAAAGTGGATTTATCAAAAAAGCTCCATTTTTTTTTTTAGTTGAAAGGGTAGGATGATAGTTCTAGCGGGTAAAGTGTAATTTACTCTTATAGTTAAAAGGATATTTTCGTCGTTAAGGTTAGAATTGAGAAGAATTAATAGATATAAATGTTACAATTTTTAATTTAAGGAGGTAAAATGATATGAGACAATAGTTTAAAATGTAAAATGTAATTTTCCCTAAATTGGTTGGGTCGGCTTGCAGGGGATGTCATCTTGTCGGTTTTTATACGGCAACAAAAATGTTAAAAGACATGCTCTACTTTATAAATAGAATGAAAGGATAATAAGAGTGAGATAAATTTTTTGTTTTTTTTGTTTTTTTTGTTCTTCTTCTTCTATATCCCTAGACAATTAGAACTACAATAATAGTTAAGGTCCCTCAAAATACACTCAAATATTTTGGACAAAATTACCCTTTTGTACTGCTCTCACGCATGTATAGCCTCATTACTCACATTCTACACAATTGAACCTTTCATATAGCGATTCTGATTTAGACCCGACCCATTAGATGTTTTGAATCCGAGTTTTATTGTCTTCTAGGGTTGCGAACCTCCGTCCCTATCAATTTTATTACTTGGATACATGACCAAATTCCTTTTAAACATCCCTTTTCAAATTATAATTACAAAGTTAGATAGAATAAATAAGGTTTTCTCTTTCATAATTATAATAATAGAAATGTTCTGCACAAATGTTCACAATTCATGCCTCAAGGCTTACATGAAAGATTACACAATAATTATGTACAATAGAAGAATAGTATCCTTATTACACTTTTCTAACACTTCATTTACACTTCAGACAATAAGAAATCCTAATGAACTAGGACTTCATGATCTTCAAACCGTCGCACCCGACTTCGTTCCTATAAATGGTTACACAACATGGGATGAACACTAGGTCTAGTAGGGATCTACGATGATTCTTGACAATAAGATCAATAGATATATGCGATCATAAATACTATCAAGTGATACATACATAAATAGTGTGTCCTTTTATATGTAAAATAAATTACATAAATATATAAGCTTTTCATAAAATTCCACTTGCCATTTCATAGAAATCTCCTTTGTTAACTATTTATCTTACAAAAATTTAGTCTTTTTTTTTTGGGTGAATAACAAAAATTTAGTCTTATGATCTCCTTAAATCTCATTTCCTTACATAAAGGTTTTCACTAACTCTAATCCTCATTTCACACCCATTAATCCACATAACACCAAACAATTACACTCTACAACGCATTTTGCATATTACAGTTATTCAGTTCGATTCATTTTCCATCTTATCTCATTTACACGATTCTATTTCTACTACAACACTTTATCTCAACATAGTCCACATAACACTAGGCTATAGATAAGGCAACACATTTTCAATAATTGAGTTATAAGAATTAATTCACTAACAATGATATTCCATATTACACACCTCAACTTTTACATCTAACAATTTTCACAATCACATAATGAAATTATCATAAGATTCTAAATACAATTTTCACAATCACATAATGAAATTATCATAAGATTCTAAATGAATACTGACCTGCCAATAACCAGTTTCACCAAGCCACACCGACATAGTTTACCGAGTGTAGCTTGTTTTTCATGCTCCTCATAAAGGTTTAGTCTCCTTAGATACGATAGCCCTACAGTTTGGACTCCCGTAGTTTTGAATCTGGTTTAACAAATGCAATGTGAAATAGAAAAAACGAATGAGAGTCAAAATCCGGCAACTCTTAGAAAATATATTAATCATTAGAGATGCCAAAAATGGACTGCATTGCCAAATTTCAGAGTCGCCACCTAAATATTTTGAAAAATGTAAGAAACCGGTGACTTATGCCAAAGGCCACTTGTTTGTCATAACCAAAGTGTCTTGGCTTGGGAACTTAGATATGAGAGGGAAAGGTCATGAATTGAGCACCCCACTCACACAATCAAAGATCGGCCTTTACTAATCATGATATGATTTGTATAGACAGTATATGCTCTTGTTCTATTTATTATGCTAACTTACTATGTGAGGCACACAAGTACAAACTACGTCACCCACTTTAGAATGCTTTGATTTCATGTTTGTTTTGCAAAGAGTTGTACACTTATCAAAGTCGTTCCAACTTAAGTGAAATAGTCTTCATCCACAGGCATTCAAAGAGGTATTTCAAATGAGCACGTAGCCTCATGGTGGTATGCTTGACATGGTAACACAAATACATATGTAATATGTTAAGGCAAAAATGTTCACCTAGTACTCAACCGAGGCAAGCCAAATAGAAAAATATAGTAAGAAAAATGCATGATTTCTAATATGGAAGTGACTAATGCAACACATACAAAAATGCAACTACTAGGTTCGGCTTATTAACATGTCATATGGATCAACTTAGAGCATGAGGTAACATAAGTATTCAAATAAGTAGGAAGTGACAATGATATTCAAGAAAAATGATGAACCGAACATTATGTATGCATGCAAAAATGGATATAAAGCATAATAATGATATGAAACGAAAACATGACAATATATGCAATCACGGTAAGCATATAAATAAAAGAGAGAAAGAAATTGGAGTTAGAAGACATACAAATATTACAAGTTTGCCCTCACGCAAGAGGGTCCAAATAAATGTCCGAATTAACTAATTATTACAACACAATTGAATGAATGAATGAATTAATTATTACAAATTCAAATGAAACCAAAGCAACTAATTAATTACAACTTACAAATCTAAAAGCTACTAATCTAATGGATTTGAACGAGAGGCAAAGAACCGTATGTGTGCAACCGAGAACATCCTCCGGAAACCTCTCTATTTGCTGCTAGAATTTACTCTGTATACAGTCAGAAAATTGTTCTATTTTGGCCTCAGGATCTGCTCTGTTCTATTGTAAAAATACCACTACATGTACAAAAATTGGTGGCCGGTTGGCCTAAGAGAGTGGTCGACCGTACAGAATGATGGCCGGCCGACTACTACTTCTGGGGAATACCCCGCTGCAACAGAGCTGAAACAGAGCAAAATAAGGTGTTTCCAAGAGATGTTTATCCTCTCCTCTCTTTCCTATCATGAAGATGATCAAGGGAGTAGTAGATTCGATTCTCAAATCATCAATCATTGCAAATTTGTTGCGTAATGATCTTAGAAACGATAGGACAAGAGCTTAATAAATGAAACAAAAGATAGACAATACATCCTTCTTATCATGGAGTTACCTCAAGGGAGGGGGTAGACTTACTTCATGAATCATCGAACATCACTACAATAGTATGCAATCATCTAAGATGCAATAGGTTAAGTACAACGTCCGACTGAACCTAACCAAATTTTATTATCTTTTTACCCCATTTTACTCCAATTTTATTAGCCTTTTTACTTTACCTTTCTATTTTCTTATCTTTTCTTCCTTTTTGTCCAAAAGTGGTGATTACGTTTATTAACTCCAAAGCAATAAAGAATAACAAGCATGACTTGACTCGAGAAACGAGCTTTTCAAGCCCTTTTCTATAGAGGAAACTACAAAGGAAGAATCAAACTTATTTACAAGCAATAATGAATTCGGAGTCAAACCCAAAATGAGTGACAATAACTCCAAATCCAAACTCGATGATGAGCTATAATGACGCTTTCCTTTGTGATTTCCAAGGGTCTAACTAGAAAATTAGTCCCTTAGAAGTAATGCATCGGCGATAAAGGAAAGTGTCAAACAAGAGATGATGCTTAGCATAAGAGAGATATAATGTCCTAGTAATTAACCTATGAAAAAGATTAAATCATTTAGCATGAGGGGTCTCTTTCTTATGCCTTGAGCGGCATTCTTTTGTTTGATACAACTCTTAATCAAAAGAAACAAAGAAAGAAAGGAGATTGCAGATGCTAATGAGAAGGTGGATGATTACAATGACATGAATATATGTACATGAAAGCTATAAAATAAAATAAAAAATGAAAGAAAAGACTATCAACTTAAATAGATTAGAAGCTATGGCCTATACACCAAATCCATGAGGACTTACAACAACACAACTATAATATTCAAAGCATAAATTAAATAAACACATTAAACAGCCCCTAAACTCCAAAAAACAATGGCCAAAACCAAAAGAAACAAAATAGAAAATAGCCAAAGCAATAAGCTATGGAACAAGGCCTAAGGAAAGGTGGCTAACCCCTCATCTTTTTGTGACCTTAAACCATATTTTAAGCTTAAAAAACCACTCAGAAATCAATATGTAAATACAAGAAAAAGAGGGAGAAATGATGGTTAAAGAGTTAAAAGTTTACCTCTTTAAAGAGAGGGTGTTCTTCTTGGTTGACAAACTACAAGCTTAACACTCTTTAGGATTTGAAATTATCTTCAAGAACCTCAGCGAAAGCCTCAAGTTTAAGCTTAGAAGGTGTATGTATAGTGTATGTATATTGCAAGAGAGGAGGGAAATGTGTTGGATAAGTTATGGCTCTTGGCAAAATTTTCTAACCCCAAACTATGAGGGGGGCCTTGTATTTATAGAAAAACAGGTTCTCACATTAGAAATATCTGTAAAGAGATAGCTGGTGCAAGGCATGCACATGGGGACATTTGGCTACTGTCAAAATATCTGCTACGCTGAACATGGCCGGCCGGCCATGAAGAGGTATGGGCGGCCACTTGAAAACGGCCTGCTGGCCACTTGTTCGCCAACTCTTTTCTAAGTGGTTAGGCTAGAAAAAATAAGGTTTTAGTCCAAAGTACGTCTCATGTTTGACAAGGCCTGTAGACACCCCATTTTTGACCGTCCTCAAGACTTGGACGTCACCGCTTGAACACCCGGTGATCATCCATGTTTGTGTTCGTTTGGAGTTCCCGGAGGTCTCGGCTATGCGCCTTGCCTCAGGATCTCCGAACCCGACTGTTTAGTGTCTGGTTTTGCACCAAACACTTGTTTGTTGCCTTGGAGGGGCAGGGAATGCCTTGTGAGGCGTCCCCACACATCACCGGCCATAGCTAGAGGCCACCGGCTGGTGTTCTGTTGCCATCGGCAATGTATATTGCCGGTCGGCATTCTTTATTGCCGGTCGGCAGTTAATTTTGTCAAAATGGCAATTTTGGCTAGCCGACTACTGTTCATCTGCTTTTGCAGATTTTTTAAGACAGCTGTCTTGCATTTTGTTCCCCACCATACACGTGTATGGAGGGATGGCCTTCTTGTTAGCTTCCTTGGCAAGCTTTACAAGATTGGTTGCCTATAAGAAGAGGGCTCCTCTCTTGGCATTAAGGTTAGAGATTTTGGTAAGAGAAGTTGTGAGAGAAGCTCTGGATTAGGTTTAGGGTTTTATATCTATCCTATATCTATATCTCTCATTTTCTTGTGTTTGTGTGTGTTTAGGCTCACTATTGCACACAAACACATAGTGTTACACCTTCCCTTAGTTTGTGAAGGACCAGAGGTTTGTTCTTGAGGTTCTTGGTTGGTTTTGAGCTCAAGGAAGGGGCTGGTCCACCATTGTTGAAGAGGTTCTTCAAGGGTAACAACCTTATCCCTTTTTACCCCATTCTTGCATACTATTTTTGCCTATCTTACAACTGTTTTTGAGCTTAGTGTATAATATAAAAAAGTTCTATTTTTAGGCCCTCTAAATAGTTTGTTTAGAGTGTTTTGTGGTTTGGAGGTGTTTGACCCCTCTTAAGCCTTGAGGGGCTCCATTTTGTGCTATTTTGAGTGAGCATTGGGACTTTGGTGTTTGGGCCTCCTCACCACTGAAATCTTGAGGGATTTCAGTGGTAAGGATGGTGCCTTGAAGTCCCAAGAAGGAGAGGGCCACCCCCTCTCCTTATTGTCCTTGAAAAGGACCATTTTTGGCCTCTTGAGGGAGCATCATGTTTGAGGGTTTGTTGATCATGCCTTGGCTGTTTTTCATGCTTATATTGTCATAATATAACATGGTTTTAAGTTGGTTTTGGTACACCATGCATGCTTAGCGTACCTACCATGTAATGCCTTGTTGTTGCCTTAACATGCCTTAGGTCGTAAGCCCTTGTTTTAGCATGTTTTAGGCTTAGCTTTGTGAAGCTTTAATGCATGTTTTTGTATGCTTTAGCTCTGTTTTAAGTTGCTTTAGTCATACTTGCCATGTATTGCATAGCCTCTTTGCATTGATTAGCTTGTAGGCTTTGAAAATGAGAAGTGTTGAGCATGCGTTGCTTGAGTTATCTTAGTAGCTTGGCATCATTTATAGCATAATCTCAGTCCCTAAGACATGCTTGTATGCTTGACTTGGATGTCTCTTTGTTGCTTTGAAAGGTTGTGCCTTGTGCTCCATGTTTGGTCATTGTGCATGCTTTTGAATTCAAGTCATTTAGATGCCATCTAAGTGGTCTTTAGGCCTGGTTTTAATGTGCTAAACTTCTGTTTTTAGTCATTTAATTCATGCCATGTGTGGTTGCACTAAGTGTAGTTCAATGCTTCTTTGGTGAGCCTTAGGAATTGGACCATATATGCACATGTGTGCATGTGTGTTTGGCCCCATCTTCTTAAGCTTTGGCCACTATTTTGGACCTAACTTAGAGCTGTCCAATTAGTGTAAGTCCATCCCTTGCATGCCATTCAAAGTGTTGTTACATTATACCATGTTTGCATGCTTCGGTTACATGTGTTGCATGCTTGAAATCATTTGCATTTGGCATGCATTCCCTTGACCAAATTACTAGCATGTTGCGTGATTGGATTACATCTTGCATGCTCTAAGTAGTTTGCATAGTTGTGGCATGCTTGTATGTGTACCTTGTATGCTCATGTTGCATGTTAGTTAACATGCTTAGGTTGCATTTTGCATGCATGCCTTGTTCCTTGAGCTAGTGATAGGAATTGGGCTTTGGTTTGTTGGTTTGCATTGCATGCATTGCATTTCACATCAAAATGTGCATAACTTGGTCTCTTGGGTCATCACGCATGCAAATGAGCGATTGATGGTCCGAGAACCAAGGAATATGTCCCTTTGAGCCACTAACATGATAAGGGACATGATTGGTGCATATATGGCTTGAATTGCATTGCCATGCAAAACTCTGTCCTCTGCTGCTGTCAAACAGGTTCTGCAGGAACTTCTTGCCGATTGACTGCACAGAGTGCCGACCGGCAATCAATTGGTGGCCGATGGATTCATCAACAACCGATGATCACATCCCACTGCCGGTGGCAATTCTACTCAGCCGGTGGTGTCTCCCAATGTCCAGAGAAGTAATTCAGAGACTTTGGCAGTCTTCAGAGGGGCAGAGCAGGGAAAACAGAGGCAGTCTATGCATGGCAGTGCGCTTCCGAGCAGGACCCGAGCATGCATTGCATTGGGCACTCTTCCCGAGGCGATTTACTGTTTTTCCTAGCTTAGTTAGTTTGTTAACTACTTAGGCAATTTGTAATAATTAATTAGCTCGTAGTTAATTAATTTGTATTATTCTTTTGGTCCCTCCGGGCGAGGGCGAATCTGTAATAAGTGTGGGTGCGTGTGTGTGCATGTCTTCCAACCCCCATTTCTTTCTTCCTTTTATTTACCCGCTTATGATGGTAGATTAGGGCATGTTTAAATTAGCATACCTTATGCTATGCATGCGTGCATCCATACATTTGTCTTGCATGCACCGGGCTCGGTACATCATGCTAACTGCATTTGTACTTCAATTCCAAATTGAATACGTGCATCAATTGATTGCATTTCACATGTCATGTTTAGGTTAGCCGAGCCTATCCTAATTGCATCCTGTATGTGTTGCATTAGTCAAATTTAACATAAACTAGGACCATGCATGTTTGCTAACTAGTTTATTGTTTTGGCACGGAGTACGATGTAAGTATTTTCATGCTTTAGCATATCGCATGTGTGTGAATGCTATCATGACAGCATGCTTACCATGTGGCTAGATGCTTATGTGATAAACTGTTTGAATGCCTGTGGGTGAAGGTTGGATTGTCTGAGTTGGAAAAACTCGTTGAAATCCGTATTTTAGCCTACTTGCGAGTAGCAAATTCCAAAGTGTTTTTCAAGACAAACGGATATGCAATGCTTATTTCCAAATTAGGCAATCTAGTCTATACTTGTTTGCTGTGCGCATAACATAGTAATTCTAGGCTAATAACCGGAATAAGAACACATAACGTTTTCAAAATCGGATATCACGGTTAGTAGAGGCCGGTCTTCGGACCGGGCGAGAGGGGGTGCTCATAGCTGACCTTCCCCAATCGTACCCAAGTTCCCGAGCCGAGGCAACTTTGGTGATGACGGACACGTGGCCTTTGGCACCGAGTCAGGGTTTCCTAAATTCCCCATTAAAATATTTAGGTGGCGACTCTGTATCTGGCAAAGCAGTCCATGTTTGGCACTTCTTTTCAAAAATCTGTTTCTCAAAACGATTTGCCGGATTTGGACTCTTTGGTTCAGATTAAGAACCGTGACAAATCGAGTCCGAATGTAGTAAGCCAATATGAACAGACGGGACTCATCCTCCCGGGCGTTCGGGGACGTCTACAGTTTCTGGCGACTCTGCTGGGGAGTTTAGAGAGCTTGACTCGAACTCGTGATATCCTGTTTTGATTTCACTTATGTGTTTCTTTGCATTGCATGTGCATTGGTGCGCCTAGGACACCGTGTTGGCCATCTGCTATTCCTGAGCGGTTTGCCGGAGGCTTGACTTGTCAAGGCATGCCATAAGGCTGACCGGTTGCGGGCTCTGCCAGTATGGGAACACAAACCCCGGTTTTACCGGGGCACCCTTTTCGACCATTCGACCTAGTGCATATTCGGAATCCATAGTGACTATTCCAAATTAGGACAGGTTGCTTACCCGATGTTAGGTTGTTTGAAACCGCTGCGTGCGTAGTGAAACCCTAGTTCCTGACAAAATAGGACAGGGAAACCCTACCTCAACATAGGGGTGTATTGGCTCTCGTTTATTTGCTATGTGCTTTTAGAGTGTATCTCTACAGGAACACACATATCAGTTTGAGAGATTGAGTATCAAGCCCGAAGGCATCAGTAACAGTTTGTGAGAATCAGTTATGTCTGTGGATATCTGATTCAGTGTTTTGTGAGACAGTGATTTCTGGGGAACAGTGATCAGTAGTAGAGTACAGTTGTTCGGCTGCACCTGTGTTTAATTCGTTTGGGCTGAAATGCTGCTTGTTTTCCCTTTCAGTTCAGAGAGTTCCAGAATAGTCAGTGTTCCCCCTTGCCGAGGCAAGACCTACGATGACGCAGAATTCAGAAGAGATCGTGGTTATGACAGCCGCATTGGACCAAGGAATCACTCTACAAAGTGAGACCAATATTGATATGCCGCATCCGCCTAGGTCGCCTGCTGCACACCCGGTTTGGACCCCTCAGCTATATCAGGCTCGCGAGCCTACTACATTTGAACTGATGGGGATGATAGGTGATCTCCAGAGGTCCGTGGCGGATCTCGCCTATGGGATGTCCGCTTCGCCACCAGCCGCACCCTATGCCGGAAGTTTTACGCCCCAGGAGCCCCGCTGTTGGGACGGATTGTGATTGAACTTAGCCAACCGGAGATGGCCTCCAACTATGGCAATGACATGTCAACGTCAACCCAAACCCTTGATCAGGCTGAGGCCAGAGGAAAAGACAAAATGAAGGTAGATGCCGATCCTATCGAACAACTGCTGTGGGCAGTCGAGGCTTTGAAAGCCGCGGGGATGAAAAAGCAACAGGTATCTGCAGCTGTGACAAAAGCTGTGGAGGATGCTTTCCCCACCCCACCTGAGGGTAGTTCAAGTCAGTCAGAAAGCCGGGATAGGCCCCGTCATGCCAGAACAGCTCCTCCCGTTCCCAACCCGTACCCGGGAAGGATCAGAAATCCAAGGCGGCACCTGCCGACCCGTTCGCTAGTGCGTCTAGCAAGAGTGCTCAATCTTCAAAGTACCTGCCCCGAGGGCACAAGGTCTTCCACGCTCTTTACATGCCATTGTCCAAGGCACTTCAAATCCTTGCCAAGAGAGGGCATCTTAAGCCCCTGGAGCCTCGGCCTCTCTCGAAGAATCTCCCTGCTACACATGATGTTGCTCAGTACTGTGCGTACCACCAGCAAACAGGCCATGCTACCGATAATTGCTTCCGCCTCCGTCATGAGGTACAGGATTTGATTGACAACGAGGTTATCCTCCCGCCCACTTCAGCCAAGTCCGTTACTACCCAGCTGTTGGATTTTGAGGACACTGATACTGCGAGTATGTAATCGAAGGGTGAACCGCCTGCGGGCAATGCCTGGTGCATTTTGGATGTGGCGTCTGGCACGCATTTTTGAGCATCTGCAAATACTAATTTTGTAAATTCTGGCTTGGGTATCGAGTCAGTCTTTTGTTTTGTTTTGAGTCTGTCTCATTGTCTTGAGTCAGTCCTTTTACTTACGGGTCTGTCTTGTTGTAGCGAGTCAACCCCCTTTTTTTTTTTTGTATAGAATGTCAGGTGATTCCGGGGTTTGTTGCCTCGAACACCGTTTTGTCTTGTAATTACCCGTTCTTGGTTTTGAGTCTGTCTCTGCCGAGGGGCCAGTGATACCAACAAATCTGAATGAAACAGCTGTGGCTATCTTATTTTTTTTTATGCTTGCTTCCAGTATGAGTCAGTTGTGCCAGAGGATGTGAATGGAACGACTGTACGTTCTACCTGCTCTTTTGTACCCTGAAAATTATTACAATGAACTAAGTTTCTTTTTAAAACCTTTTTTTAGACACTGCGGTGATAAAAATGAAGATGAAGGAATTTCTCGGGTTTGGCAAATCTTGATCATTTTGAGAGAAGGAGAGGCATGCTAAGCCATTTTATGAATGAAATCATGCTTGTCAGCGTGAGTACTGAGAAAGACCCTGGCTTGATCCAGACTGGTTTCACACTATCTTCTGCGCGAGCGATTTGTCGCTTTCTTAAAAACTTTCAAAAACAAAATGTTTTGCGCGGTCCTGTGAAGACTTGTGTGGAATTGCTCTTGAGATTGTGCAGCCTAGGATCGCTCTCAGCCTCGAGATTCAACTTATCTGTTGCGAACCTGGAATCCGTTCAAAACGTTCAACAGCTAACTGCCATGAAAGGCCTGTGCGGCCCGATTTGAAGCAGCCCTCGAGCAAGAGGCACCAAAGTCAGATCAAGAAGATCAGATCTCACCGGAAGAAGCTAGTGAAGCAACCGTGATGGATTCTCCTGCAAATCAACACAGTAGTCACTCCCCTGGATACAGAGGGCTTCAATTTCAAAACCATTTGGCATGGACTATGCTACACTTTTACCCTTTGAGAGGCTCGCTGGGCCGAAAACCCGGAAGGGTGACCCAGGCAAAAGTTAGAGCAAGAAAAAAAGAGAAGAAAAATGAAAAAAAAAATGAAAAAAAAATGCAAAAAAAAAAAAAAATCAAAGAAAAGAACAAATGAAACAAAAAAAGAAAAAAAGAGAAAAAAAAAAAGAAGAAAAAGAAGCTCGCAAGGTCGAAAACCTGCAACAGGCGCCTTGGCAAAAGTTAGAGCCTAAAAAGTGAAGGTTAAAATACCCGAGTGTACCTTAACCGGAACTACGTAAGGCTTGATTCCCATGTTTGGGATACGTAGGCAACTTCATCTTGAAGTCCAGCCCCCGACGCTTTCACAGCGCCCCAGTCCATGTAATGGTTTTGATCATCCTTACTTCCTTTGCATCCGACAATCCGGTTGTAACAACCGTGAACTACGTAGGCTTGATTCCCATGTTTGGGATATGTAGGCAATTTCATCCTGAAGTCCAGCCACCATTGCTCTTACAGTGACTGTGTCCATATATTGGTTCAGACCATCGTCTTCGGAGTTCAGTCGTCATTGATAAAAGCAGTTTACAGCATGCTGCGGCACCATCCAGACAAGGGGCAACTTTCCGTTGCCGCAAGTTACCATCCAAACCAGGGGCAACTTTCCGTTGCCATGCCCCGTCCTTCCAAGCAAGGGGCAATTTTCCATTGCCTCCGATCCGAGGTTGCGCATCTCGAGGGTAAGTTCCGTGCTCGTCGAGCATTGACTGTTTGCGGAAAATATATAGTTTTTGAAAATTTTTACTGAGGTTGACTATTTTCTCGAAAACTATTTCATTTTCCAAAATCGGACCTTTTTCTTGGACCCAAAAGGAAAATTTTCAGTGCTCCCAGTCTGACTTGCATGATTTTCAAATCAAAAATTGAACAAGTACGTTAATCCGACTCTCATTTTGGTCAAAACTGTTTTAGAAAGAAGAAAACAAAAATGGTCAAAGTGATGAACTAGGGGCACAGCTGAATCAGGTATTCTGTCTTTCCCCCGCCGTCCACATACTTGCCAGAAGGGCACTCTATCTGCCGGAAGGAATAGTCGTGAGCTAACGGTGTTGGGCACGAACCCGCAACTTCCTATTCGTCCATCAATCACCCAGGGGAGGGATGAAAAATGAGAGAATAAAGAATAGAGAGGTGTAAGTGGAGAGAGAAGTGAGCAAGCGGGTTTTGAGAGAAAAAAACGAGCCTGAGGGCCGAGTGGTGAAATCAGAAAGGGCGGGAATATACCCGGAAGAACTGGCTCCTTGAGATCTGAGGTCTTTTGTTTTTCCAAACACGTCCGTGTGTCGTGTCTTTTGATTTGTCTATCTCAACTTTTGTTTTGAGTCTTTTCCGAGCGAGTCTCGTTGCGTTTGGGTCGTGCACCTTTTGTTTGAGTCTTTCCCGCTGTGTCCAGTTTTAGGTTCGATACCCCGGTTGCAGAACCTTTCTTAAAAAGTTAAAATCGTTTATGCTCGGAGCGCTGTGCCATTCTCTATATTTTATGCGAAGCAAAAGAAGAAAAGAGAAAATTTGGGGCATCCGAGTGTGCTTCAACTTCAACCGTTTCAACTTCCGTAGTTCGTCTTGTCAGATTGGGGCTGTTTGTTCGGGGTTTGCTGTGTGCAGAATGAACCGAGTGCGGTATTACGGGTTGTACGCAGACTAATTCCCAACAGAGTATGGGCTGTGTGTTCAGGTTAAGCAGTGGTTTGCTTGGGTTGTTTTGCTATCTGCTGATTGGTTATCTGATTATTACAGTGCAAGTGTTCAATGTACAAGTGCTCAATTTTCAGGCAACAGATCAATTTCATTTACATTGAGGTGTAATGTAATGCGATGCAATGCATGAGATATACAGATGTAACACTTTTTAGATAAAAAGTTTGTTTCATTTCATCACCTTTTCAAGTACATAGTTTTGGAAACAAAAATCTGCCTGCGGCAGTACAAAGTACTCCTAACTACCAACAAAAAGAAAAAAAGTACAGAAAAGAAGAATAAAAACAGCAAAAGTCTGTATCAACATCAAGAGTCTCAAGCCTGGGAGTCTGTCCTCGCCCTCTTCCTGGACGAAGGTCCAGGAGCATCATCAGGAGCAGCACCATCATCTGAGTCCGAGCCTGAACCGTCTCCGGTCTCCTCCTCAGATGATCCTGCCTCTGCCTCTGCCTCTGCCTCTGCCTCGGACTCGGACTCGAACTCATCCTCATCATCAGGAATCGGTGCCCGAGAGCTACTCCCGACATGAGCACGCCCCGCCCTAGCACGGGAATGTCCAGCGTCTCCACGCCCTCCTCGAGTAGGAATAGAGGGCCCAGCTGGAGCACCACCCACCGGAGGGATCTGGAAAGGAGGCTGAAAAGCATAAAAGGCAAATACATCAGAATGCCGTGAGCAGTGAATCAGTACAGAATACAGTGTATGAGTATAGTCTGTGTGTGCCGTGAGCAGTGAATTAGTACAGAATACCGTGAATGAGTACAATGTATGTATGCCGTGAGCAGTGTATCGATGCAGAATGCAGTGTATAAGTACAATGTGTGAATACAGTGTATGAATGCTATGAAGAGTTTATCAGGTATTGCGTTGTGTGTCAGATTATGTGAAGCAGTTTATGTATGCTTTGAGGCTGTGGTCAGAAAGAACATACCGGGATACTGTAAAGGGCCAGGAGGTCGAAGGTCCGCCGTAGCATCTCCATCATGGAGGCATTCAGCTCCAGGGACTGCCGGATGTACTCGGAGGACGCCTGCAAAAGTATCAGATGCATCAGTATTCTGTGGAATATCAAATAAAATGAAATGAAATGCAAGAGGCGAAATGTAAATAATACATATCGGAGGCAAGTCGGGACAACCGGCCAACTCGTGATCACTGGAGGAGGGGTAAAGGGGATCTGGTAGGTCGCCCCACCCTGCCCTCTGTAAGTCAGTGAAGTGGGCAGAGCAGGCCAGCCGGTCCCCCGCCCCCTCTGAACTCCGCCTCTACCACGGACTCGAGCTCTCCTCGACGCTCCCGCTCCAGCTGCCGGCGCCGCTGGCCTCTCCCTCTCAGCTCGTCGACCACTGCTCAAGGGTCGCATGATGTGGGTCCGGACGTACTCGGCATAGTCGCCCTCATCTCTGTGATGCTCTGTGCCCCAGCCGACGGTATACTTTCGCAGGTGCGCGAGGGAAAGCCTCTCCGTATGCATCATATGTGTAGGAGGCGGACCCGGAACTATCTGCTCCGGTAAACCCAAGTCTGACGCAAGAAGCGCTCCCCCAGGTACCAAGCCCGACAGACCGGGCCCTCCAACAGAATCCGGAGACGGGCAGTCTCCTCAGCAACGCTCATAATTGGTCCTCTCACCACGGCCGGCAACGGAGCCCAAGGCTGCCAGGTGATCTGCAGGTATAAATGCAATTTGTTATCTATCTGGTAGCAAAAATACAGTGCTATGTGGAGCTTAAGCAAACTCTACAGTTGAACATACCTCCGCAGCGGTGATGGTGTCGAAATAGCGGCGGAAGAAAATAAAAGACTCCCGGTGTTCCGCACACACCGCACATCAAAGCGATGAGAAAAGGGGAGTTCAAGCGGAATCTCCACATCGGGTACTGGGGCAAGCCTGGGAAAGTAGGCGTAGACCCACAACTGCAGAACAGATATCAGTATGACTATCAGATAAAGCAGAATACAGAATAAGGCAGAAATGGCAGAGCCGTGTGTTGTGCAGTGTATTGTGCAGAGTGTACAGTGTGTGTATATGTACAGTCAGTGTAAAGAAAAGTATATTGCGTGCCGCGTTGGCATATATATTCAGTGAGAGATAGACCGTGCAGTGTACGAATACAGAAAATGTAAAGCAGAGAGCAGAAATGTAAAAGGGGAAGAAGATGTACCTCCCAAGCTCGCCAGTATCCGCCAAGAAGCTGTCCGCTGAGGCGGGAAGAAGAGCTCATGTAGCCATACAATGTGGCCAGGCCTGCGCACCCCCCAATCATAGCGGCGGACCGCCTGACATCCACTAGTGCGCTCAACAGGCATAGAGGCACGGTGTTCGCCCGGTCGGCGAAAAGGGTCGTCCCGAGCAAGAACATAATGAAGCCTCGCGCATACTGATCTACCTCCTCTGGGGTCATCTGCACCTTCTCCGCCAAGGCTGGCTGAGTCCTGAAGTGGCTCTCGAACCACGAATATCTGACAAATCCTGCCCGAGCAAGGGGTGGCTGAGTGCCGAGCAGGTACAGCTGGGCGGCGTCCCACTCACCCATATCGGTGTCAAAGGGAATCGGATCACCCCCTAGCCCGATGCTGGTAAGCATCGAGAAGTCATAAGGGGTCATCGTCATATCCCCTGCGACGGATAAGTGGAAGGAGTTGGTGGTATCCCACCACCTCTCCACTAAAGCAGCAAGCAAGGGCCTGCAGGTAGTAAGCTGGGAAAGCCCCCTGCAAAAGATGCTGAAGCCCGCCTCGTCGACGATCTGGAGAACCGCGTCTGGCAACTCCATGTACTAGTCTCGGGCGACAACATTCCCATTCCCGCGGATGGTATGGGAGTCCCCCTGTAATCAAAAACAATAATTGCGAAGCAATATTCAAGATGCAGTTTTGAGAAGCATACAGATATAGTGTGTGTGTGCGTGTTTTCAAATGTAAAGCCGACATTGGGTACCAGTGTGCTAGCAGAGAACTACAGCATATGATATGTCAGTGTGTTGAACGGTTCAGTACAGATGTGACATATGTGCACGTTTTTCAGATTCAAACAGACATCGGGTACCGGTGTACTAGCAGAGAACTACAGCATATGATATGTCAGTGTGTTGAACGGTTCAGTTACAGATGTGACATATGTGCACGTTTTTCAGATTCAAAACAGACATCGGGTACCGGTGTACTTACAGTGAACTACGGCGTGTGATATGCCAGTGTGTTGAGTGGTTCAGAGCAAATACGACATGTGTGCATGTTTTTCAGAATTCAAGCAGATACCGGGTGCTGGTGTGCTTACAGTGGAGTACAGAGTGTGTTGCGTCAACGTGTTTGAGCAATTCAGGGCTAGTGCAGTGTAAGTGCGCGTGTCAGATTCAAGCAGTTATCAGTTGCAAGTGTATCCACAATCAACTACAGTGTACAGTGCATCAGTCAGTCATTCGAACTAAGCAATTGAAGAACAGAATCAACTATAGCAGTTTAAGTGTTCTACATTGCGGAAAATTGAAACCGGGGAGAAGTATGTACCTCGGAGGCGCTGTGTGACAAGTGTGACTCCGGCTCACGTAGTAGTAGCTCGGGTGCCACGCCCCTCTCAAAGCTCCGGAACTGGCGTAGTCCGTCAGGGAGCATCACGTGAACCGCGGGCCTGTAGTCTCGTCCGGATCGAACGGCCGGATGCGAAGTGGCAAGGGCTCGGCCTCGGGGTCTATCTCAAGCTCTGGAAGGGTCCCGCCTTGTGGAAGGTCGTCCGCCATCTCGAAGAGATGTGAAAATGGCCGGAAAGGAAGAAATGGAAGAGAATATGAAGAGTCAACAAAAAGTCAACCCCGAGAGGGTCGGAAATGGCCGGAAAAGCCGAGATGAGGAAAAGGCACGGGTATCGAGGAAAACTCAAGGGAAACAAGCCCCGAGTGGCGGAAATCAAGAAACAAACACCGAGACGAAGTTTCGTTCGGTTCAAAACACTCGAAACGCGAAGATATTCGCGAATCGAACAACGAAACGGGGGTTAGAACGCAAGAAAACGAGGAAATCGAAGGACGAAAATAGCCTAGGGAGAGAGAGGGGGGAATTTTCGACCAAGGAGAAGTGAAGAAAATAAGGTTAGAAACCCTATTTAAAAGACCCGTAGCAAACAAAATGTCAAAACTGCCCCGATACAGGAACACTTTGCCGGTCGGCCACATTCTTTGCCGGTCGGCAATATATTGTGTCGATGGAATTGTTTGAGGGCCAATGGACGGCCGGTGATGCATTCTGATGGCCGGTGGACATCCGGTGGTCTCCTACAGTTTGTTCTGAGCCTCCTACACCTTTTCTTGGGTTATATGAGTGATGCAGAGTCTTCATTGCTTAAAACAGGGCAAAATAGTGCATTTCCGACGCTCGACCGGCTTCCGTTTTGGCCTCGGATCGTGTCTTCTGTGCGTGGCACTCAAATTCGTGCAAGGTGTATCCTTCTCATATCCTTTTGGCTTTTACAAAACTCAAAAGTTGCCCCATGTGCGTCGTATTTCAATCGCACTGTCTTGTGCATCGCATTTCAATCGCACTGTCTTATGCATCGCATTTCAATCGCATTGTCTTGTTCGCCACGGTCTGGCAAGACCTTAAACACGCACGGTCTAGGAGACCTAAAATCCTTGGGAGGTGCAAGACCTCACTCATGTTGTCTAACGCACCGCGCTGTTTCGCGCATCTCATTGCATTTGGCGTGCATCCCATCGCATTGTCTTGTGCACCACATCTCAAATTCATGCATTGCCCCAAAAACACGCCACGGTCCAGCGGGACCAAAAACACGTGCGGTCTGGCGAGACCTTAAACACGCACGGTCTAGGAGACCTAAAATCCTTGGGAGGTGCAAGACCTTCACTCACGTTGTCTAACGCACCGCGCTGTTTCGCGTATCTCATTGCATTTGGCATGCATCCCATCGCATTGTCTTGTGCACCACATCTCAAATTCATGCATTGCCCCAAAAACACGCCACGGTCCGGCGGGACCAAAAACATGTGCGGTCCGGTGAGACCATAAACCCGCTCCGTCGCATTGTCATGCGTCTCAAAAGCCGCGCGTTGTCGCGCGTCTCGAGATCATATATCTTCATGCATTCTCAGTTCATTTGCATTGTCATGCATCTCAAGCCGCACGTCGCCGTGCATAAAAAATCATGCATTATCATGCATTTCAAGCGACTTGCGTTGTCGCGCATTCCCTGCAACATGCATTTCATGCATCATTTGCATTCAAATAAAAAAAAAAAAAAAACATGCATCGTCATGCATACATTTTGCATCCCGGTCTAGGAGACCTTAAATCCTCTAAAGGTGCAATTCCTTTGTGTTTTTGTCGTGCCCGAACGACTTTCGGTGGTCTGGTAAAGCCACCTACCTGTGTTTGCGGTGAGTTCCTAGAAGACCAACTGGGACGGTGAAACTAGAGTTCGAATGGCTTATGCCTAGAACGTAAAGGTTCGGAATTTCCGAGAATAAAGTCTGGTTTAAATACCCAGGGGTGTATCCTCGGCTTGAAATCTGTATGGAAGCCCCATAGGTTGAGGTAGCATGTCTGCGCCTCAGTTCTGGATACTGAACCAATCTAGTATGTCGCCCTGTTGGTAAGATAGGGAAAGCTGCAATCATAGCCATTGCATCATAGTGCATTGTCATGCATCCATTGCATTCTCCCCAGCATATCGCATCATACTGCATTGTCATGCATTTTTGTAAATATCCATTCCATTGCATATTTGTAGATATTGCATTGTAGTTTGCATGCATCCATTGCATCACTTCCATCTATGGCTTGCGCCTTTCCATGTTGAGCTTGGTCTGGTATGTGCCCATACTTCTCGTGTCGAAGCATAGTTCAGTAGACCGTTCTATGTTAGCCATGGCTTGTTTGTGTAAATGCCTTTCCTAGGCAAGATTTGGTTTGGCCCGCGTGCCATATCCATTGTATCCATTTCCATTGCATTGTAGTTTGCATGCATTCATTACATCACCCTCCGTCTATGGTTTGCACCTTTCCTTGTTGAGCTTGGTCTGGTATGTGCCCTTACTTTCCACGTTAAAACACAGTTCTGCATGTGTACGCGCCTATTCCACGCTGGTATGTTGGTTTGAGGGTTGCGGCACCTTTTCTGTGTTAGACATGGCTCGTATGCGTACATGCCTTTCCTAGGCAAGATTTGGTTTGGCTGCATGCTATATCCATTGTGTACATTACATTGTAGTGTAATTTTGCATCCAGCATTAGGATCATTGTCCTTTCCCCAGCGGGTCGTTACCCCACTTATGTCATTCCACTCAATACTCGTTCTTGTGTCCGTCTACATTACTCATAGTTTAGTAGACCGTTCTATGGTAGACGGACTTGTTACCTCCATCAATCTATTTGACATTTGTGTGGTTTTGAACCGCTCATGATTGGATCATGATCCAATTGCTTTACATGTAGTTTGCATTGTTTCAATTGCATTGCATTCTTCATTTGCATTACTTTATACATTGTTTTGTATATATTGCATATCATTTAGCATTCATTCTTGCATTGTCATGCATGTTGCTAACAATATCATACCTGTTAAGTTTGTTTTCTTTACAGGCACGATATTGTATGTACGGTTCATTTGCGGCTGGTGGAACCAGACGAACCAAATAGGTATTGTATCCTCTGCGTGAGACGTATCGAGAATTGCATAATTCTCTTACATCCTTTCTACATTGTAGTGTAGTTTGGTGCATGCTAGCTTAAAACTGTTGCATGTGTGCTTCGTTACAGCTTTTTTTTGCATGATCATAAGTTATGCTCGGCTTCGTGCATTGTCCTTGCATTTTGCCCCTGCCTTCGGGCGCATACCTTGTTTGTCTTGCATGTTTGTCTAAGTCTTCGGCCTTGTCAAAAATGGGTCGTCTCTGGGCTTTGACATTCACTCCCGTCATTGTTATGACTTTCGAGTTCTGTCAAAGAGGGGCAACTGTAGACACCCCATTTTTTGACCGTCCTCAAGACTTGGACGTCACCTGCTTGAACACCCGGTGATCATCCATGTTTTGTGTTCGTTTGGAGTTCCCGGAGGTCTCGGCTACGCGCCTTGCCTCAGGATCTCCGAACCCGACTGTTTAGTGTCTGGTTTTGCACCAAACACTTGTTTGTTGCCTTGGAGGGGCAGGGAATGCCTTGTGAGGCGTCCCCACACATCACTAGCCATGGCTAGAGGCCACCGGCTGGTGTTCTGTTGCCATCGGCAATGTATATTGCCGGTCGGCATTTTTTATTGCCAGTCGGCAGTTAATTTTGTCAAAATGGCAATTTTGGCTAGCCGACTACTGTTCATCTGCTTTTGCAGATATTTTAAGACAGCTGTCTTGCATTTTGTTCCCCTCCATACACGTGTATGGAGGGATGGCCTTCTTGTTAGCTTCCTTGGCAAGCTTTACAAGATTGGTTGCCTATAAGAAGAGGGCTCCTCTCTTTGCATTAAGGTTAGAGATTTTGGTAAGAGAAGTTGTGAGAGAAGCTCTGGATTAGGTTTAGGGTTTTATATATCTATCCTATATCTATATCTCTCATTTTCTTGTGTTTTGTGTGTTTAGGCTCACTATTGCACACAAACACATAGTGTTACACCTTCCCTTAGTTTGTGAAGGACCAGAGGTTTGTTCTTGAGGTTCTTGGCTGGTTTTGAGCTCAAGGAAGGGGCTGGTCCACCATTGTTGAAGAGGTTCTTCAAGGGTAACAACCTTATCCCTTTTTACCCCATTCTTGCATACTATTTTTGCCTATCTTAGAACTGTTTTTGAGCTTAGTGTATAATATAAAAAAGTTCTTTTTTTAGGCCCTCTAAATAGTTTGTTTAGAGTGTTTTGTGGTTTGGAGGTGTTTGACCCCTCTTAAGCCTTGAGGGGCTCCATTTTGTGCTATTTTGAGTGAGTGAGCTTCGGGACTTTGGTGTTTGGGCCTCCTCACCACTGAAATCTTGAGGGATTTCAGTGGTAAGGATGGTGCCTTGAAGTCCCAAGAAGGAGAGGGCCACCCCCTCTCCTTATTGTCCTTGAAAAGGACCATTTTTGGCCTCTTGAGGGAGCACCATGTTTGAGGGTTTGTTGATCATGCCTTGGCTGTTTTTCATGCTTATATTGTCATAATATAACATGGTTTTAAGTTGGTTTTGGTACACCATGCATGCTTAGCATACCTACCTGTAATGCCTTGTTGTTGCCTTAACATGCCTTAGGTCGTAAGCCATTGTTTTAGCATGTTTTAGGCTTAGCTTTGTGAAGCTTTAATGCATGTTTTTTTGTATGCTTTAGCTCTGTTTTAAGTTGCTTTAGTCATACTTGCCATGTATTGCATAGCCTCTTTGCATTGATTAGCTTGTAGGCTTTGAAAATGAGAAGTGTTGAGCATGCGTTGCTTGAGTTCTTAGTAGCTTGGCATCATTTATAGCATAATCTCAGTCCCTAAGACATGCTTGTATGCTTGACTTGGATGTCCTCTTTGTTGCTTTGAAAGGTTGTGCCTTGTGCTCCATGTTTGGTCATTGTGCATGCTTTTGAATTCAAGTCATTTAGATGCCATCTAAGTGGTCTTTAGGCCTTGTTTTAATGTGCTAAAATTCTGTTTTTAGTCATTTAATTCATGCCATGTGTGGTTGCACTAAGTGTAGTTCAATGCTTCTTTGGTGAGCCTTAGGAATTGGACCATATATGCGCATGTGTGCATGTGTGTTTGGCCCCATCTTCTTAAGCTTTGGCCACTGTTTTGGACCTAACTTAGAGCTGTCCAATTAGTGTAAGTCCATCCCTTGCATGCCATTCAAAGTGTTGTTACATTATACCATGTTTGCATGCTTCGGTTACATGTGTTGCATGCTTGAAATTATTTGCATTTGGCATGCATTCCTTGATCCAAATTACTAGCATGTTGCGTGATTGGATTACATCTTGCATGCTCTAAGTAGTTTGCATAGTTGTGGCATGCTTGTATGTGTACCTTGTATGCTCATGTTGCATGTTAGTTAACATGCTTAGGTTGCATTTTGCATGCATGCCTTGTTCCTTGAGCTAGTGATAGGAATTGGGCTTTGGTTTGTTGGTTTGCATTGCATGCATTGCATTTCACATCAAAATGTGCACAACTTGGTCTCTTGGGCCATCACGCATGGAAATGCGCGATTGATGGTCCGAGAACCAAGGAATATGTCCCTTTGAGTCCATAACATGATAAGGGACTTGATTGGTGCATATATGGCTTGAATTGCATTGCCATGCAAAACTCTGTCCTTGCTGCTGTCAAACAGGTTCTGCAGGAACTTCTTGCCGATCGACTGCACAGAGTGCCGACCGGCAATCAATTGGTGGCCGATGGATTCATCAACAGCCGATGACCACATCCCACTGCCGGTGGCAATTCTACTCAGCCGGTGGTGTCTCCCAATGTCCAGAGAAGCATTCAGAGACTTTGGCAGTCTTCAGAGGGGCAGAGCAGGGAAAACAGAGGCAGTCTATGCATGGCAGTGCGCTTCCGAGCAGGACCCGAGCATGCATTGCATTGGGCACTCTTCCCGAGGCGATTTACTGTTTTTCCTAGCTTAGTTAGTTTGTTAACTACTTAGGCAATTTGTAATAATTAATTAGCTCGTAGTTAATTAATTTGTATTTTTCTTTTGGTCCCTCCTGGCGAGGGCGAATCTGTAATAAGTGTGGGTGCGTGTGTGTGCATGTCTTCCAACCCCCCATTTCTTTCTTCCCTTTTATTTACCCGCTTATGATGGTAGATTAGGGCATGTTTAAATTAGCATACCTTATGCTATGCATGCGTGCATCCATACATTTGTCTTGCATGCACCGGCTCGGTACATCATGCTAACTGCATTTGTACTTCAATTCCAAATTGAATACGTGCATCAATTGATTGCATTTCACATGTCATGTTTAGGTTAGCCGAGCCTATCCTAATTGCATCCTGTATGTGTTGCATTAGTCAAATTTAACATAAACTAGGACCATGCATGTTTGCTAACTAGTTTATTGTTTTGGCATGGAGTACGATGTAAGTATTTTCATGCTTTAGCATATCGCATTGTGTGAATGCTATCATGACAGCATGCTTACCATGTGGCTAGATGCTTATTATGTGATAAACTGTTTGAATGCCTGTGGGTGAAGGTTGGTTGTCTGAGTTGGAAAAACTCGTTGAAATCCGTATTTTAGCCTACTTGCGAGTAGTAAATTCAAAGTGTTTTTCAAGACACAACGGATATGCAATGCTTATTTTCAAATTAGGCGATTTAGGTCTATACTTGTTTGCTGTGCGCATAACATAGTAAATCTAGGCTAATAACCGGAATATGACACATATAACGTTTTCAAAATCGGATATCACGGTTAGTAGAGGCCGGTCTTCAGACCGGGCGAGAGGGGGTGCTCATAGCTGACCTTCCCCAATCGTACCCAAGTTCCCGAGCTGAGGCAACTTTGGTGATGACGGACACGTGGCCTTTGGCACCGAGTCAGGGTTTCCTAAATTCCCCCATTAAAATATTTAGGTGGCGACTCTGTATCTGGCAAAGCAGTCCATGTTTGGCACTTCTTTTCAAAAATCTGTTTCTCAAAACGATTTGCCAGATTTGGACTCTTTGGTTCAGATTAAGAACCGTGACAAGTCAAGTCCGAACTGTAGTAAGCCCAATATGAACAGAACAGGACTCATCCTCCCAGGGCGTTCGGGGATGTCTACAAGGCCGAAGTCATGAAATGACGTGAGTGAATGTCAAAGCCCAAAGACGACTCATTTGACAAGGCCGTAAGACTTAGGCAAACAAACAAAATGTAATTACAATTAGTTGAACTCAAAAGTTACCTACGTCTCCCTTTGCAAGGAATCAAACCAGTGTAGTTTAGGGGCAAAATGCAAATGACATGCTCAAGAATACATATGGAAACTAGACTTACACGTTTCGCGAAGCCAGTTATTTTTTAAAATCCATGATCATGCAAGACAATGCAATGAGTAATAGCAAGATGACAACATATGAGTGAAACAAGCCTCAAGCTTAAATAAAAAATATGTCCAACCGTGTTTCACACAAAAAGGAGTAAGTAAACAGTAATTCCAAACACATTTCACGTGAAAGGAGGAACGATGGTGTAACCAACAAGCGTATCTACCCTTATCTCTTACGGAGAGAGGGAAGGTTTAAGCCGAACTATGTCTCATATAGATGAAAGATGCAAGCCAAACTACGTCTCATATAGAGAGGTGGTGAAAGATGCAACCCTAACTACGTCTCATGTAGAGAGGGTGTGAGAAATGCAATCCGAACTACGTCTTACGTAGAGAGGGATGAAAGATGCGAACCAAACTACGTCTCGCGTAGAGAGGTGGTGAAAGATGCAGTCCTAACTACATCTTACGTAGAGAGGACGTGAGAAATGTAATCCTAACTACGTCTTACATAGAGAGGATTAAAGATCTAGGCCAAACTATGTCTCGCGTAGAGCGGAAAGGCACAAGCCAAACTACGTCTCATATAGAAAGGGATAAAAGGGGCAAACCAAACTACGTCTCACGTAGAGAAGGATGAAAAGGTGCAAACCAAACTACATCTCACGTAGAGAGTGATGAAAAGGTGCAAACCAAACTATGTCTCACGTAGAGAGCGATGAAAAGGTGCAAGCCAAACTATGTCTCATGTAGAGAGGGATGAAAAGGAGTAAAAGCCAACCAGTGCCTCGCATAGAAAGGATGAACAAACTTAAAGCATGCAATCAGTCAAATCCACCGTCAGGTGATAAGGATAGACATATACTAAGATGAATAGGCACGATGCACATGGATGCAACATCATGCGATATAATTGTTGTAGTTGATGCAAAATTAAATGTGGTGAATACTCCATGCAACATAATTGAAAAGATAAACAGAAAGCAGTGGTTTTGAAAACACCTCAGAGGGGAAGTGGCGATGAACAACCTTGTTCTGCCAGAGATCTTCTTTTTCTTTTTCTATTTTTTTGAAACTCCTTATCTTCAACTCATTCAAAAGGTTTCCACATACTGAAAAGAGGATAAAACCTGCTTTGAACTCGAGGTCGAGACACATTCATACTTCAGAGAAGTGGCGAGACATAGAACGGTGCATCCAGAATGACATTTTGAAATTTTCTATAACTGAAACAAACCCAAAATTTTCAATTCTTTTACTTTTCAAGACGAACACTAGAAAAACCATGCCTAAAACACTATAGGATAGCCAGTGGGCCAAAAGAAGGGTTGCCCATACAACAGATTGGCCGGCCAGCCATCTACTGTGGTTATGCAGGTAGATTCAGCTTTTCACACCCGTGGCTCTTTAAAACATGGTTTGGGCCTTCATTTCATACCATCACCATCCAAAATCCTCCTCCTCCTCTCTCTAGGTGTTCTTTCTCTCTCTCTCTCTCTCTCTCTCTAGATTTTCTTCCTACTCACTTTACCCAACGACCTATGCAAACTTTTTTCTTGAAACCCATTTGGCCCTCTACGTTTTGAACTAATTAGATTTTAATTTTGTTGAGTTTTTCGATTTCTCATTGTTTTTGGCTCATTCTCATGAGTTTTTTTTTTGGTTTTTTGTACTCTGTTCCGAGTTTTGACTTTTTTCTCTCTTTTTCTCTCTCCTAGGGTTTGGGTTTTTGGGTTTCTCGCCTATTTTTCACATTTTCCTTGTTTTTCTCTCACCAACACTATATTCTTCATAGCTGATGATATTCCACATGATGGTGCCCTTCCCGAGGTGCCGGCGCTTCCGCCCAATGTGGGTGTAGAGGAGTTGATGTTTGAGGAGGCCGCCGGGCGACATAGGACATTATCGCTGACATTACTGCAAAGGAGATCTACCCTTCAAAGCCTGAGCCTGAGCTACCGCCGTTGAGGGTGAGGCCTTTCAGCACAGCCACTTACCATCCACATACACATGCGATGGCACCTAGTGGCATGTTGCGGTTCGCGAACTTTGCTTGGGGTGCACCTGAGGACTTCCTCTTTAAGAAGCATGCATTACGTTTGTTCCATGACGCCTCTGAGGTAAGGACGTTTGCTCCTTTTTATGCACTTTGCCTTCTTTGGCATGTATTGCAATCTTTTACCTGCCATGCATTTTAACAAATTTCTCTTTCAACACAGGATGATGCTCTTGCCTGGAGACATTATGAGGCGGTGACAGTGAGGGACTGGTATTAGGAGCTTCCTACCAGATTTCGAGAGTCGGCTGATGAGGCAGAATTTTGGCTTATTTTGCTTGGGCCTCTCATGGTTGAAAGCGAGTTGGTCCCAACTTGGTGCTTTGTTGCAGAGGTGATGGGACACCACCAACTCCTTCCACTTCTCTTCCATAAGGGAAGTGACGATGACCCCTTATGATTTCTCCATGATTATGGGGCTATGAGTAGGGGGTGATCCGATCCCCTTTAATCTTTACATGGGCCAGTGGGAGGCTGCCTAGAATTATTTGATGGGAGCACGCACTCCCTTAGACAAGCCGGCCAAGCTGAGATACAGCTGGTTCTACGACCACTTTTATTGGAGTCAGCCAGAGACTCAGGAGCAGATCGAGCAGTACCTCCGAGCTTTCTTGATCTACCTTCTCAGTACCACCTTGTTTGCTAACAGGTGGAACACCATGGGTCTATAACTGCTCAGTGCCTCGGTAGTTTATCGCAGTTGCGCTTCTACGACTAGGGTGGTGTTGGCCCTCGCCACTCTGTACAGCTACATAAGCTCAGGTTCCCATAAAAAGGAGAACAAGGCCAGAGGCTACTAGAGAGCTTGGGAGGTATATACTACACTTTTTATTTCCATTTCTATTATAAGTAATGCTTTCTGCTTTGCACTTTTTGCCTTTATTTTTGTATCTGCTTGTATTTTTATTGCTTCCTTTTGACTCACAAATTGATTCTTTCTCACAGCTTTAAGTATATACCTACTTCCCCACCCTTGCCCTGGTGCCGAGAGATGAGGTAGAGATAGTTGTGCCTCATTTTAGGCGATATGACGACAGGTGCTACCCTTGACGCTGTATCGTCACCATCTTCGCCTACTACCGCCGATTCTTTGACATACTGAGAGCGCGTGAGGTAATTTGAAACTCATGCCATTTCATTCCATTTCTATTGCTTTGGTTCCACACTCTGACAACTAACAACAATTGACAACTGGCGACTGTCAATCCTTTGTTTGTAGGTTATCTAGCAGCCATGGGTGGCCATGTCGACGAGGATGAGGGACGAGTACACTAGGTCCTAGGATACCTCCAGGTTACGAATTTTGCTAGAGGGTCCTTTCTGCAGGACTTAGTACTTGGGGCAGAGGTTTATGCGTTAGACGCTAGGGCTATCAAACCCTGTTGTTCTTGCTCCTCTTCCACTATCCATGTGGACCGCCGATAGTGTGCTAATCGAGGCTATTGTGTTGTTCATGGTGGGACATGACGCTGATCTCTTTTGTGGGGTTGGGGATTATATTGAGTTTATCCAGACCCACCTCATGTTGTCTCTGACCAGAGCTTACGCGAGAGGCACTACAGATGTTCCTACTACTAGAGGTGTCGCTCATGCGGCTGAGCCTGATATTGGAGAGGCTGCTCCCACCGTCTATAAGGCTGGTTTGCTTGAGATTTCAACGGCGATCACCAACTGGTGGCCGAGTGGGATGGCCCACCAGATCTCGGTTGAGTTCCCAGAGGAGCGCAAGTACGTCAGGGACCCCGACGTGTAGCAGGTATGTACTTTGTCTTGCAATTTGTATTTCATATTCCCTTTTCTACATACTGATGTCCAAACTCACTTGTAGGTTCTGGTGGAGTACGTGGATGGCCTCCTTTAGTTTGTCGACTCCTTAATCCAAATGGTACGGAGGAGGGAGGCCCTACTCGCCTACCATGGTCATCAAGTACCTCATTTTTTCTCATCTGACATGCTCTGATTCTCTTCTTGCCATACTCATACTGATTTTGCACCAAATTGTACCGATTCTTTATTTCTTGTAAACAGCCTCCGCATGTACCTGCAGCACAGGTGGCACCAGCGGCACCTCCTCTGACTACGGGAAGAGAGGTAGACATGCTTCTGTATATGGCAGGAGTGAAAGTAGAGGTCAGGGTAGAGGTAGAGGTGCCTGGAGTCAGAGTGGAAAGTATTAGGCATAGGAAACTTCCTCATCTTCAGAGCTAACTTTGAGTGGAGATGATGTCGAAACTAGCAGCATTGGATGGAGGATAAGCAAGCACTCTAGGTTTGAGAGCGGAGAGGATGATGCTGGCTCTAAGTCACACTCCTCTAACGGCGGCAGCGCTGACGATGACAGTGATCCTAAGTCCCCTTCTCGGAAGAGGACGAAGAGGGCCTCTCGACACACCTGATGTGACTAACCCTGATTTTTGCACTCTTTTTACTCTTTTCTTTCGTTTTGGTAGTTCAAAACTTTGTATAGCTTTTTTTTTTTCTTTCTTTTTTTTCTCTTTTGTAAAAACTATGATCGAGGTCGAACCCTACAGTTTTATGAAAGAAAGGATTTTTCTTTGCGTAGCATCTCAAGAATGACACAACACTTGAATAAAAAAGACTATATTTGAAATTGAAACTACTTGTATTTGAATAAGTTCTTAACCAGATATTGAGCCTACAACTGACCAAAATGCAAAACACAACTCAATAAAGAAAAGACAAAGTAAAAACAATCTAAACACACCTACACTTACTAGAAACAAAAGACTGAAAACAAGACTCATAAAAACATAGAGGGCAAACATAATACTGCTACCAACTATTTGGTTGGCATGCTTGGCTGGCCGACCAACAAAATGGACAGCCAGCTGGAAAAATGGCAGGCCGACCAAGACATATGATTGGACAGTTGGCAACAGTTGCCAGCCACTCATACACCTTTATCTTCTATAAAGGTCTTCTCTTGTTGTTTCTTCGACAGAACTTCATTTTTTCTGCTGTTTTCTCTAAAAATGGAGATTTTTCTTATTGAGAGGCTCAAAGATTGGACGGCCACTTTGGACAGCACAGAAAAGGTGAATTTCAACGGTTTTGGCATAAACACTCTTTTTACTTTGAGTTGCACTTCACTTTGTTTTCTATTTCTCCATGTTGTTGCCTGTTGTTGGGACCTGGTTACTCATGTGTTTCGCTTTGGATCACAAGAGATGTGTCCCACTCTCGAAGAGTTTCAAACGTTAACGGAGTCGCGGCACAACAAAGAAATTATGCCTCAACCCCTTTTAGCCATGCACGGGCTCTTGAGCGGATGTGTGGCCTCTCTATTTGCGGGAAGTCCACTACTTGTTCAGGTAATGTTTCCCACCCTTTCTCATTTATGATTTCTCACATCACTTCGACACTCAATCTCTATTTTCTCTCAAAGCCCTTTCCTTACTTTTTCTCTCAACGCACATCTCTCTAGTCTTTAATCTCTCTTATTTTGTATCACTTCCCAGGTGTGGTTGATGGATAAGTTGAAGGTGGTGGATCTTTGCCTCGAATATTTGGCCAGATCCTACTTCTTTCGCTCACAACTAGTGAGCTTCCCCACAGAAAAGTTATAGTGTGACTGGATGTGCAGCAGATCTGCGACTAACATCGTTTGGCGATGCCCTTGGCTTAACTTGTCCGAGATGAGCTATAGCATGTCCTGCTAGTAGGGTATATAGTTCATTGGCCTTACACACTCTATTCTCTACTTCCCATTCCGGTTCAGATGTCAATTTGGATGTGATCAGACTCGTCCAGATGAGGGGGTTGAATACCCTGCTTCATTCCCAGTTCGTGCTTTGCACTTAGCTCGATACCTCGCTACTTGGAGGATGAGAGAGCTTCTGGCCCCTGCTGGTAGTTTCAGTTATGCCCTTTTCCACGAGTGCTTGGCTTGGCTTGGCTTGGCTTGAGGATGTGACACAGGTTAGGCCATCCTTGGCTGCAGAGACTTCTACGAGCGCAGGCAAGAGGCAGAGGACCATCACCTGACTTATCTGTGCCCCTAGTTTATTGCTTTGACTTTTCTTTTCAAGTTTTGTGATGTAAAAGAAACTTTGATTTAACCTGAAAGTTGGAGGGCGTACTTGTGTTGAAATCATGTAATTAAAGTTGTGAGTATTGAAAAGTTTCCTTTTTGGTCCAAAGAATAGTCTATGTTGCAAAAAAGTAAAATTTTGAGAAAATCAGCTTCATTAAAATCTTCAAAACAATTTTCGTAAATGGTCATCACCTGAAACACATGGAATCAATCCTCAAGACGCATAACCCTGAATCAAAAAGATCATAACTGGCTACAACTGCATTCACATTCACTATTGTTCTACCCCTTTGCTTTATCTTGCAACGGGCCCTTTAGCCAAATGGAGGTAAAACCACCAAATCAACCGATGGTGAGATGGTTCAAGCAACAATGGATAGGACAGTTGAGTTGAAAATGATTATGGTCAAACTTCGGGATGAAGTTGTCTACGTATTCCAAAGATGGGAATTAGGCCTTATGTAGTTTAGTTAAGGTTCACTCGGGTATTAACACTCTTCTTTTGCGCTCTAACTTTTGCCAAAGAAGCCCTTTCGGGTTTTCAACCTTGCGAGCTCTATTTTTTCTTATTTCTAATTTTTCATGCTCTAACTTTTGCCCAGGTCTCCTTTTCGGGTTTTCGGCCTAGCGAGCCTCTCAAGGGTAGTATTTCTTCAACTTGTCCATATTGATCAGTTGCGAGACCTCCCAGCCATCTAAATCCATAAGGATGATTGCTCCTCCTGAAAAAATAGATTTGATGATGTAGGAACAAGTCCAATTGGGTCGAAACTTGCCCCTAGGGTCATGGATAGGAGCTCGGTTGTCTTTGATCACCATATTTGCTTCTTTAAGGTTTTTGGATTTAACTTTCTTGTTGAAGGCCCTGGCGATTCTGCGCTGATATCCCTTGATGTGATACAATGCCTTTAACCTCCTCTCGTCAAACAACATTAACTCTTTGAACCTATTCTGTTGCCAATCTACCTCTGTTATTTGGCACTCGGCTATGATTCTCAACGACGACACTTCAATCTCAATCGGCAAAACAGCTTCCATCCCATATACCAAAGAGTAGGAGTTGCCCTTGTAGATGTTCGAATTGCCGTTCTGTAACCCCAAAGTGCAAAAGGCAGTTTATCTGGCCAATCCTTGTAGGTTTTCACTATCTTTCGTAGGATGTTCTTGACATTCTTATTTGCGGCTTCAACGGCTCCATTGGTCTGTGGCCTATATGTTGATGACTTGTGAAAAGTCACGTTGTATTTCTCAAGCAAATCCACCACCTCCTTTTTGAAGTGTGAGCCATTGTTTGATATGATCTCATTTGGCACCCCGTACCTGCAGATAATGTTATTCCTAATGAGCTTGGCTACATGTGACGCTTTCAACACAAAATATGACTGTGCATCCACCCACTTGGTAAAATAGTGAATCGCCACCAAAATGAACTCGTGTCCATTCAAGCCCTTTGGTGAGATTGCTCCGATGATGACAATTCCCCAGACTGAGAAAAGCCATGGTGAAGTCATGTTGTAGAGCTTTGATGGCAGGATATTCATGTGATTAGCATGGATTTGACATTTGTGGCCTCGCAGAAAAAAGTTGATACAATCTTCCTCTATGGTTGACCAATAATAGCCTTGCCTAAGGATCTTCCTAGTCAGCATCACACCATTCACGTGTGCTCTACACTCTCCTCCATGGATGGCCTCCATGAGACGTTTTGACTCTTCCTCTTCGACACAGAGCTTATGCATTCCTAGATGCCCTCTTTTATAAAACTTTCCTCCGCATATGATGAACTGGACGACTAGACTCCATATTCCTCATTTATCCTTGGCATTGGCCCCTAGTGGATATGTATTCTTCTCTAGAAAGTTCCAAATGTCATGATACCAGGGGTTCTTGTCCTGAACTTCACCTATTAAGTTTGATGATAATTGGACGCATCTTAACCCCAAGCGTTATGTCTACCATGGAGGGTACAGTTGCTAGCGCATTAGCAAACATGTTATTCTCTCTTAATAATTGCGTAAATGTCATTTTTTCAAACCTTGGAATTACATTGTCTAGGGTCTGGTGATAAACTTTCATTTTTCTCTTCTTTGACCTTCTAATCTCTATTGGCTTGGGAAACAACCAGGTTTAGGTCTCCAATGACGTCCAACCTTATTGCCCCTAGTTCTAGGGCGGCTTCCAGTCCAGCAATATATGTCTTGTACTCTGCTTTGTTGTTGGATACTTTGAACCAGAGTTTGAAAGCTAGGGATATATGGAAATCATTGGGTGCTATGAGAAACACGCCTATCCCATAACCGTATTGATTAGCCGCTTCATCAAAGCACATTTTCCACATCTCCTCTTCGACCTACAGGATCTCATCATCTAGGAACTGGTACTATACTGCTTTATCTGGGTGGTCTGCTAGAAATTCCGCTACTGCTCTTCCTTTGATCGACTTGCGAGTGACGTACTTGAGGTCAAACTTCGAGAAAAGAAGCAACCAACGAGCTAGTCTACTAGTAAGTGCTAGTTTCTCAAAGAGATATTTGATAGGATCTAATCACGAAACCAGAAGTATGAAATGAGCAAACAAGTAGTGTCTCAACTTCTTAGTAGCCCAAACCAAAGCTAAGCAAGCCTTCTCCAGAGGAGTGTAGCGGGTCTCGTAATCTAACATCTTCTTACTCAGATAGTAAATGGAGTTTTCCACCTTAGCTTCTGATTCTTGTGCTAGCATACATCCCATGGTTGACTCTGTCACCGATACAGACATGATTAGTGGCTTCCTCGGCTTTGGTGGCAATAATACAAACGGATTTTGAAGGTATTGCTTGACTTGTTCGAAGGCAAATTGACATTGATCGTCCCACTGGAACTTCTTCCCCCTTTTCAAGAAACCAAATAGTGGTTCACAAGTCAAGGTTAATTTGGAGATAAACTGTCTTATGAATTGAACCTTTCCCAGAAAGTCGCACACCTCCTTTTCAGTTTTTGGTGGTGGCATTTCTAAGATAGCCTTGATCTTGGATGGATCTACTTCAATTCCCCTCTACGTAATTAGAAAACCTAGCATTTTCCTTGCAGTCATCCAAAAAGTGCATTTCTGTGGGTTCAACCTCGACTTGTACTCCCTGATCCGTTCCAAGAATTTTTCCAGCATGATGTATTGGCCTTCTTGTTCTTTGGTTTTAAAATCATATCATCCATATACACCTCGACTTCCTTATGGATCATGCCGTGTAGGATTGTGGCTGCAACTATCTGATATATGGTACCGGCGTTCTTTAACCCAAATGGCATAACCCTGTAATGTAGGTACCCCACAGCATGGTGAACGTAGTCTTCTCTATGTCCTCAGGCACCATCAAAATCTAGCTATACCCCAAAAACCCATCCATGAACAATAACAACACATGGCTTAGGAGTAGCCTTATTTAAATCCTAGAAGTCGATGCAAACTCTAATTCTGCCATTTTTCTTTGGAACTGGAACAATGTTGGCCAACCAAGTCGGATACTCAGATACCATCAATAATCTAGCATTGATCTGCTTGGGGACTTCCTTCTTAATTTTTAGCGCTCAATCTGGACGAATTCTACGGAGTTTCTGCTTGACTGGTCGGGCCTTGAGGTCAAGAGGGATCCGGTGCTATACAATCATAAGATCGATTTCAGGCATGTCTTCACAGGACCATACAAAAACATCTTTGAATTCTTTTAATAAAGCTGCTAAGCATTCGCGTTCCTCCAAAGGCAACATGGACTTGATCTGGACTAAGTGTGGATCCTTCTCAGTACCCACGTTAATTGTAATGATTTCATCTGTGCAAGGCTTAACATGCCTTTCCTTCTCTTGGTCAATCAAACTTTTCAAAGCCCAAGGGATTTCTTCATCTTCGTTTAAGTCCAAATTTTGCAAATCAATATCAGTACAGCAAACTAAAGGCACAGAGAAGTAAGTGAAGTCTACTGCATTCTATTGATAAAGTCTGGGTCCTCTGTTATAGTTGACTCAAAAGAAAAACTAATAGAAGACCTCGACGAGACTTTGGCATTCAGGTTACCACCCTCGGAAGTGCCAGACTCAAACTTCTCAGACTAACTCGAATTTGAGTCCGACTTAATAGACTCAATGGAATCAGATTCAGGCTTATCATCTGATTCAAAACTAGCAATAAAGCCCTTCTCAAACTGCCAAGTGAGGCCTGGCGCCCTCGACGCATTCAAAATGCAACTGGGGAAGTCCACGACCGATTCCTCTCCGATCATAGAAATTGTAAAGGTATTCCCTAAGTTCTCCATACTAGTCTCAGGATCTGTCAAGAGATCAGTCAATGCTACAGGTACTCTAGCCTCACTGTTGTCTAAATTGTCATCTTTACTCTGGCCAGTGTTGTTCATCATTGTCTTGAAGTTGATGGTCAAAGAAGATTTTGAAACCTAGGAAATGCTTTTTCATTAAGGAATCCACTCAAGGCTCAAAAAAGCCGCAGAGGGGAAAATCCTCTCCTTCTCTAACAATGCGCCCATTTAATGTTTCCCAGATTGTCCTATGACCAGCTCATAGTGTTTCCCTGCTCTCTTGGTGTTGGCCCTTTCTCTCATCTCTTCTCCTCTTCTTCTCCAGTCTTCTTTGGTGGGCACATAGCCCAACCTAAAGGCATGTGGATTGTGTGGCACCTCAGCTAGCACCACAAAACCTTTTCTTCCACTTCTTTCAAGCCCCATCCTAGGAATGTGCCGCAATTTGTTCATAAAATAAATGGACTGAGCACTAACATCAGTGGCGGAGGGACGTTGGGGCGAGGGGGGTCACATGCCCCTCTGACTTTTCAAATTTTTTTTTTGGGGCGTCTTACTTACACTTACACACAGAGCACTTTTCTATACATAATACAAACACACTCATTGATACACCACATACTCCCACTTTTTTGTTTTCTTTTTTCTTTTCTTTTGGAATACCAATCCTAATTTTTTTATTTTTTATTTTTAGAATCCCAATCCCAATCCCAATCAAACACTGATACACAACTTTTTTTTTTTTTTTTTTTTTATGAGTGCACCCAACTCCAATTACGGTAAGGTTAAAACCCTAAAACCCTAAAAGTGTATGAAATTCTTTATTTTATTTATTTATTTATTTATTTATTCACAGTACCTGTTATGTGTCTTCGTATTTTCTCTGTCTTCTTTGTCTCTCTTTGTTGCTTTGCAATTTATCGACTCGTGATTCGCCAGATTAGGATCACACAACACAGATTTAGGACCACACTGCAATCTTGGTATCTTCTCTTCATTGTTTACAAATAACTTTATTTATTTATTTATTTTACTTTTAAATAAAAATTATGAGTATTAATTCATAGTTATTTGTCAAGTTTTGATTTGTAAAATTTTTTTATTTGTTATTATTTATGTTAAAATAAGAGATTTTGATATGCCAAAATTATGAATCTTAAGTGGTGGTGATTTATATTAAAATTAGGGATTTTGGTTTGTTGTTGTTTGTGCTAAAATTAGGGATTTGATTTGTGCTAAAATTAAAAATATTAATTTGCAATGATTAATATTTAAATTAGGAATTTTGATTTGTTACAATTTGTGCTAAAATTAGAAATTTTGATTTGTGTTAAATTTAAATTTTTTGATTTGTATTAAAATTGGAGATTTTGATTTGTCGGGGTTTGTGATTTTGATTATGAATTTTTATTTTGATTTTTAGTTTTTTCAAACAGTCATGGAGAAATATTTCAAAAGAAAATCAAAGTTGGAATCATGTCTTCCTCAAGAAGAAGATGATAATTATTTTTCCACAAAACAAAGTCACATTGAAATCAACTTAGTAGACCTTCCTGCAGATCCAGGACTACAGCCTCGGATTATGGACTATAATGCTAATGATCAAGGCCAAATTCATAGGGAATATATACAAAAAGGTCCTTGTCAACCTCGTGATCAGAATTTTTCACAAAAATCATTCGGACAAAAACTTCGGTGATTTAATCAGGCTTGGTTTAGTGAATTTCCTAATTGGTTAGAGTGTAGCGTAGCAAAAGATGCAGCATTTTGTTTATGTTGTTATCTTTTGAAACCCGATATTGGAGATCAATCTGGTGATGATTCTTTTGTTGGTGAGGGTTTCTGAAATTGGAAGAAAAAAGAAAAAATTCAGACTCATGTTGGAGGTCCCAATAGTGCTTATAATCAAGCTTTGAGTAAATGTCAAGACTTGTTAAACCAAAACCAACATATTCAAATGATTTTTTTTCAAACAATCTGATCAAGCTCCAATTGAGTATCGAACCCGTTTCAATGCATCAGATGATTGTGTGAAATTTCTTCGAAGACAAGGACTTGCGTTTCGTGGGCATGATGAATCTGAAAATTCAAGTAACCAAGGAAATTTTCTTCAACTTCTCAAGTTTCTTACTAATCATAATGAAGATGTCAAAGTGGTTGCATTGAGCAATGCTCCATAAAATCTCAAGTTGGCATTTCCTGATATTCAAAAAGATATTGTAAATGTGGCCTCATTTGAAACTATCAATGTGATTATTAGAGATCTTGGTGATGCATTTTTTTCTATTTTGATTGATGAAGCCTGTGACATATCAATGAAGGAGAAAATGGTAGTTGTAATACGATATGTTGACAAAAAAGGCCAAGTGATTGAGCGCTTTTTGGGTATTGAGCATGTTGCTAATACGAATGCTCTCTCACTCAAAGAAGCTGTGGAAAATTTATTCTTCAGACTTAGATTGAGTATTTCCAGATTGCAGGGTTAAGGATATGATGGGGCTAGTAACATGCAAGGCGAGTTCAATGGTCTTAGAACACTTATATTGAAAGAGAATCTTGTGCATATTATGTTCATTGTTTTGTTCATCAATTGAAATTGGCACTTGTAGCCGTGGGAAAGAATCATAATCAAATAGCTTTACTTTTCACTTTGGTTTCTAATGTGGTGAATGTTGTTGGAGTATTATGTAAACGCCAAGATATTGTTAGGGAGAAGCAAGCTGCAAAAGTTGCTGAGGCACTTAATACTGGAGAGCTATCTAGTGGGCAATGCTTAAATCAAGAAACTAATCTTAAATGTGCTAGCGATACACGTTGGGGTTCACACTATAGTACTTTAGTCAGCTTGGCTAGTATGTTTTCAATAGTGATTGATGTGCTTGAAATGATTTCAGAGGATGGTTCAAATTCAGAACAACGAGCAGAAGCAAATGTATTATTGGACTCAATTCAATCATTTGAGTTTGTATTCAACCTTCATTTGATGAAAACGATATTGGCTATTACAAGTGAGTTATCGCAAGCACTACAAAGAAAAGATCAAGATATTGTTAATGCCATGAATTTAGTTCAAATTTTTAAAGCATGGCTCTGAAAGATGAGAGAGAGTGGGTGGACATCTTTACTTGATGATATTTTGTCTTTTTGTGAAAAAGCATGAAATTGATGTTCCCCAAATGGATGATATGTTTGTAGCTCGAGGGAGAAAAAGGCACAATGCTCAAGAAATTACAAACTTATATCATTATTGTGCTATGTTATTCTACACTGTTTTGGATGTGCAAATTCAAGAACTAAATGCTCGTTTTACTAAGTCGAACACTGAGTTGTTACTTTGTGTGGCATGTTTGAATCCATCTAACTCTTTCTCTAGTTTTGACAGGAAAAAGTTAATTCATTTTCCTGAATTTTATCCCAAAGGATTTCTTCAGTGGAGCTCATGGTACTTAATGATCAACTTGATACATGTATTATTGACATGATATCCAGTAGTGAGTTCTTAATGTTGAATGGAATTGCTGATCTTGCTAAGAAAAATGGTGGAGATTGGAAGAGACAAATTATATCTATTGGTGTATTTGCTCTTGACTTTAGCATTAATCTTACCTGTTAAAACTGCTACTATTGAGAGGGCATTTTCAGCTATGAATATTGTGAAGAATTAGTTGTGGAACCGAATGGATGATGAATAGATGAATGATAGCTTGGTTGTCTACATTGAGAGAGATATTTTTGATGGCATTGACAATGATACTATCATGGAAAGATTTCAAAAGATGAAAACTTGACGGGGTCAATTGTAAAAGTTTAAAATTAAAACTTTTTGTAATGAATATTAATTTTTAGTGTTTAATATTAGCTTGAAAAATTATTATTATGTTATTGTTATTGATTGGAGAAGAAAAATTTTGAGATTATAATTAATAGGTGCCCCCATATATTAAATTCCTAGCTCCGCCATGGACTGACATACATGCCTTCGTCCTCGGCTAGGATAGTCTGTACCACTTGGGCTTCTGCTAGAGTGAAACCCAAAAGAAACACATCCTTATTACCATGATTGATTTCCAGCAAAGGTGTAGTAACCATTGGTGGTGGATGAATAGATGAGTTTCTAAAAACGGTTGCAACTCCTCTCTCATGACGGTATTTCAACATTTGATGGAGGGTGGAGGACACAACCTTCATGTAATGTAACCAGGGCCTCCCTAGAAGTAGGTTGAAGGTAGTCGGCACATCGAGCACATGGAACTCAATCTCATGCTCGGAAGGGCCCACTTGGATATGTACTTTCTCCGTCCTCATAACTTCCCTACTCGTATTGTCGTACACCCGGATCACCTGAGTCGTGGAGATGAAATCTACCAGCTTTAGGCCTATTGCATCGGCGGTGTGAGAAGGACAGACGTTGATAGCAGAGCTGGTGTCCACTAGAACTACTGGAACCCATTTTCCTCTACACTCAACAGATATGTACAGTGGCTTGTTGTGAGCCGATCCTTCCGGTAGCAGTTCCTTATTATAAAAGGTGAGCATAGGCTTGGTGCAACCTAGGAAGATCAGACAGATGAGCTACTCTGGTGTAGTATCGATGGATAACTTAGCTTTATCCGTCGCCAACAAAACTGCTTGTCGATGTACTAGCAAAGCTATAAGGAGGCCCCAAATGGAAATGTCATCCTAGATCTTTTTTAGCTATTTTAGAACCATCTCTTCTTCTAGTCTCTTCTCCTTCTCCTTCTCAATCTCCTTGTCCTATCCCGAAGGTTCTACTTGGTTCAAGTGTGGAGGTTTGAAATACCGTCCACTCCTGGTTAGGTGATCTATCTCTTTGGCATACCAAGTCTCGTCCGGGATGTGATCTCCCCAGTCTACGTCTATGTGAGCAAGATACAGATCGCTATCTTCCAACCATTCACATTCATTCGCTGACAGACAGTTGTCTGGCTCCATTTGAATCACTCCCACATGACAAAGTGTTATAGTCTTCTGACTATCTTCGATCATCTCTTGTTCAAATTGCCCCAGCATAGCTTTCTGTTTAGCATCTCCAATTTCATCAACGCCCAATTCTTGGGTTTGTTTTTCTGTTCTACTGCTCTTAGGCACTTTCCCTTTCTCTTTAGCTTTCCCAGCTATGATAGCTGCCATAACTTTCTTTCCTTTAGACTAAGCTTTGGTTTCCTCTTCTTTGTCATCATTACTCAACCATCCCCGATTATCAACTGACAAGCTTAGATCAAAACCACCGATTTGCACATTGCCTTGGTCCTATTCTTCGAAGAATTGGAGCTTGTCCAAATCTTCCTTGATATCTGCAAGATCATCCAACCCTTGGCTTGGGCCATCTTCTCTGACCACATTAACATCAACTGAGCTCGATAGTACTACCTGAGGCTTGGGTTGAGCAAGAGGAACAATGTATTGACTCGGGTCATATTCCTCCTCAGATAATTCCCTGAGAATTTTCAGTGACAGACTGGCACTTCCTTCCAAGGTCGAAAACTCCTCTTCTTCGAGCATTGTGACCACATGTTTATGAGACTCAGATTGTAGGTTAGATGTGTTCATCATGCACAAGTCTATGCCATCAGGGATGAACAACATCGTCTTTGGTATATGAGAGGGGGTGATATAGACGCTCAGCTCATAGGACAGGGGTAGTGTATGGATGTGGTTGGTGTGTAGTGGGGGCAATACCTAGTTATGGTTGGGAAGTGGATTGGTTATGGTGTTTGGCCTTTGGGGTGGAGCTAGAACTTTGTTGTCGATGAGATCCGGGATCTCATGACATAGGTGGTAGCACTTATCTGTTTCGTGGCCATGTTATTGATGGAAGGCACAGTACTTGGTGGGATCATGCCTAGGTGGGAGAGGGTTTGGAAGTGGTCGAGGGTCTAGGGGTTTCAAATGCCTCTTTTTTATTAACACCTGCATGGCTTGATATAGAATCATGTGAAGATGATTGAGTGTCCTTTGGTTTGGATAGGATTGGAAGTTTGTGGGCTCATATTGGCAAAAGGGTCAGCGGTTTTGGTAGTGGTGACAACACTCACCTCTGAAGGCCTCTTAGCCAGCTCCTTGTCATCTAATATGATACCCTGTTTCATCGCGTCTTCAATCTGAACACCCATTTCATGAAGCTCTTTAAAGGTAAACAATGGGAGAACTATCATTTTCTGAAGCAACTTGCCGTGAAGATTTCAGATAACCATTTGGATTTGGTCCTTTTTTGAGGGTCGGGTTGTCATAATCGATGCCTTGGCCCTCCATCTAGTTACAAACTCTGAGAAGCCCTCTTTCGGTTCCTGACGCATTGCCTCAAGATCACGAGTTGTGACCTCGATCTGCGTGTTGTAGAAATATTGGGCAATAAAAGATTCGGCCAACTTCTCATAGCTTTGTTTCACAGAGTCCTCCAATTTAGCATACCAAATGGCAATTATACTTGACATGGTTTGGCCAAAGAGCGACAACTTCAGAGGTTTGGTCAAACCCATTGGTCGCATGATATCAAAGAAAATGCGCAGATGCATCATTGGATCTACCGACCTAATGAAGCTATTAATATGCGGCCTTTTGAACCGTTCTGGCAAAGTAACGGCAGATTCAGTACATCCATCCTCTATATCTAAAATAGAGTTAACACCATGTGCCTTCTTGAACAGTTTTTCAAGTTTGCTGACTTTGAGCATGGTCAGGTCAACCTTGAATTCAAAAGATGCCTCAGTTGGTAAACTGGAGCTCTAGACATTTGTACTGGAATTGGGTCTGCCTGGATGGGAAAAGTTGGAACACCCTTAACTGGTGGATCCCAAGCAGCAATAGCATTGGCATTGGTACTGAGCATAGAAGTAGCCACGTTAGGTATATGTGAAGCATAAGTCACAGCTGGTTGCTGCTGTTGACATTGTAACCTATTTGTGACATAGGCTTGATTGGCCATGTCATGCTGGAGTGAGTCGACTGATTATTGCTGATGAATCAATAATTCCTCCAAGTCTGATGATGGATACTGAGCCATTCTAGGAGTAGGTGACTGTGCTTAAGGTGAATTGAGTATAGGTGAGCTGAGGGGTGATTGCTGAAATAACTGAACTGGTGAACCCCGCCTGATATTTCTTCGCCTTGCAATTGGTGACAGTGAGGCAAACACTAGCTGTCTCTGAACAAGATCTCCGACCTTATAGAGCCTTCCGACACGGGTCCAAAGTACTTTGGGGATATCAGACCTTTAATGAAGCTAGTGTTTTAGAGGACCAATACATACAACAAATAGGAGATAAAACAGACACTAATTGAATCTGGATGCATATCGCTTTTTAGACTACCTAAAAACAAATATAAAAACTAAAAAATCGGATAGCACCTCAGCTAAGATTTTATTAGAACAGATATGATCATAGCTGTAGGATTGGACTCCCATTGAATTTTGCCCCATGAACTAATATCAAATGTACCATTGATATGAAGCACCCCTGTACAGTTTCACTATAGAGCACATACCAGGTAAAGAGAGCCAAAACACTCCTATGAGCAGGTAGGGTTACCCTGCCCTTGTTTTGGTATGATCTAGGGTTTCACTACTTCAAGCGAGTAGTTTCACAAATCCTGCATATGGGTGAGCATCATGTCCTATGTTGGAACACTCACTAGAGCTTTACTATATGCACTAGGCCAATTGGTCAAAGGGGTACCTCAACAAGGTTACCTAATATACCTCTCACACCTAACACCGAAAAGTGAAAGGAGGACCAAGCGATACAGCAGTAACCCAGATCCAAGGGTTGTGTTCCCAACGTGACATTGCCTATGTCTGACCAGCCTTCTGGCAAGCTTTTGGCAAGCCTCCGGCAAGTTGTCCAAGATATCAGATAGTAAACACAGTGACTTAGAGCACCATACAGATGCAATGCAATGAACATATATCTGTAAATAAAATGTCACATCATGAAGTCCAAGTCAAGTTCTCTAAATATCCCCAGCAGAGTCGCCAGAAATTGTAGCTTGCTTTTCGTGCTCCTCAGAGGGGTTTAGTCTCCTCGGATATGATAGCCCTACAGTTCAGACTCTTGTGGTTTTGAATCTGGTTTCACAAATGCAATGTGAAACAGAAAAAACGAATAAGAGTCCAAATTCGACAACTCTTGGAAAATCCATTAATCATCAGAGATGCCAAAAATAGACTACATTGCTAGATTTCAGAGTCGCCACCTAAATATTTTGGGAAATTTAGGAAACTAGTGACTCGTGCCAAAGGCCACTTGTCCGTTATAACCTAAATGTCTTGACTCGGGAACTTAGGTATGAGAGTGGAAGGTCATGAATTGAACACCGCACTCACCCGATCAAAGATCGGCCTCTGCTAATCATGATGTGATTTTTATGGACAGTATATGCTCATGTTCTGTTTATTATGCTGACTTACTATGTGAGGCACACAAGTATAGACTATACCACCTACTTTGGAATGCTTTGATTTCTTGTTTGTTTTGAAAAGAGTTATACATTTATCAAAGTCGTTCCAACTTAAGCGAAATAGCCTTCATCCACAGGCATTCAAAGAGGTATTTCAAATACGCACGTAGCCTCATGGTGGTATGCTTGACATGGCAACACAAACACATATGTAATATGCTAAAGCAAAAATGCTCACCTAGTACTCAACTGAAGCAAGTCAAAGAGAAGAATATAGTTAGAATAATGCATGATTTCTAATATGCAAGTGATTAATGCAACACATATAAGAATGCAACTAATAGGTTCTACTTATTAACATGTCATATGGATCAACTTAGAGCATATGGTAACACAAGTATTCAAGTAAGTAGGAAATGACAATGATATTCAAGAACAATGATGAACTAAACCTTATGTATGCATGCAAAAATGGATACAAAGCATAATAATGATATGAAATGAAAACATGACAATATATGCAACCACGATAAGTATATAAATAAAAGTTAGAAAGAAACGGGGGTTGGAAGACATATAAATATTACAAGTTTTCCCTCACACAAGAGGGTCCGAATGAATGTCCTAATTAACTAATTATTACAACACAATTGAATGAATTAATCAATCAATTATTACAAATTTGAATGAAACCGAAGCAACTAATTAATTACAACTTACGAATCTAAAAGCTACAAATCTAATGGACTTGAATGGACTTGAATGGGAGGCGAGGAACCACATGTGTGCAACTGAGAACATCCTTCAGAAACCTCTCTATTTGCTACTAGAATCTGCTCTATTTACAGTTAGAAAATTATTCTGTTTTGGCCTCAGGATTTGCTCTCCTCTACTGTAAAAGTGCCACTGTCTGCACAAAAATTGGTGGCCGGCTAACCTAAGAGAGTGGTCGGCTGTACAGAATGATGGCAGGCCGACCACTACTTCTGGGAATACCCGGCTGCAACAGAGCTGAAATAGAGCAAAACAGAGTGTTTCCAGGAGATGTTTATCCTCTTTGCCCTTCCCTATCATGAAGATGATCAAGGGAGGAGTAGATTCCATTCTCAAATCATCAATCATCGCAAATTTGTTGCATGATGATCTTAGAAATGATAGGATAAGAGCTCAATAAATGAAACAAAAGATAAACATTACCTCATATCTATTATGGAGTTACCTCAAGGGAGGGGATAGACTTGCTTTATCAATCATCGAGCATCACTGAAATAGTATGCAATGATCCAAGATGCAATAGGTTCAGCATAACGTCTGATTGAACCTAACCAAATTTTATTATCTTTTTACCCATTTTTAATCCAATTTTATTAACATTTTTACTTACCTATCCATTTTCTTCCTTTTTGTCTAAAGGTGGTGACTACATATACTAAGTCTAAAGCAATAAAGAATAGCAAGCATGAGTTGACCGAAGAAACGAGGTTTTCAAGCCCTTTTCTATGGGGGAATGTACAAAGGAAGAATCAAACTCATTTATAAGCAATAATGAGTTTAGAGTCAAACCCGAAATGAGGAATAATGAATCCAAATCCGAACTCGATAATGAGCTATAATGGCTTTTTCCTTTGTGATTTTCAAGGCTCTAACTAGAAAATTAGTCCTTCAAAAGTAATGCACCGACGATAAAGGGATGTGTCAAACAAGAGATGATGCTTAGCATAAGAGAAATGTAATGCCCTGGTAATGATCCTCCGAAGAGATGAAATCATTTAGCATGAGGGGTCTCTTTCTTATGCCTTAAGCAACATTCTTTTGTTTGATACAACTCTTAATCAAAAGAAATAAAGAAAGGAGTGAGATAGCAGAGTATTAATGAAAACGTGGATGATTACAATGACATGAATATATGTACATGAAAGCTATAAAAAAAATTTTAAAAAAATGAAAGAAAAGACTATCAACTCAAATGGATTGGAAGCTATGGCCTATACACCAAATCCATGAGGACTTACAACAACACAACTATAATATTCAAAGTATAAATTAAATAAACACATTAAACAACCCCTAAGCTCCAAAAAACATTGGCCAAAACCAAAAGAAACAAAGTGCAAAAAAGGCAAAGCAATAAGCTATGGAACAAGGCCTAAGGAAAGGTGGCTAACCCCCCCCCCCCTTTTTGTAACTTTAAATCATATTTTAAGCCTAAAAACCACTTTGAAATCAATATGAAAATACAAGAAAAGCGGGAGAAAAGATGGTTAAAGAGTTCAAAGATTACCCCTTTAAAGAGAGGATTTTCTTCTTGGTTGACAAACTACAAGCTTAACACTCTAGGATCTGAAATTATCTTCATGAACCTCAACAAAAGCCTCAAGTTTAAGCTTAAAAGGTGTATGTATAGTGCATGTATATTTCAAGAGAGGAGGGAAGTGTGTTGGACAAGTTATGGCTCTTGGCAAAATTTTGTAACCCCAAACCATGAGGGAGGGGGCTTGTATTTATAGAAAAATAGGTTCTCACATTGGAAATATCTATAAAGAGACAGTTGTTGCAAGGCATGCACATGGGTACGACCGGCCAACTGAAAATGGCCTGCCGGCCACTTGTTGGCCAGCTCTTCTCTGAGTGGTTAGGCTAGAAATAATATAGATTTTGGTCCAAAGGGGCTGCAAGGTTTAGATTTTAAAGCTTGAAACTGAATCATTTTGTTGAAATTTTGAACAATTGCACAGCATAACATTTTATCATCGAGTGTTCAAAGTGAGGCGCCTAAGTCTTAAGGGCGGTCAAAAGAGGGTGTCTACACCGAGCGATACTCTGAAAGAAACGTTGGAAACTCTTTCAAGCGCCACACTTTACCGGTGGCTAGTCGGAAGGACAACGAAACCTCCATATAGCCCAACAATACACACGCTTTACTGGTCACAAGTTGGAAGGAAACGGACCCTTATTCGGAACTTTATTCCACAATTCGTCACTTCAATTCAAACAAAATTATGTCAACAACACATAGGTTTAAAGAAAAAATTTGTCTTATTACAAGAACATAATGTGTTCTCACACAATATCCCATATTCCAAAATCAATTCATTTTTATTCAATCGCATAACCCATTTAATTCAGTATACATTACACTAATTCTCACCACCCATTTACTATACATGAACCCATTGCTCAAGATTATTTTCACTACATTTAACAACCCACATTTATAGCCAATTCAACCAAACATCAATTCAATTTCAAGAATTAAAAGCCAATCGAAGAAAACCCCATCTCTAACTAAAAGTTGAAAAAAAAAGACTAGGGTTTGAACAAAAATTTGGGCTTTTCATTTTAAAAGGTATAACCAGATTTCAATAGCAAAAAACTTTAATAATCAACTTTAAATTGTGGGTTATCTCTTTTCAGTTAGAAACCCTAACATTTCTCTACATGCATTTCAAGAAAATCAATTTCAACTAAAGATTTATGCAATAAAAACATGTCATCTATCTATCTATATGAAAATATTGAAGAGGTACAAAAACGTCCCTAACTCTTGCAAGGAGAGAAAGAGACCCGGAAACCCAACGTCGATGGAACCACGATCCGCTCAGATTAACACGAACTATTCTTGCTTTTCATTTTTCGACAAGGGACTAGGGTATGATTCTCACTTTAAGAAGATGAAATCTGGGGTTTAATGAGCTTGGAGCTCAACAATGGCTGGAGAGAGAGAGAGAGAGAGAGAGAGAGAGAGAGGGAGGGAGAGAAAAGAGAGAAAAATCTGAAAAGAATGAAGAGAAGTGGCCCAAAAAAGACTTTTTAAAGTGTTGATCCTGAACAGATCGCTTGAGTGACGGAACCTACACTTGAGCGTTAGAGACAGAAATTCGCTCGAGCAATGAAACCTTCACCCGAGTGTAGAACGCAAACTACTAGTACATGCTGCAGACTAAAGTACTGGAACACCTCAAAGACTGCTCCTTCTTTGCTCAAGCAATGAAGAAAATTTTACTGAGCGTTACAATCTCCCCTCTTAGAAAATTTAGTCCTTGAAATTTAAGAAATACCCAACTCAGAAAGAGAAAACATCAACGAACTGGACCTACAATTAGAGGCCTAAATTCATCCCCGGACTAACTTCCCAAATTCCAAACCAATACCATAATATCTTCTTGATTCCGAGTAAAAGATCAATAGGTTAAAGAAAATGAGTCACTACTGACTCATCGACTATAATAGATAAACAATAGATAAGACAAATGGAATCCTCTATAACAAACAACTTTAGAACCAAAATTCGAATAGAGGTTATGAACACCCCCACAAACCAGACAACATACCCAGATTCACGGAACTAAAACTCATCAGAAGAGCATCTATACTCGTAAGACCCGTCACCACTACTTCAACAGTATACTCAACATCTAATAATCACTGGACAATTAATACTCCGGAATTCAAGAACAATCATGCACTCCAGCGTAGGAGCTCTCACAAAGAAATAGAATTTGCCAAGGAAAAACTAGGTCAATCGCTTTAACTGGGTCAATCGCTTTAACTATGCCAACCCACTCAAAACAAAACACAAATACTTCCGATAATTAATATCTCAAAACTCAAGACTAAACCCACATTCACAACCAACTCGCATTCAATTCTCCCATTAGAAAGAAACTCAACCCACAAATTGTACTATGATATAACATATTTAAACAATAGTAACCCATCAAGACAATATGTTCAATTATCCATCATCAACCTCGGTTCGATGCATTACTTACGCCAACTCTGAAAAATTAAGGAATTAGTTGCTTACCATGAAATTTATCTTTGTTTTGAAAACACCTCTTTGAGTATAGCGAAAATATTATAAGTGAAAATAAATAAATAATTAAATAACATAACATAACATAAAATGTTCCAACTCACACTGCATGTAAAACAAAATTTCCTATCTCAACAAAATTTTCAAGAACCAACAACAGTGATTTCAATTCCAATGCAAGACAAGGCCACAATATTAGAAACTGCATTTCCATATCTCTTTTTCGACATCACCACTGGCGGCCACCAACTATCACTCAAGATCACTGATCATGGCCAAGGTGATTCCACCAGTTAATCTTAACATTTACCAAAACAACAATTCTTAAAAGCAACAATCGTCTTGAGGGACATCAATGCACATGCACACTTATAAATCTTTGGTTTTTTTATCACCAATTAACAATCACATTTCTCATTTTCAAAATTTTCTCTTCTACCAAGTCAAGGAATTTTCACACATATTCACACTAAATACCGCACTCACACAATCTAATTTCAACACCTTAGAGTGCATTTCCAAGCATTCTTTAGTGACACAATTTCTTGCCCAAAGCGAAAACAACTTATGAGGTGACTACTTGTCATCCTCTTCTAGACACAAGACAGTGAACATCACTACCCCTTAACACTTAGCACTCAAACACTGTAGACACCCCATTTTTGACCGTCCTCAAGACTTGGACGTCGCCGCTTGAACACTCGGTGATTATCCATGTTCGTGTTCGTTTGGAGTTCCCGGAGTTCTCGGCTACGCGCCTTGCCTCAGGACCTCCGAACTTGACCGTTTGTGTCTGGTTTTGCACCAAACACTTGTGCTTTGCCTTGGAGGGGCAGGGAATGCCTTGTGAGGCATCCCCACACACCACCGACAGTGGCTAGAGGCCACCGGCTGGTTGGTGTTGCCATCGGCACTATATTGTGCCGGTCGGCACTCTTTTGTGCCGGTCGGCAGTCAATTTTGTCAAAATGACAATTTTGCCCTGCCGACTACTGTTCAGTTGCTTTTTGAGATATTTTGAAGCAGCTGTATAGCATTTGTTTCCCCTCCATACACGTGTATGGAGGGATGAGCCTTTGGTTTGCTTAGCTTGTAAGCTTTGTTGCCTATAAGAGAGGGCTCTCTTCTCTTGGCTCAAGGGTTAGAAAAATTAGACATTTTTAGAGAGAAAAGACAGAGAAGGAGCTCTGGTTCTAGGTTAGAACTTGTGTATCTATCCTATCTCTCTTTTCCTCTCTTGTTTCTACACTAGGTGCTTTAATCCATATTATTGCACACAAGCACCTAGTGTTTCACCTTCCTTCGGTTACTGAGGTTCTAAGGGCTGGTTCTTGAAGTTTTTGGTTGGATTTGAGCTCAAGGAAGCAACAACATCAACCTTTGTGAAGGTGGTCTTCAAGGGTAAGAAACTACCCCTTTTTACCCCATTTTTGCACTCCATTTTTGCATAGTTTAGAACTGTTTTTGTGCTTAGCATTTAATACAAAAAAGTTCTGTTTTTTAGTCCTCTTTATTGTTGGTTAAGAGTGTTTTGTGCTTTGGGGAGGTTTGACGACCCTTAGGCCTTGAAAAGGCTCATTTTGTGCTATTTTGTGAGAGCTCCGGGATTTTGGTGTTGGGGTCTCTTCACCACTGAAATCTTGAGGGATTTCAGTGGTGAAGATGATGCCTTGAAGTCCCAAGAAGGAGAGGGTCACCCCCTCTCCTTGTTGTCCTTGAAAAGGACCTATTTTGCCTCTTGAGGGAGCCCCATGTTTGGTTGTTTGTTGGTTATGCCATGGCTGTATTTTGTGCTCATATTGCCATATTATAACTTTGTATCATGTTGGTTTTAGTACTCCTTGCATGTTTTGCATAGATGCTTTGTAATGCCTCTTTAGTCCTTTAACATGCATTAGGTTGTGTGCCTCTATTCTAACATGTTTTAGGCTTAGATTCATGAAGCTTGTATGCTTATTTTTCCATGAATAAGGTTTGTCCATGGTTACTTTGGTCGATCTTAGCTTGCATCACATAGCCTCTTTGCATTTGGCTTGTTGGCCTTAAGAGCATGAAAGTATAGCATGCCTTGCTTGCATTATTTTCAATGGTTTGGAACCATTTAGCATGCTATTTCAGTCCCTTAGACATGCTTGAATGATTGCCTTGCATGCCTCTTTGAAGTTTTGAAAGCATATGTTGTATGCCTAATGATTTGGTCATTGTGTGTGCCTTGCTCTAGAGCCACTTAGATGCCATCTAGGAGGTCCCTTTTGTATGGTCTAGGGCTGCCTTAGACCTGTTTTAAGCCTTCTTGGCCTTGTGAGGCTTGGTTGGCTTAGCCATGGTTTAGGTCTCCTTTGGCTTGCCTTGGATGCTTGGACCATTTGTTGCATGCTTAGTCTATTTTGTTGCTTGGTTTGGCACCATGTCCAACATGATTTTAAAGCTTATATATGCATGTTAATATGTCCATGTTAGCCTCTTTTAAGTGTTCTTAAGAGTTGCTTGTTTATGCCTAAGTGTTGGATTATGTATGCTTGCATGTGTGCATGTATTGCATATATCTTAGCCTTCACTTCTATGGCATTTGGCCACTGATTTTAGGCTTATTTAGAGCTGCCTAACCTATGTGCAAGTCCATCCTCTTGTTGCTTGCATATGCTCCTTGAGTGTTGTAATGTATTGGTAAGTAAATGCATGTTAGGACTAACATGATTGAATGAAGTCACATGCTTGTTTGCATGCTTGGACACCCACATTACACCTTGCATACTTGATGGTTGACATTGGTGTTTCATGCCTTGTATGTTTGTTAGCTTGTATGCTCCTTTGCATTGGCATGATTGCATACTAGTTGACATGTCTAGGATTGCATCACATAAAAATGCATGCTCTACCTCTTGACCAAGTCATGATAGAGGCTTAGCACCCTTGTGTGTTTGTTTGGTTTGCATGCATTTGAAATAGAAGTTGCACATTTGGTTCTTTGGGCCATCATGCATGGAAATGCGTGATTGGTGGCCCGAGAATCGAGGGACATGCCCCTTTGAGTCACAAATATGATAAAGGGGCATGATTGGTGCACACATTGTTCGAATTACATTGCCATGCAAGTTTTTGCCCTCTGCTGCTGTGAGTTGCAGGTTCTGCAGACATTCAGTGCCGGCCGGCAGTACTTAGTGCCGACCGGCAGTCTATTGATGGCCGATGGATGAATTTTGTGCCGGTGACCTCATGCTGATGCCGGTGGAAGTCCTACTTAGCCGATGATGTCCCTCAATGTCCTGGGAGGCACTCCTGAGACTTTGGCAGTCTTCTGAGATGCAAAGCAGGGAAAACAGAGGCAATCTAAGCATGGTAGTGCAATTCTGAGCAAGTCCCGAGCATGCGTTGCATCCGGCCCTCATCTCGAGGCGGTTTACTGCTTTAATTAGATTAATTAATTTATTTGATTAATTTAGTTGGACTGTAATATTTTAATTAGTTTGCGTAGTTAATTAATCTGTATTATTATTTTGGTCCCTCCGAGTGGGGGGGCAAATTTGTAATAAGTGTGGGTGAGTGGTTTGTATGTCTTCCAACCCCCACTTCTTTCTTCCCTTTTATTTACCTGCTTATGATGGTATATTAGGGCACGTCTATTTTAGCATACCTTATGCAATGCATGCGTGCATCCATGCATTTGTCTAAACATGCACCGGGCTCGGTACATCATACAAACTGCATTGTATTCTAAATTCCAACTTGAATACGTGCATCAAATGATTGCCTTTCACGTGCCATTTTAGGGTTAGCCGAGCCTACTCTAAATTGCATCCTTGCCTGTGTTGCATTAGCCACTTAACATGACCTAGGGACATGCATGTCTGCTAACTAGTTTCTTGTTTTGGCACGGAGTACGATGTATGTATTTTACGCTTTAGCATACCACATGCGTGTGAATGTTGCCATGACAGTATGCTTACCATGCGGCTAAGTGCTTATGTGAGATAAACTGTTTGAATGCCTGTGGGTGGAGGTTGGGTTGCTTGAGTTGGAAAACTCATTGAAATCCGTATTTTAGCCTACTTGCGAGTAGCAAAACCCGAAACGCTTTCAAAACAAACGGATATGCAATGATTATTTCCGAATTAGGCAATCTAGTCTATACTTGTTTGCTGCGCGCATAACATAGTAATTCTAGGCTAATAATTGGAATAAGAGCATGTAATGTTTTCAAAATCGGATATCACGGTTAGTAGAGGCCGGTCTTCGAACCGGGCGAAAGGGGGTGCTCATAGCTGACCTTCCCCGATCGTACCCAAGCTCCCGAGCCAAGACTACTTTGGTTATGACGGACACGTGGCCTTCGGCACCGAGTCAGGGTTTCCTAAATTTTCCATTTTGAAAAATATTTAGATGGCGACTCTGTAATCTGGCAAAGCAGTCCATGTTTGGCACTACTTTTCAAAAAAATCTGTTTTTCTTCAAAACGATTTGCCAGAGTCGGACTCTTTGGTTCAAGATTTAGAACCACAAACAAAAAGGGGAGTCCGAACTGTAGTAGCATCGAGGCCCCCTCGCGGGCGTGCTACAAACACCGATGAGTTCTCGACACTAATCACCCCTACATGGGGTTGAACGCCCACATTCTTGTACAACACTAGAATCCATGCTAGACTCCTAAAAACTAATTTACAATATGACTACCCTTTCTATTCATTTCTTTCTTGAAATCGTACTACCTAACCTCTACTCCTGATGGACACCTAATGACCTTTATACTTTATATAATAATTAGGCACTCTACACTCCTTACCATGACCGTTGAGATCACTAACAAAACGTTTATCCACACCGACTCAAACACATTTCATGGCTAACTCTATCACCACTCCCAATACCCAACCAAGAAATTCTCTCTACCCTTTATAAAACTCTTACTCGTACATCAAGGTGGCTCAGTCCCCAAAACCCCTTGGGCTTACTTCGCACCAATACATAATTATTATTCTTAATAACAACTCTCGGCCAGAGAAGAATTCACACGTCATTATATACGTCAACTTGTACAACAATAACACATTAGCAATGATACTAATATTTGCAGCAATAACTTCGCAATTTAAGTAATTTCACAAGTCAAGTTTACTACATTCAAGCCAACGAAATACAAGAATGCAATATTAGCAGGCACATGACCTTACATTTAATTACATAACATTGCAATGCCAAAACAACCAAAACACTCCACTATTCTTCAATAGCATTTCTACCCCTACTGTGATTGGTTCTGACCATGCTGAGGGCAATGACGTCTAACATGATCCAACTGATTACACTTCGAGCAAAACGGTGGTCCTTTATTTTATGACCAACTTGAGGAAGCCTGAGTCTAATTAGACCTCTTAATGGACGAATTTGAAAAAATAAGAGAAGACAGGGAATGAAGCTATGTTTGCGATTGGGATTCTACTCTCCTTTGCCTCATGTTAGGCCTATCGTACTCTCGAACCATAGGACTCACCAATAAATCCTCTTCCCCTAGGTCTGAACTGACCTCAACATTGGCGGCTTCCATATGAGTCTTTACTTCTATCAGTGTGTGATAATTCCTATGCATGCACCTAACAACCTTCAATCGAATATCATCACATAATCTCTCTTCAAACTCAATGTAATGACGTTCTTCTATTGCTACCAACTCTAGAGTAAACCTAGACAAACTAGTGAATCTCGACTCAAACTGTGCCAAAAAAGTAGTACCTTGGCACAACTCAACAAATTGTTTCCTTAATCTTTCCCAAGCTAAAGAAGGAAAGTACTTGGCTCAAAAGGCCTCACTAAATGCAGCCCAGGTGGTGCCTATAGTAGGGCTTGCATACTTCCACAAATACCCAGAATCACTCTTCAGTAGAAAACTTGCCAATGCCACTCTCAACCCCTCATCCGTGAGTTTAAGCATATCAAGAGTCTTGGTGATTTGCTCTAGCTAACTCTCTACCTCTAATGGTTCAGGCCCTTCTGTGAACTTCAGTGGGATAAAATGAAAGAACTCCTTAGTGATCTTTAGGGCACGAGAATTGGCTCCCTTGTTGCGAGTTAAAGCCTCTCTTATGGCTCTTACAATCTCATATGCAATCTCATCGCCCACAGCTAGTGCTGCAGGTGAGGGTGTTACTGGACTTGTTGTGCGCCTACCGACACTTCTAGTCCCGATATAACCTTTACTTCCTTGCGCTAACATCCTATCAATCATAACACCAAACTTGGTAAATGTAACTCTTACCTTTCCTTAAGCACTTACTCAATTCCTACCAAGTTACAAAACCTGCCTAGCACATAGCTACATAACACATAAATAATTTAAACACCCAACCACACAATCGAGCCAAGCCTACAAGGATGACCACTTGTCTCAGAACTCCCAAGGATCTCTCACCAGAAACCACGTTGATCAGATGTGTTTCCAATGAGATCTCAAAATAAGTTAACTGGCTACAAGTGCTATCCTTGAAACTTATCTCCATGCCCACACAAATGCAACATATAATTTCCTACACCTCATACTTTCTACATGCAAAAATCCTCACCAAGTGGTAAAAATCACTTCCTACAAGCTCAAGATTTTCAAACCTGGTTAACTATGATACCAAGTTGTCACGGCCCAAATTTTATTACTCGGATACATTACCAAATTCCTTATAAACATCTCTTTCCAAATTATAATTACAGAAAGCAAAAGAGTTAGATAGAATAAATAAGGTTCTCTTTCTCATAATTACAATGATAGAAATGTTCTGCACAAATGTTCACAATTCATGCCTCAAGGCTTACATAAAAGATCACACAATAATTATATACAATAGAAGAATAACACCTTTATTACAGTCTTCTAACACTTCATTTACACTTCACACAATAAGAAGTCTTAATGAACTAGGACTTCATGATCTTTAAACTATCACACCCGACTTCGTTCTTGTAAAATGGTTAAATAACATGGGATGAACACTAGGTCAAGTATGGATCTACAATGACTCTCGGCAATATGATCAATAGATATATGCGATCATGAATGCTATTAGGTGATACATACACAAATAGTGTGTCCTTTTATATGTAAAATAAATTACATAAATAGATAAGCATTTCATAAAACCTCAATTGCCATTTCATATAAATCTCCTTTGTTAACTATTTATCTTGCAAAAATTCAATCCATTGATCTCCTTAAATCTCATTTCCTTAGATAAGGATTTTAAGCCTATTTATCTTTCACTAACTCTAATCCAGATTTCACACTCATTAATCCACATAACACCAAACATTTACATGCCACAACACATTTCACATATTACAATTATTCAGTTCGATTCGTTTTCCATCTTATCTCATTTACACATTTCGATTTCTACTACAACCCTTCATCTCAATATAGTCCACATAACACTAGGCTCATACATAAGTCAACACATTTCGAATATTTGAGTTATAAGAATTAATTCACTAACAACAATATTCCATATTACACACTTCAACTTTTACATATAACACTTTTCACAATTACATAACAAAATTATCATAAGATTTTCAATGAATATCCACATGCCAATAACCAGTTTCACCAAGCCATACTAACACAGTTTACCGGGCAATACTTTAGAAGGAACGCTGGAAACTCTCTCAAGTGCCATGCTTTACCGGTGGCTAGCCAAAAGGAAAGAAGAACCTCTATATAACCCAACAATCCATACACTTTACCGAGCACTACTCCAGAAGGAATGTTGAACCTCTTTTAAGAACCACACTTTACCGTCATGAGCTGGAAGGAAACAAACCCTCATTCCAAACTTTATTCCACAATTCGTCATTTCAATTCAAACAAAATTATGTCAACAACACATAACGTTTAAAGAAAAAATCTATCTTATTGCAAGAACATAATGTGTTCTCCATAAATATCCCATACTCCAAAATCAATCCTTTTTATTGAAATCACACAACCTATTTAATTCCATACACATTATATCAATTCTCACTACCCATTTACTATACATGAATCCATTGCTCAAGATTATTTTCACTACATTTAATAACCCGCATCTATACCAAATTCAACAAAACAACAATTCAATTTCAAGAATTAAAAGCCAATCGAAGTGTCATGACCCAAACCCGCCCCCATGGGTTAAGGTCATAATCGGCCAGTAACCAAGAGATTACCTACGGCCTCAGACCAAATAAATATACTCTATCCGAGTTAAGGGGCCAAAACGGAAGCAACTTAAAACTTTTGTTCATAGAGCTGTGCTTACATGGCACATCATAACATTTCACATGTATTCATTAATAACCCATATCAAAAAAAGTTAACATATAGCTTTACACAACAGGATCATTCAAGTCATGGTCAACCAATCAAAAAGCTTATGTACAAAGGTGATCCAAAGTCTCCGCCAACATAACAAAATACAACAAAAGAACAAAAGGGCGAAAACAAGTCTCATGTGTGAGACGTGTGGGCTGACTCCTCAAACTTGACTATTTCACACCTGCTTCACTGGGGTTGGGTTTGGATATTGCTTGGCTCACCTACAATCACATGAATGAGAGTGAGCGAAAGCCCAGTGAATAATATCAAGCGAAGGAGATACATGAACGGTATTTAAAACAAAAATACATCGGACGGCCTTGGGCCCAATTCATATTTCTGTCTAATATATCGAATGACTAGCGATCCCAACATATCAAATGGTCTCTGGCCCAATTCATTCATATCCAACGGCCTTTGGCCCAATCGTTCATGTCCGACAGCCTTTGGCCCAATTACTCATATTCGACGGCCTTTGGCCTAATTATTCATGTTCAATGGCCTTTAGCCCAATTATTCATGTTCGACGGCCTTCGGCCCATTCATTTATGTCAAACGGCCTTTGGCCCAATCATTCATGTCAGACGGCCTTTGGCCCAATCAATTGTATCCAACGGCCTTTGGCCCAACCATATGGCATAAAAACATTTGTCCACAATTCAAATTAACAAGCTTACAAGACTTATATAGAAATAAGTAATTGGACAAATAATATACTTCAAAATATCTTTACTAAGATATTACTCACAGTGATTTGCCGGATGGTTTGCCCTTGTGCTTGACCTTACAAATTTCATGAACATAATGGGTCACAAACGATTCAATCCGTTCTTAATTCATATATCCCTCTTAGGCTTCATTCTTATCTTTTTAATACATTTACAATGTTCAATGCATGCCTAAGAGTTCTTAAAAATAAAAGAGAACAGAAAATGAAACACAAAACATTTCTACAAAATTCTTGAAACAAGGCTCCCCGCTCGAGCGCAGGTTTTCCAGCTCGAGCGAACCCCTTTTGTCTGCAAAAGTGCTGGTTACCTCATTAATACGCTCAAGCGTGACTTCGGACGCTTGACCTGAATGTCAAACTACATGGCTTGACGCTCGAGCGTGAATCTTCCCGCTCGAGCGGACACCAATGTTTGTAAAAGTTCTGGGAACCAACATTTCACGCTCGAGCGGTCCTTTCCCCACTTGAGCGGACATGCCAAATTCTGGAATTTCCAGAACTGGTTTTGAAGTTCAAATTCGACACTCAAAGGCCCAAAACTCATGTTCTTGGTTCAAAAACGTGGAAATGCATTATATGTCATGAGGATGTAAGCAATATGGGACCAATTGTTCAAAATCATGATCTAATTCTCAAATTAATCAACATTTCTCTTGCATGACCAAAATTCAAGCATTCAAACTTCACACAAGCCTCATATCTCCATCAATCAAGCATGCATGTAAATTTTTGACTCCAATTCCATTTCAATTGGCACTAATGATGCTTATAATCATGAAACTCATGAGAATTATGCATGCATGTGAGATTTGGTGTCTAATTCATCATGTTCAACATGCTCCATGCTTGAATGTGGAAAATCATGGCAATTCTATGCATGCATGTGCATATAGGCTCCCAATTCATCATAATCAACACAACTCATGCTCTTGATTGCCATCTAACGTTGAATTCACAAAATTACAAACTCATACATATGAATTTATACTCAAATGTTTACCTAGGAGCTCTAATCACCCAAATTATGGTTAATTCTTGAATTGATCTTCAAGATCTTCAAGCTTCTTGATTAATTCTTCAACTTGAGCTCCCTCTCTCTCTAACCGGCACAAACTCTCTCTCTAGAGTGTAATCTCAGCAAAATGAACTCAAAGGAGAGGAAATAAGTGTATATAGAGGCCTATTTATAGGCTCTCTTAATCAAATTGATTAAGGCTAAGTAATTGTGCTTAATTAACCGTTCTAAATCTAATTATTCTGATCCAAATAAGTTTTTAATTAAATTTCACCATAGGCTTTAAAAATTATGCCAATCACAATGGCGTAGTCAATTTCGGGTTTTGTGGCCGGTAAGGCCCCCAATTTTCAATTCATAATAGTAAGTTGAACAGATTTTCCTACAGTGAACATATATAAAATCAAAATCATGTATAATCATATAAATGACACTCAAAATCATATTAAATACATAATCACAATCATAATTAAGATCAATTAGTATAATACGGGACAGGGTTATCACACGAAGAAAACCCCATGTCTAATTAAAAGTTTATAAAAACTAGGGTTTGAACAAAAATTGGGGCTGTTTATTTTAAAAAGGTATAACCAAATTTCAATAGCGAAAAATTTCAATAATCAACTTTAAGTCGTGGGTTATCTCTTTTGAGTTAGACACCCTAACATTTCTGTACATGCATTTCAAGAAAATCACTTTCAACTAAAGATTTATGCAATAAAAATATACCAGCGATCTATCTATACGAAAATATTGAAGAGGAGCAAAAAAATTCCTTCCTCTCTAGCAAGGGGAGAAGGAGACCCAAAAACCCAACGTCGATGGATGCGTGATCTGCTCAGATCAATAGGAAGCCCTCTTCATGCTCTTCATTTTTGTACAAGGGACTAGAGTGAGATTCTCACTCTAAGAAGAAGAAATCTAGGGTTTAATGAGCTTGGAGCTCAACAATGGCTGGAGAGAGAGAGAGAGAGAGATGAGAGAAATTTGGAAAGAACAAAGAAAAGTGGCCCAAAATGACTTTTTAAAGTGCTAATCCCAAATAGACCAGGCAATGGAACCTACGCTTGAACGTCAGAGGCAGAAGTCCACTTGAGCGATGAAACATTTGTTTGAGCATGGAACGCGAAATCCCAGAAGTACAGGCTACAGACTAAAGTACTGGAAGACCTCAGAGACCGCTCGAGCGAACATTTCTTCACTTGAGTATGAAGAAAATTTTACATAATGTTACAATTCCTAAAGCTAGATGTAGTGGGCTAGGGGTTGTGCGATTGCTAGGGACATTAGAGAACGTTTTGAGAACATTATGAAGGGGTTGGGAGAGGGTTGTGTAATTGTAGTGGGATGTAAAGCGGGTTGTTGAAGGTATTGTGAATGGGTATATAGAGGGTTATCGGGAAAAATGAAGCATTGTATAAGAGTAGAGTGGAATGGGCAGTGGCGGAGAAAGGTGTGATGGGCCTAAGAAGGGTGAAGATAAGATGGGAATGGTAAGAGAGAATACTAAGGGTGACAGTTGGATATAGGAAGGGGATTGGGGGTATTGACTAAAGATGGGTGTGAAGGGTAGTGGCTGGGTTAGGTAGAAATTAGGATTAGGCCTTACAATAAATTGAGATTTTACAGACAAAAATTTACACACAAAATCACCTTTAAGGTACAAAATATCTTAATTGCATAAAGTGTCATTGTTATATTTTTAGGGACGAAATTGGATATTATTAATGAATTAGTATATTTTTCAGGTTAAAATTTTCATGTCAAAAAGTAAACCATGTTCGTATTAAATTATTTTGTTTATAGCGGCATTTTAAAAATTGCCATTAAAGGTCATATTTTTTTACTTTTCTAGACGACATTTTAGTAACGACATGAAGTGGTCTTTTAATTTTTTATTTTTTTATAACAAAATTTACATTTTTAAAAACAAAACAGTTTGGTGGCTAACGCTTATATTTAGATGTTAACAATATTATGACAGGATAAAATTAGAAAAGGAATCGAAAGAAAAATGTCGAGTTATTAACAATACCCTTGTTCAGCTGAGTGCAAATTTGTTCATACACTTTTACAGTGTTAGAACATTGCACTCTAATACTTATTGGTTGTTTATAAAGTTAAATGTGAAACCATCTCATTCATTTACTAACAAGAGTGTGTAATGTACACTTTGATGTATAAATTTACACTCTTTTAGTTCCCTTAAAATTTCTCATAAGACCATGCAATCCCTAACTCGTTGTACTTGTGCAATAAACTAGGGAAATCATAGAGTGCTAAGGATCAATTGGTCATGGAGGTCATTGTGAGTGAAGTGCGCACTACAAGAAAAAGCAGTTTTAGCGACTAAAAATATAAATTTCGTCGCTGAAAGTAGGACAATTGGCGACTAAAATTGAATTAGTAGCCAAAAGTGAAAACTTTTGGCAACTAAAATAGTTTAGTAGCCAAATGTATAGTTATTGGCGACTAAAAATCAGTTCAGTCGCCGATTATATGGGTTTTAGCGACTAAAACAATTTTAGTAGCCAAAAGTGAAGGTTTTTGGCAACTAAAAAAATTTAGTAGCCAAAAGTATAGGTTTTAGCGACTAAGAAATAGTTTGGTCGCTGATTATAGGTGTTTTATTGACAAAAAAAAAATTTGTAGCCAAAAGTAAAGGTTTTTGGCTACTAAAAAAAATTTAGTAGCTAAAAGTGGACAATTGGCGACTAAAATTCAGTTTAGTCGGCAAAAGTGGAGGTTTTGGCGACTAAAATTAAGTTTAGTCGCCGAAAGTGGTTATTTTTAGGCGGAAATTAATTTTTTTAGTGACTAAATTATTGGTAGTAGCCGAAACTAAGGTTTTGGCGACTAAAAAACAAATTTAGTCGCCAAAATTGGCTTCCTTTTTTTTTTTAATAAATAATTTATTTTTTACATAAATTATATTGAATAAAAATAATTATGTTCATATATATAGTTTTATATTAATACGGGTCAATATACTATACAAATAATATATTTTGCATATATAATCATGTGATGTTATTGTGGCATAGTGGAGAGAGTGTGTTGCTAAAGGTTTAGAATGTGGAAGGTTGGTGGTTTAAAACTTGGGAAGAGCAGAGGGTAATTTTTAATTTTTATTTTTTATTTTTTTATTATTTTTTATTTTTTTCTGAAATAAGCTTTTGGCGAGTAAAATGGGTGATCGCCAAAAGCTTCAGTATTGGCGACGAAAAAAATAGTCGGCAAATGTATAAATTAAAAAAAAATAATTCGCTATTGGCGACTAAAAATTTAGTTGCCAAATGTATAATTTAAAAAATATAAATGAGCTTTGGCGACGAAAATTTTAGTCGCTACAGACTTAGTTTTTGGCGACTAAAAGTGTTTTAGTCGCCAACACCTTTCGCGACAGTTTTCCAGCGACCAAACCGGCGACTAAAAAATTTAGTTGGGGAAACTTAAAACCCGACTTTTGGCGACTAAAAATTCACTTTTGGCGACTAAAAATTTAGTCGGCAAATGTGTTTTTTCTTGTAGTGGCGATTAGAGACGAAAGAGATGACAATGTTGACTAGGAAAACAACATAATTGGATGAGTAATGTTATTTAAATAAAAAATTAGATTTTATTTTTTAAGTTCAATGGTTAACTAATCAATCATTTTCATGTATTATTTTTCTCTTATGTATTTCTAATTGGTAATCAATCATCTCATTTAGAAACTAAGTTTAAAAAGTGAATTTCTATATCATGTTGTTAATGAGATTGATCTAATCTCAATTTGTTTGTTAGACTAGTCAAGCAAATAATATAGAGACAGCGACATGTCCAGTGATAATCTTGACAAGCTCGTGTCTGGTGACAACCTTGATTTTTTTTTATTTATTTATTTACAAGGTTACAAAGAGGTAAATGTTACTTGACAAGGGTATATGATTACGAAAATTCTATTTTCACACAGTTAATTATCTCAGTACATACATATAATGAAATATTATTTTAATGGTAATTATACCCTAAACTAAAATGATCATAATGGACATCCACTGACACCCACAATATTATACGAAAATATTCTCTATATACATCTTTAAAAAAAAAAAAAAAAAATCTCAATGTACACCTTTTGAGTTAAAAAAAATAAAAATAAAAAATAAACTCTAATTTTTCCATTGTGATCACTTTGCTTGCAACACATCCATTCGCTATTGCTTGCAAATCAACAATCTCATAACAACTCTTATATTGCTTTCAATATCTAGATTTATACTCTATTAATGATGAAAATGTTAGTTTTTTCGTGCATAACTTCTTTTTTTTTTTTTTTTTTCTTTCGCAGTTTTCAGTTAGACAACCAGTGCCGAATTATTTCATTATATTCGGATATCAACTGCCGAATGATTTCATTATATTCGAATATCAACTACTGATTTTTTTTTTTTTTTGGAACAAATTTGTCAAACTAATTACTTTTATTCATAATTTAAGTTTCCAATTAAATGTATAATTTCAAAAACCAGTGTCGAAATCCCCAAACCGAAAAGCAGAAATAAAAAAAAAAATTTTAAAAAAAAAACAAGAATTTTATGGCAAGGAAAGATATTTTTAATGGCAATGGAATGCACTGAGGCGGATGCTAGAATAGAAACATGGGTTTTTCTCGCGGTGTTGAGGGGTCTAGAGTAAGAAGAATGAAATGGTGGGTATTTGAGGAGACTGAATTTGCAAATGAAACGGCAAATGATTTAGATATATGCAATAATGCAACAATTTTGGAACATCATAATGATCATTAATTACATAAAAGGGTGTGGGACATGACACTGATTCAGGTTTAATGATATCGATTTTACTGCATCATACCAAAACAGATTCTCAGATTGTTCTCTAAAACAAAATAGTAAATGCAATAAAAAAATGAAAAGGTCTCATTTTTAACAATATTTTGGAGAGTTTTTAATGATATTTTTTATGGAGGTTCAATAGGATCTTCAATGGAGGATTTTGTCTTCACTTCACTTCACTTCACTTCACACTGTGGTCTTGAATGGTCTTCACATGAGTCTACAATGGGTCTACAAATTTGGAAGAAGGGTCATTCAACAAGTGTGTGGAAATGAGGATTGAGTGGTATGTCTACAATGAATATGAGTGAAGGGTATAATTGTAACTTTTAGTATGTGGATTGAAAAAATTAATTAATAATCAAATTAATAAATGTGTGTAATGAGAAAAAATATGCACTGAGATAATTAAGTGTGTAGAAGTAGAATTTCCCTACGATTAGCTATCAAGCCATGATAATGAAATTCAACTAAAGACCATATGCAATTAGAATGGTAATTTTTTCCCACAGGTATTGTCTCGTCTCGTAATATTGGAAAAAATTATGAGGGTAGTTCCTATACTTTATTCAATGTGTTATTTTGGCCCCTCTAATTTAATTGGTTCGATTTGATACTAAATTTATAATTTTGTTTCAATTTGATACAATTTATTATAACTCATAGCATTTTTTTTTTTTTTATAAAAAATATGCATACAAGTGTTATGTACAATATTTTTAAAAAGAAAAATTATAAACTTACTCAACTCAATAAGTTAATCTCACAAATTTAGTGATAATGTATCTTAAAAAACACTAACCATATTACCAATTGGACTAAATTGACGCAAAGTCTAAAATTAATAGTCAAAATTGAGTCAATCAAAAATATAGGAACTAAAATTACAAAGAGATAAAATATAAGGAGTACCGGTGTCATGACCCAAACCTGACCCTAAAAGTTTAGGCCATGACCGGCCTTTACTTAGGCCTTAAAAACAAAATCTCCATCTCCCTTGGCCTTAGAGCCATTAGCCATGAACACTTCATAACATTATAGGATAGATGGAACATCGGCATGCTTGCATCTCCCTCGGCCTTAGGGCCATCATACATAACAGAAGCAAAATAACCTTGAGTCCATTTCATATGCCATTGCTTAATAATTCCAGTCAAAACACAATTTATATAATATATGCCATTCACGATCAAAATACATAATTCATAAGTGAAACTACATAAATAAGACATATCGTTACACTACTATTACTCACAATGATTTGGTAGCACAATGGTCCCTCCAAGCGAGTGACCTGCACATGGCACACACATAACTTGGTAAGCAATCCATTCTTTTCCTAGCTTCTTCCCCTTACTCATTTGTCTGATTTGTTCAATTCCTATTTATCTTTAAACATTCGGAGGGCTTAAATATATACATTAACAAATTCAATGGATCGAAAAGATTAACAGAAAACAACAATTTTCTTCCCTATTTCCCGCACGTGCTTTTATTTCAGATTGCTTGACTTGCCTCCCTTGTTTTCTGCATTTGCGGCTGTGAGCCCCCCACGTGCGATTCTAGGCTCTGTTAGAGCAGTCCGAAAATCCAACAATTTCAAGCTTTCCAAATGCATTTCTAAGGCTCAATTCAAGCACTTTCACTTCAACAACATGACATGTGATCATATTAAACATCAAAACCCAAACTCAAGTAGATCATAACTTGCTTTAATTTAACATATACAACTTTAATTTCCATATTTCCTTCACTTTCTCATCTTTCAATCATATATAGGCAAACATATACAACATATACATATATGAGTTCAAAGCATGCAAAGGCCAAAGATTAGAAGGTAATTTCTCTCAATCTAACTCATGACAAACTCAAAATACAAGAATCAACTGTAAAGTCAAACAAATGTAATGAGTCCTTATGAATTTCATGATATATATTCAAACAAGATCATTATTCCAAAACCCTAACTTATATAAGTATAAAACCTTCATTTTAAGGCTTGATGCTAATCAAAAGAAGAGAGACTTAGGGTATTCTAGATAATTTACACATACCTTGAACTATTGTCATGATTTCCCCTTTGAATCCCCAAATTCCAAGCTCTTATGTTGAACTCTCTTCTTCTTCTCTCTTTCTCTTCTTCTCTCTCTTTCTCCAGGACATAATTTTGGTGTTTTTGTTGAGTCTAAAAGTATCATAAGGCTTATGTATATACATTATATCCAACAAAGCTTAGCTCATTAAGTCTAAGTTTAACTTAACCAAGGGTTGAGCCCAAATAAATCAATTTAATTCATTACGAATCAAATTTTTACAAAACTTCATATTATGTTCTAAAAATCATGCTAATGACAATTGTAAAGTCAATTGCGGTTTATCGCGCCTCTAAGGCTTTCAATTTATAGTCCAAAGGTCCCAATTTCAATAGATTTTCTCATAACCGATAGACACAAACTTCTAAACATGTAATCCACACATTCAAACATGGAATTTCACATCAAACACATAAGCACGCAGAGAATTTAAGATATAAGAGGGTCGGGTTATTACACTCTTCCCCCCTTTAAAAAGTTTGGTCCCTTAAACTTATTTTACCTCAACTTGAAAATAACTCCGGATACCGTCGTTTCATTTCCTCTTCTCTTTCCTAAGTGGCCTTTTTCCCGTAATGTTCTTTCCATTCAACTTTCACAATTGGAATTGCCTTCTTCCATAATTGCTTCACTTTTCGATCTAAAATTTGAATTGATTTCTCTCCGTAGATCAAGTTGTCATCCAAAGCAATTTGACATAGTTTATAAGATACATGAAACGCGTTATGTATTTGTTCCATACTCGGTAGAAGAACAACATGATAAGCCACTGGACCCACTCTTTCCAAAATCTGAAACTGACCTACATATCGGGGTGCTAATTTCCTTTTCTTGCCGAATCTTGTGTGTCCTTTCATCGAGGTGACTTTAACGAAAACATAATTACCTACTTCAAATTCCAAATCTCTACGTCGGTGATCCACATAACTCTTTTGCCTACTCTAGGTGGTTTTCAACCTTTGTTGAATGATTTTAATATTCTCTGTAGTCAATTGCACAAGTTCTGGCCCAAACAATGATCTATCACCAACTTTGGCCCAACACACTAGGGAGAGACATTTCCTTCCATATAAAGCTTCATATGGTGCCATTCCTATGCTTGAGTGGAAACTATTGTTGTATGCAAACTCTGCCAACGGTAGATAAGTTTCCCAACTCCCTTGAAAGTCCAAGACACACATCCGAAGCATATCTTCTAATGTTTGTATTGTTCTCTCTGATTGGCCATCAGTTTGTGGATGGAATGTCGTATTGGATTTCAACTCTGTTCCCATAGCATCCTATAGACTCTGGCAAAATCTCGATACAAATTTTGGATCTCTATTCGATATGATTGAAACTGGCACAGCATGTAATCTCACAATTTTATTCATATACACAGTAGCAAGTTTATCTGCATTATATTGAGTTTTCACAGGTAGGAAATGAGCAGATTTAGTCAGTCTATCAACAATAACCTATATGAATTCATACCTTAGGGTGTTCGGGGTACGCCAACAATAAAATCCATCATTAGGTGTTCCCACTTCCACTCCGGAATGAGGAGAGGCTGAAATAAACCCGCCGGTCTTTGGTGCTCCGCTTTTACTTGTTGACATTGTAAACACTTTGATACAAACTCTGCAATTTCGTTCTTCATACTTGGCCACCAAAAATTTTCCTTAAGATGTTGGTAAATTTTAGTATTATTGAGATGCAATGTAAATTTAGACTTATGCACTTCCTCCATAATCCTCCTTTTAATTTTTGGAACATTTGGGACACACAATATGTCTTTAAATTTCAACACTGAATTTTCAAAGGTAAACCCAGGCCTTGGCCTTGTTTCCATCTAATCTTCCATTTGCCTTTGTTTGAGTTCTTCAATAATTGTCAGTTGAGCTGACATTGCTGCTAACACTGTAGCTTGATCATGTAGCACAATTTCTATATTCATTCTTTCCAAATCAAGTGACAACTCTTTTTTCCCTGTGAGCAAACTTGCCAAATTCCCCATAACTTTTTTGCTGAGAGCATCTGCAACTATATTCGCTTTGCCGGGGTGATAATGGATTTGCAAGTCATAATCTTTGATAAGCTCTAACCACCGTCTTTGTCGCATATTTAACTCCTTTTGGGTAAAGAAATACTTTAGGCTTTTATGGTCGGTGTAGACCTCACATGTTGTACCATACGAATAGTGTCGCTATATCTTCAAGGCAAAGACCACTATGGCTAGTTCCAAGTCATGTGTGGGATAATTCTTTTAATGAGGCTTGAGTTGATGAGAAGCATAGGCAATGACCCTTCCATTCTGTATAAGTACACATCCCAATCCTTTGTAAGAGGCGTCACTGTAAATCACAAATCCCTTGGTGCCAGATGGTAGAACAAGAACTGGTGCTGTGGTTAACCTTATCTTTAACTCCTGAAAGACAGATTCCCTTTGTTTTGACCACTCAAACAGAACACCCTTTTGGGTCAATTAGGTAAGCGGCACTACAATTTTAGAAAAGTCTTTAACGAATCTCCGGTAGTATCCAGCTAAACCCAAGAAGCTATGCACCTCTATCACATTCATGGGAGTTGGCCAATTCATAATGGCTTCTATCTTGTGTGGGTCAACAAAAACACCCTCATTATTAATTACATGCCCCAAGAACACCACTTCATGCAACCAAAGCTCACATTTCTTCAATTTCGCATATAATTTCTTATCCCTAAGTGTTTGAAGAATTAGGCGCAAATGATTCTCATGAGGTTCCATACTTTTCCAATAAATGAGGATGTCATCAATAAACACAACTACAAAATCATCGAAGTACGGTTTGAAGACACGATTCATCAAATCCATAAAGGCCACCGGTTCATTAGTAACCCCAAATGGTATAACCAAAAATTCATAACGCCCTATATCAGGTTCGAAAAGTAGTCTTCTCAATGCTTTTACCTTTAATTGGTGACACCTGGATCTCAAATCTATCTTTGAAAAGACTTACGCGCCTTGGAGTTGATCAAATAAGTCATTGATTCTAGGCAGAAGATACTTATTCTTTACAGTTACTTTATTGAGCTCCGGGTAGTCTACACATAACCGAAGTGTCCCATCCTTCTTCTTTACAAAAAGAACTGGTACGTCCCAATGAGAGATACTCGGGCGAATGAACCCTTTAGCAAGTAAGTCTTGCAACTGTGTCTTCAACTCTTTCATTTCAGCTAGTGACATTCTATAAGGGGTTTTTGAAATAGGTTGAATTCCTGACACTACATCAATTGTAAATTCAATTTAACGATCCACTAGCTCTCTTGGCAACTCTTTTGGAAAAACATCCAGAAATTCATGGAGAATTGGAATTGCATCAACACACACATCTGTTGGTTGTCCATTGAAAATACTACACAAATACCCTTGACAACCCTTTTGTAACAATTTACATGCTTTCATAGATGAAATCAAGTAAGGTGGAGGGGTTACGCAAAAGTAAATTCAGATTGTCCTGGAGGTCAAAAGATAACTTGCTTGGACGTACAATCAATAGTCACTTGGTATTTACTTAGCCAATTCATTCCCAAAATTATGTCAAAATAAGCTATGTCAAGAGGTAACAAATTTGCATATTACTAAACATCCCTAATCATGATTTCACATGCCAGATAAACAGACGTACATAATATGGGGTCCCTCGATGGTGAAGATACACACAACACATAATGTGATGGTTCCATAGGTTTATTCAAATGACTAGCAAATGTTATTGACACAAATGAGTGGGTAGAACCAGAATCAAATAATACGTGAGCGAAGTGACCATTGATAGAGAATGCACCTAACACCATAGCCTCAGTATTCTGCACATCACCAGGAATAAGGGCAAACACTCTTCCCCATCTAGCAGTGTCTCTAATATTGGTGGGTTTTGCAGCTGTCTTTGTGGTTGGAACTGGAGTTGAGCCAGCTGAACTTGTAGTGGTTCTATTCCCATTTTGTTGGTCTCTCTAAGGGTAATCTATCACTAAGTGACCCATCTTTCCACACTTGAAGTATGCCCCAGTTACCCGATAACAAGTCCCCCCGTGTCTCTTCCCACATTCTGGACAAACTGGCACTAAGTCACAAGTGGAAGCGGAAGTACTAGAGGTCCCCAGATTCAGTTTCTTAGTCGGCGGTGCCACTAATCCCCTTGGTGCTTGTGTATTCTGTCTCTTCCCTTTCCAATCGAAAATTCTATTTTGAGCAACGATATTACCCTCAACCATTATTGCCCTTTCCAACACGTCAACATGTGTAGGCAATTTTAAAACATTAATCCAGTCAAGAATGGCATTCCATTGTCCTCCTTCAAATTTTCTTGCTTTCTTGTAGTTCGTATCCACCATATGTGGTGTGAAATGGGCTAGTTTTGCAAATTGTGCTTCACACTCTGCAACAGTCTTGTTCCCTTGCCTCAAAGTGTCAAACTCTATCACTTTCTTATCTCGCATACATCGTGGAAAATACTTGTCATAGAAAAGCTCCAAAAATTGAGCCCAAGTCAACCCTTGATGTTCAATTCTCGTGAGTATTCCACCATTTACGCGTTTCGTCTTAAAGAGTAAAAGTGGCAAGTTGTACTTTCTATGCTTCGGTGCATGGAAAGACCTCAAACAACTTCTCTATGCCCAGCACCCACTCCTCTTGTTTCATTGGATCAATTCCCCCCTTAAACAAAAGCGGTTTCGTCTTCTTAAACTCCTTTGTTAGTGCAATTGTTCTATCCTCGGCTTGATGGTCTTGCACCACTAGTGGTGGTGTAGGCACTGGTGGTGGTGGTGGTTGTTGCTGTTACTGTTGTCTCATAGTTTCTATCATGTCCACTATCAACCTTTCCAACCTATGAAGCTGTACGGAGGTAGACTTCTCCAAATCATCCATCATTGTCCTCACCATGATCTACATATCAAGGGATTATAATACACACATAAAATATACACAGGTGCACATTGACAGTATTCGTTCATATTTCATATCATTGGTCATAGCATATACAAATCATGTTACTATGTTTCATATTGTATGCATATCATAAGGAAGAGACATGAATGTAACCTAAGACTTTTCTAGACTCCTTAAAGCTCAAATGGACCCATGTGTGAGGTAGCAACTTGTGTTCTGATACCAACTGTCACGACCCAAACCTGCCCCTAAAAGTTTAGGCAATGACCAGCCTGTACTTAGGCCTCAAAAATAGAATCTCGAAATAACCCATACATACACAAGTACAATTCATGTAGGTAGATACAAAGAGTTATCAACCCAAAATTTACATATTAGCAAAGTGTTTAACAAAAGCCACTAAGACATTAAAAGAACTCCTCAAAAAGACAAAAACGACCATCAAAAGTTTCCTAAAGCTAACTTAGGGCTGGCCTGCAAGCTGATCACCTACATAGACATATATAAATACAGAGTGAGAAAGGCTTAGTGAGTAATAATAATGTAAGGAGGTTCATGTGAATAAGCATACGTCTTGAAGAATATAGATATAAATTATATACATGTCTTATCCATAATCATATTCCAAAATGGCCTTGGGCCCATATAAGACGGAACAGCTTTAGGCTCGACATAAGACAAAACAACCTTAGGCCTAATATAAGATAAAACGGCCTCGGACCCTACATAAGACAAAACGGCCACGGGTCCAACATATCAATAGCTGTTCTGAACATTATAGGGTAGATGGAACATCGGCATATCTCCATCTCCCTTGGCCTTAGAGCCATTAGCCATGAACAGTTCATGACATTATAGGGCAGATGAAACATCGGAATGCCTGCATCTCCCTCGGCCTTAGGGCCATCATACATAATCGAAACAAAACAACCTCCGGTCCATTCACAATTTCTATAATATATGCCATTCACGATCAAAATACATAATTCATAAGTGAAAATACATAAATAAGACATATCGTTATACTACTATTACTCACAGTGATTTGGTAGCACAATGGTCCCTTCCGCCGAGTGACCTACACATGCCACACACACAACTTGGTAAGAAATCCATTCTTGTCCTAGCTTCTTCTCTTTACTCATTTGTCCGATTTGTTCAACTCCGAGTTATCCTTAAAAATTTTGGAGGGCTTAAATATATACATTAACAGATTTAGAGGGTCAAAAAGATGAACAAAAAATAACAATTTTCTTCCCTGTTTCCCGCACATGCGGAAGACCCCTATCGAACATACAGAGAGGAGTATTGCTTGTGCTTTTATTTCAGATTGCTCGACTTACCTCCCTTGTTTTCCGCACGTGCGGCTTTGAGCCCTACACGTGCGGTTCTAGGCTTTGTTTGAGCAATCCGAAAATCCAACAATTTCAAGCTTTCCAAATGCATTTCTAAGGGTCAATTCAAGCAATTTCACTTGAACAACATGACATATGATCATAATAAACATGAAACCCAAACTCAAGTAGATCATAACTTGCTTCAATTTAACATATACAACTTTAATTTCCATATTTCCTTCACTTTCTCATCTTTTAATGATATACAAGCAAACATATACAACATATACATATATGAGTTCAAAGCATGCAAAGGCCAAAGATTACAAGGTAATTTCTCTCAATCTAACTCATGAAAAACTCAAAATGCAAGAATCAACTCTTAAATCAAACAAATGTAGTGAGTCCTTATGAATTTCATGATATATATTCAAACAAGATCATTATTCCAAAACCCTAACTTATATCAGCGTAAAACCTTCATTTTAAGGCTTGATGCTAATCAAAAGAAGAGAGATTTAGGGTATTCTAGATGTTTTACACATACCTTGAGCTATTGTCTTGATTTCCCCCTTGAATCCCCAAATTCCAAGCTCTTATGTTGAACTCTCTTCTTCTTCTCTCTCTTTCTCCAAGAGGTATTTTTGGTGTTTCTGTTGGGTCTAAGTATCATATGGCTTATGTATATACATTATATCCAACAAAGCTTAGCTCATTAAGTCTAAGTATAAACTTAACTAAGGGTTGAGCTCAAATAAATCAATTTAATTCATTACGAATCAAATTTTTACAAAACTTCATATTATGTTCTAAAAATCATGCTAATCATAACTTTAAAGTCAATTTCGGTTTATCGCGCCTCTAAGGCATTCAATTTCCAGTCCAAAGGTCCCAATTTCAACAGATTTTCTCAGAATCGATAAATACAAATTTGTAAACATGTAATCCACACATTCAAACATGGAATTTCACAAACGTATAAGCACGTATATACTCACACATATAATGGGAGAATTTAAACATATGAGAGGGTTGAGTTATTACAACCAGTGTAATTTATCCTAAAATGTTTATATGCTTCTTCTTCTTTTTTTTTTTTTTTTTTTTTATAATTTAGTAACTATTTTAAAAATAAATAAAATAAAAACATTGTGATAGTCCTTGAATTTTGTCTATGGGAGTCTATTAGCTAAGGAGGTGGTATTCACATGACGGGAATAATTATTGTGTTGTACGTCTCACACACATGTATTATTTATGAAAAATAATATAGAAATTCACTTTTTAAATTTAATAACATGTAACAAAATTAATTGATTGATAATTAGATAAGACATTAGAAATAAAAAAAAACTTGTTTAGATATTTTAACAGAATACCATATCATTGCATTTGAAAATTTAATTTAATTTTTTAAATTAGAGTAATACTCATTATCTATAGTTATGAAGTCTACATATATGTGCGAAACAAAACTACAACTGCCCCCTCCTCCCTGAAAAAGGGGGGGGAAAAAAAAAGGCCTCAACTTGTTGAGGGATGTTGAGGGAATTGGTGTCCATGAAACTACAATGATGTCATTCAAATTCGTCGAAAAGAAACTTCAAAAAGTTCACATGCATAATATCAGGACCCAACATAGATCATTTCAAACTCATGTCTATTTAAAAGTTTAAGTCTAAGTGTAGACACCTAATTTGTTACCGACCTTAAAATTTGGGCACTCTACGCTCCCAAATGAAGAAACCAGAGATCGCTCCAAGCAACAAATCAGGAATGGCAAGACTAACAAACCTTCCCTGCACTCGTTTTGGCCAAAAGATTTTTTGGACTATCAAAACCTATTTTCAAAATATTTTTAAGGTAATTGGCACATTTTTATTCATTTTGGTCATTCTTACTGTAGACACCCCATTTTTGACCATCCTCAAGACTTGGACGTCATCGTTTGAACACTCGATGATCATCCATGCACGTGTTCGTTTTGAGTTCCCGAAGGCCTTAGCTGCGCGCCTTGCATTAGGATCTCTCAATTTGTCTGTTTTGTGCTTGGTTGTGGACCAAGGACTTGTGGTTTTGCTTCTGAGGGAAGAGAGTGGCTTGTTGGCCATCCCCTCAACCCATCGGCTAAGGCATTGTGCCATCGGCCATGTTTCCCTGCCATTGGCCATAAGTGTTGGCCGATCGGCACTCTTTTTGGTCGATCGACCATATTTTTGAGCCGAGGCCTTTCCATCTGCTTTTTGCAGATATTTTGTGCCAGCTGTGACAGCTGGTGGAGGGATTGCATTCAAGACTCAAGCTTGTGGAACAAGCTTGAGAATTGAAATTCTATAAGAAGGGAGCCTCCCCTCCCTTTCTAGAGGTTCTGGAAATTTGATATACAAGTTCTATCTCTCTCTCTATATATATATATATTTTGCCTCTCTCTCTTGTTTAGCCCTTGTTTGTGCCCAAAAGTGTAGATTCTTTACACTATTTCACACAAACACCGACTAGAACACCATCATTTGGTTGCTGAGGTCCTTAGGAGTTGGTTTTGGAGTTCTTGGACTAGTTTTGATCAGAGACGAGTGCTGGAGTTGTGTTCTTGAAGGTGTTTGTAGACGCGCCCGTGGGCCTCATGCTACAGTTCGGACTCCCTTTTTGTTTGTTGCGGTTCTTAATCTGAACCAAAGAGTCCAACTCTGGCAAATCGTTTTGAGAAAAAACAGATTTTGAAAAGAAGTGCCAAACATGGACTGCTTTGCCAGATACAGAGTCGGCACCTAAATATTTTTTAATGGGGAAATTTAGGAAACCCTGACTTGGTGCCAAAGGCCACGTGTCCGTCATTACCAAAGTTGTCTTGGCTCGGGAGCTTGGGTACGATCGGGGAAGGTCAGCTATGAGCACCCCCTTTCGCCCGGTCCGAAGACCGGCCTCTACTAATCATGATATCCGATTTTGAAAACATTATGTGTTCTTGTTCCGGTTATTAGCCTAGATTTACTATGTTATGCGCACAGCAAACAAGTATAGACAAGATTGCCTAATTTGGAAACAAGCATTGTATATCCGTTTGTTTTGAAAATGCTTTGGAATTTGCTACTCGCAAGTAGGCTAAAACACGGATTTCAACGAGTTTTTCCAACTCAAACAATCCAACCTTCACCCACAGGCAATCAGGCAGTTTATCTCATATAAGCATTTAGCCACATGGTAATCATGCTGTCATGTTAACATTCACACGCATGCGAGATGCTAAAGCATAAATACTTAAATTGCACTCCATGCCAAAACAATAAACTAGTTAGCAAATATGCATGTCCTAGTTCATGTTAAGTGGCTAATGCAACACATGCAAGGATGCAGTTAGAGTAGGCTCGGCTAACCCTAAAATGACATGTGAAATGCTACAATTATCACGTATTCAATTTGGAATTGAAAATACAATGCAATTTGTATGATGTACCGAGCCTGGTGCATGCAAGACAAATGCATGGATGCACGCATGTATAGCATAAGGTATGCTAATTTAGACGTGCCCTAATCTACCATCATAAGCAGGTAAATAAAAGGGAAGAAAGAAGTGGGGATTGGAAGACATGCACACACACGCACCCACACTTATTACAGATTCGCCCTCGCTCGGAGGGACTAAAAGAATAATACAAATTAATTAACACGCAAGCTAATTAAATATTACAAATTGCCTAATTAGTTAACAACTAACTAAACTAGGAAAAACAGTAAACCGCCTCGGGAGGAGAGCCTGATGCAACGCATGCTCGGGTCCTGCTCGGAATTGCACTGCCATGCATAGTCTGCCTCTGTTTTCCCTGCTCTGCCCCTCCAAAGACTGCCAAAGCCTCAGGGATGCCTCTCTGGACATTGGGGGACACCACCGGCTGAGTAGAATAGCCACCGGCAGCTAGATATTGCCATCGGTTGGAAATGAGGCTATCGGCCACCAATACATTGCCAGTCGGCACTAAATATTGCCGGCCGGCCAAGAATGCCTGCAGAACCTGCAATTGACAGCAGCAGAGGGCAAGGCATAGCATGGCAATACAATTCAAGCAATGTATGCACCAACCAAGCCTCTTATCATGTGTACAACTCAAAGGGGCATGGTCCTTGGTTCTCGGACCACCAATCGCGCATTTGAATGCGTGATGGCCCAAGAGGCCAAGTGTGCATCTTTCATTTCAAATGAAATGCAATGCAAACAAACAAACCAAAGCCCAATCCCTATCACTAATCAAGGGACAAAGCATGCATGCAAGATGCAATGCAACCTAGGCATGCAAGCTAAGGATGCAACATGGCATGGCAAGGCACTTATGCAAGCATACAAGCAAGCATGAGGCAATGCAAACTAATGAAAAGATGGACTTAAACATGATTTAGGCAGCTCTAAATAGGCCCAAAACAGTGGCCAAAATGCTAAGTTCATGAAGGCGAATGCTCATGCAAACACGCATAGATACATGGTTCAAGACTTAAGCATAATGAAGCAACTTTTAAACACATTTAAAAGGGCCAAACATGGATTAATGGCATGCAAATGAAGCTTTGAAAATCATGCTATAGGAGGTGCCAAACCAACTAACAAAGCAAGCAAAGCATGCAAAATGGCCAAGAATTCAAAGCAAGCTAATGATGCATTGAACTACACTTAGCAAGGCAAACATGGCATGCATTAAACAACTAAAAACATATTTTTAGCATGTTAAAACAAGGCCAAAAGACCACTTAAATGGCATCTAAATGACTCAAATTCAAAGGCAGGCACAATGGTCAAAACATAGGGCATACAAGGCAAGCTTTCAAAGCTTCAAAGAGGCGTCCAAGGCAAGCATACAAGCATGTCTTAGGGACTGAAATGGCATGTTGGGTGGTTCCAAACCACCAAATCAAAGCAAGTAATGCATGCTACACATTCACACACTTGAGGCCAACAAGCCATAATACAAAGGAGCTATGTAATGCATGCCAAGATCGACTCAAACAAACATGGACAGACCTTAAACATGGCAAAATAAACACAAAACCTTCACAAGGTTAAGCCTAAAACATGCTAGAATGAAGGCTAACAACCTAAGGCATATTAAGGCAATAACATGGCATTACATGGTAGGTATGCTAAGCATGCATGGTGTACCAAAACCAACACACAACAATGTTATATTATGGCAATATAAGCATGAAATGCAGCCAAGGCATGATCAACAAACACTCAAGCATGATGCTCCCTCAAGAGGCCAAAAAGTGCCCTTTTCAAGGACAACAAGGAGAGGGGGTGGCCCTCTCCTTCTTGAGACTTCAAGGCACCATCTTCACCACTGAAATCCCTCAAGATTTCAGTGGTGAGGAGGCCCAAGCACCAAAGTCTCGGAGCTCACCAAAAATAGCACAAAAAGGAGCCTTACAAGGCCTAGGAGGGGTCAAACAAACCCAAACCAAAAAACACTCTTAACAAACAATCAAGAGGGCTAAAAAACAGAACTTTTTTGTATTATACACTAAGCACAAAAATAGTTCTAAGATAGGTAGAAAAGCAATGCAAAAATGGGGAATAAAAGAGAAGTTTCTTACCCTTGAAGCCCTCCTTCACAAACAATGCTCCAACAGCCTTCCTTGGCTTAAATCCAGCTCCAAAACACTAAAACAACCCTCCAAGGGTCTCAAGTCCAAGAGATGGTGTGTTAGTGTGTGTTTGTGAGCAAAAGTGGGACAAAACACACACTTATAGAGATAGAATATGTATCAAACCCTAACCCTAGAACTCAAGCTTTACAAAAGCTGTCTAAAATGTCTAACCCTCATGTCAAGAGAAGAAGCTCTCCTATATAGGCAATTCCCTCTTGTAAGGCTTCCAAAACAAGCCATTCAAGAGGGAAATCCCTCCATACATGTGTATGGATGGGAATGGGGTGGGTGCCAGCTATCACAGCTGGCACAAAATATCTGCTAAAAGTAGATAAACAGTAGTCGGCTGGCCAAAATTGTCATTTTGACAAAATTGATGGCCGGTGGCCAAAAAGAGTGCTGGTCGGCCAAATATATGGCCGATGGACACAAACAACAGCTGGTGGCCTCAAGCCACGGCCGGTGATGTGTGGGGATGCCTCACAAGGCATTCCCTGCCCCTCCAAGGCAAAACACAAGTGTTTGGTGCAAAACCAGACACAAAACGGTTGAGTTCGGAGATCCTGAGGCAAGGCGCGTAGCCGAGACCTCCGGGAACTCCAAACGAACACAAACATGGCTAATCACCGAGTGTTCCAACGGTGACGTCCAAGTCTTGAGGACGGTCAAAAATGGGGTGTCTACAGTGTTCTTCAAGAGCAAGTCAACTACCTTTTAATCCCCTATTTTGGCATAAGATTTTAGACCTACTTGCATATTATTTTAAGCTTAACTCTAAACTACAAAAAGTTCTGATTTTGTGTGCTTGAGATCTTTGTTTAAGGTCATTTTTGTGTTGGGCGTAGTCTACCCCTTCTTGGGCCTTGTTTGGCCTTGTTTTGAGCCATCCCTTTTGGCCCTTGTTCTTGCCTTTGCATGACCTTCTAACCACTGAAATCCAAAGGATTTTTAGTGGTGGAGAGGTAGTTTTGGAGTCTTGAATAGGAGAGGGACACCCCCCTCTCCTTGTGTCTCATTTTCTAGTATAAATGGCTCATAATAGTAGCATGTTTGCTTAGCATGTTTTGGCTTCATTTCAACAAGTATTTGGTGTTATTTTGCCATGTTATACCTCTGTCTAAAGTTGGTTTGATAGCCTCTTACATACATCATGCACTTGTAGTGTAATCCTCTCTATTGCCTTAACACGCACCTTGCATTTGGATCATCATTCTTGCATGTTTTGGGTCAACTCAAAGAAGCTTTTAGTCATGTTTTACCATGCTCTAGCTCTGATTTGTATTGTCTTGGTCATGCATGCATTGTTTTGTATAGCAATGGTTCAATCTAGCTTGTTAGCTTTGAGTGTCCAGGTCATTAGCATGCATTGCTTAGACCATTTTCATGATTTGGCATCATTTTATATGTGATTTTAGTCCATGTAGTGTAGCCATACACTTATATTTGTCATCCTTTCAATGCTTTGAAGAGTTGGTGTTTTATGCCTTAAGAGTGGGCCATTGTGCATGCCTCTATGCTTAGGCCTTTAGGATGCCATCTCAGTGGGTTTTTGGGCTTATTTTGACATGCCATAACTCTGATTTTTATTGGTTAAGTCATGCCATGTTTGGTTGTAATAGGTGTAGTGTAATGCCCCTTGTTAGCCTTGCATGCCTCATGCTTTTTGGACTTTTGTTCTAGCTTGTGTTGGCTAGGTTCGAGCATGTTTTTGGTCTTATATTGACCTGGCTTGGGACTGTTTTGGTTGCCCTTGCCCCTTTGGGGCTTGCTTTGCATCGCCATCGTGTGAACCCCTTTGCTAGTTTCAAGCTTTGTGCTTTCTTGCATACTATGCTTGACTTGTGTGCATGATTTGGCATCGTTCTTCACATGATTTCAGAACTTATTGCATTACCACATTCTCATGTTTGTCACATCTTGCTCATGTTTGAGGATTGTGCATTGTTGCCTAGTTTATGGACCAATATGTGCACATGTGTGTTTTGCCTTTTGGTGCCTTGTTTTGGTGTTTTGGCAACTGATTTGGGCATGGCTTAGGTCTACCCATTTTTGTTTAAGTCCATCTTTGCATGCTTGACATGTTGCATGTTGTTGCATGCTTGCTAGTTTGCAAGTTGTTGCATGCTTGTCCATCTTTGCATGCCTTGCATGTTTGTATGTTTAGGTCACATCTTGCATGCTTGCTAGTTTGCATTTTTGCACATGCTTGTTTAGGTTACATTGCATTTGGCATGCTTTTTACCTTAGCCTTGTGTGCATGTTTGAGTCATATTGTATTTGGCATGCTTATGTTGCATTGAATAGCTTTTCCATGTTGCTGCATTGCATTGTGTTTGGTTTGGGGTGTCAAACCAAACACGAGGACCGAGGGACGTTTCGTACCGGAAGTGACGAAACGTGCCTCAATCCTCGGTCGCTGACACTCTTGATCCAGCATGATAGAGTGTGAGGCATTTGTGTGTTTTTGTGCATTCATTCCATATTGATATGTGCAATTCGGCCTCTTTGGCCATCGTGCATCGAAATGCGTGATTGATGGCTCGAGAGTTGAACACTACACTTCTTTGAGTTCCAAACATGATAAGGGTGTAGTTGCACAACATTATCTCGCAAATGTATTGCCATGCCCATGTTTATACTCTGCTGCAGCAAAAAAAGCAGTCTGCAGGAAGAGATGGCCGATCGGCTATCTGTAGTGCTGATCGGCTAACTATTTTTGGCCGATGGACTCAAAAGTGGTCGATGACCCTTTTCCCTTGGCCGATGGCCTCTCAGCATGTCCATGAGGTGGTTTAGAAGCGTCACAGAGATTTTTACAGTTTTAAGAGGTGCAGAACAGTGCAAACAGAGGCAACATGAGGCATGGCAACGGATTTCCGAGCGAAGCCGACTGAGCGTGCATATGTCCCTCTTCTCGAGGCCGCTTTAACTGTTTTGTAACTTAATTAATTTGCTTAATTAGTTAAGAGTTTTGTAATAATTAATTAGCTAGGGTAGTTAATTAATTAGTTGGTTTGTATTATTTATTCGGACCCTCCGTGGAGATGGCGAATTTTGTAATAAGTGTGCGTGAGTGTGTGAATGTCTTCCAACCCCACGTCTTTCTCCCTTTTACTTAACCGCTTACGATGGTTAGTTCTAGGTCATGTTTCAATTAGCATTCCTATGCTCGCATGTTTGCATTCATTCATCTGTCTTGCATGCACCGGGCTCGGCGCATCATACTAACTGCATTGTATTTCAATTCCGATTTGAATACATGATTATCAAGTTGCATCTCATATGACATCTTAGAATAGCCGAGCCTATTTCTAGTTGCATTTTGCATGTGTTGCATTAGCCATCTAAACATGAACTAGGATCATGCATGATTACTAACTAGTTCTTTGTTTTGGCTCGGAGTACTAGGTAAGTGTTTATGCTTTAGCATCCTGCATGCGTGTCAGTGTTGCCATGATAGCATGCTTGCCATGAGGCTAATTGCTTAAGTGTTTAACTGCCTGAATGCCTGTGGGTGAAGGTTGGATTGCTTGAATTGGAACAATTCATCGAAATGCGAGTTTTAAGCCTACTTGAGAGTGACAAAATCATGTTTTCTTAAGCCCACTTGAGGGTGGCAAATCCACGTCTTAGCCTACTTGCAAGTAGCACCTTCAAACTATTTTCAAACAAACAAACATGAGATGTTTTGTTCTAATTTAGGCGATCTAGTCTATACTTGTGTGTTGTGCGCATCACATAGTAATTCTAGGCTAATAACCAGAATAAGAACACATGTGTTTTCAAAAACAAGATATCATGCTTAGTACAGGCCGATCTTTGATCGGGTGAGCGGGGGTGCTCATTGCATGACCTTCTCCTCTCGTACCCAAGTTCCCGAGCCGAGGCAACTTTGGTGATGACGGACACGTGGCCTTAGGCACGAGTCAGGGTTTCTTAAATTCCCCCAAAATAAAATATTTAGGTGGCAACTCTGTATCTAGCAAAGCAGTCCATGTTTGGCACTTCTTTACAAAAATCAGTTTTCCAAAATGATTTGCCGGATTTGGTCTCTTTGGTGATTTATCGGTCTCACATTGCACTTTGCGGGATTAGATTCAGAACCGTGACATTTGAGTCCGAACTGTAGTATGCTAATGAACAAAACGGATTTCGCGCCATCTCGCGTGCGGAGCCGGGACGTTCGGGCATGTCTACAGTTTCTAGCGACTCTGCTTCGGATTTAGAGAACTTGACTTGAGCTCATGATATCTTGTTTTGATTATACTTATGTGTTTCTTTGCATTGTATGCGCATTGGTGTGCCTAGGACACCGTGTTTGTCGTATGCTATTCCTGAACGGTTTGCCGGAGGCTTGCTTTGCGAAGCGTGCCATAAGGCTGACTGGTTACGGGCTCTGCCATGACGGGAACACAAACCTCGGGTTTCACCAGGGCACCCTTTTGACCATTCGACCTAGTGCATATCGGAAACTGTAGTGACCATTCCAATCTAGGACAGGTTGCTTACTCGATTATAGGTTGTTTGAAACCGTTGCGTGCGTAGTGAAACCCTAGCTCCTGACAAAATAGGACAGGGAAACCCTACCCCAACATAGGGGTGCTTTGGCTCTCACTTGCTTGTTATGCGCTTTTAGAGTGCGTCTCTACAGGAATGCATGTATCGATTTGCAAGTCTGGGTATCAGGCCTGCGGGCATCAGCATCAGTATATGGGAATCAGTTTTACCTGTGGGTATCATATTCAGATTTGGGGCAGTGATTCGGGAAACAGTGATCAGTTGTTGAGAACAGTTCATTCAGATTGTGTTTGCCAACTGTGTATTGTGTTAATTTAAGCTGTTATGCTGTCCGTTTTTCTGTTCATTGTTTCCTTATTATGCTTTATTTATCTTTTTGCAAGGTAGTTTAGCACCATTACATTCGACCAGGCATATATCCCCCGAGCACTCTGGGTTAGAGGTTGTAGACTTAATCGATCTAGGGATTTGATAGATGGACAAGCAGTGTTCCTTTTTTTACCCCCGGTTACCAGACGGAGGTCAAAAAGGCGCAGTGTATCGGTACAGTGGTCGCCAGATCAGTGGTCTACCCCACCATTGAACAATCAGGCTGAGGTCTCAGTTTCTACTACAGGGACAAATATACCGGTTATTCAGATAGATCAGCACAATATGGCAAGTATAGAGAAGATGATGCATCAGCTCTAGGAAAGTATGAAAACCATGCAGCAGGACGCTGCCCGTCAAGCAGAATTTGCCACACGCCAGGCCGAGGTTGTGGCCCAACAGGCAGAGTTGATTGCTAGACTGCAGCAACAACAACCACCACAGCAAGCCGGAGCATCCGCTTCGCACCAGGTTCCTCCCCCACCAAGAGTTTCCATACTTGGGGAGACCGCACACGTCCAGGATGATACAGACGTTCCAACAGGGCCAGCTCCGCCCCCAATCCTACCCCAGCTATCCAAAGCACCTACCAACCTACCGGATTCCCCCTTTGAGTTCGAGGTCGACCCCACAATGCTGAAAGTGAGCAAGCTAGAAAAGCTGTTCAAGAAGTCTTAGGGCGTGAAGTCCATTCCGGATATTGAGGACGGATACACCGAGTCGGCCATGACTCTGCCAGACCGGTTTAAAATGCCACACATAGACCGTTTCGATGGGTCTGGAGATCCTATGGTGCATTTGCAGCTGTTTTTAGATATACTAATGCTGATGGGCCTCTCCAGATTGCAGAAGCTTTCCTTGTTTGGCCGGACCCTGTCGGGTGTAGCGGCTATTTGGTATGCAAAACTGGAGGATTCCGTTAAGAGAAGTCAGGAGGAGATGGCTGAGGCCTTCATAGCTCAATACTCCTATAATACACAGATTGAGGCCACAACTCATGATCTCGAGACAACTAGGCAAGAGTCGAAGGAGAGCCTTTCTGATTTTGTGACCCGGTGGAGGGCCAAGGCCTCGATGATGACCATCAGGCCTGTTGACAAAGATCAGATTCGGATGGTTGTGCCCAACCTCCAGCCCAAGCTCATGCAGAAGATGATCGTTCTCTCCCTCCCCATCTTTGTAGATCTACATGAGATAGGGGTGCAGATCGAGGACGCTATGAAACAGTGGCTCATTGATCATGAGAGAGAGCGGCCTAAGAGGGCATTCAACCGCAGTACGAATGCAGGCACAAGCAGTGCTGCAGCTGCCAGATCTTTAGATGTGGGAATGGTCACCACTGCCCCTCCCAAAACCCTTGCAGCTACACCATTCACCGGCGCGTCCAGAAGTGGCTTGCAAACAACCAAATTCGCACCCTGAGGCCAGAAAACCTTTACCCCGTTGTATATGTCTCCGTCCAAAGCTTTGGGGGTTTTGATCATGAAAGGACACCTGAAGCCCCTAGAGTCGCGGCCCTTACCAAGTAATCTCTCACCAACCTATAACCCAGCAAAGTACTGCGTCTTTCACCAACAGCATGGTCATGACACTGACCAGTGCTTTAAATTGCGCCATGAGATTTAGGATCTCATTGACAATAGGGTGATCGTGCCTTTGGAGAAACCGAATGTCACAACCAACCCTCTCCCACCACATAACCAAGCTCCACCTCCCAAACGCATCAATCTAATCCAAACTAGGGTTGAGTCATACGACCCTAGCATATATATCACCCTTTCCCACCTACCCAAGCCGGAGGTGTTCATGCCTGACAGCATTGACTTGTGCATGTTGGACATCTCCCAAACCCAACCTGAAACGGTGGTAGTGGCTATCAAAGATGGAATTGGGTCGACTGTGGGGGCAGATTGGATTGATGATACAGAGCCTAAGAGGTCTGCGAGCTTCAGGTACAACCCGAGCGGTTACATTACATCAGCAGGCCAGGCTAGGCCGACTATGGAATTGCCAGTGGGGATAGGGATTTGTGTAGTACGGGAGGATGGACCTAATCAGGGGCTAGATAACCTAGCAGATCTGGAAGAGGACATCGTTAACCTTCAGTTTTTCAATGAGCAAGACCCAGGGGACGTGATCGTCAACTGGTTTGATTTGGATGGGGCTGCAGAGTCTACTGGGTGGCCTGACGACCAGCAGGATGTTGTTGAACAACCTCAGCTAGAACAGGGTCCGTTAGGGACGGGGACATCAACAGTGGCCGGAAGGGCCAAAGAACATAGTGCATCGCCGGAGAGTGCTGGTGTTAAGAATTTCGCTCGGGATCCGGGCAATTTGAATACAAGAGATGTTGAACAGCAAGATACGCTGAAGCAGTCTGAACGGGAAAGGATCGAAGATTCTGAGAGGGCCAGAAAGGCCAAGGCCCCTGCGGGGAAAGAACGTGTTGTGTGCACAAGAACAGAACGTGCTGCGGGCATAGGAATGGAAGGTGCTACAGGCACATGAATAATTGTAACGGAGCCGGACAGGTGTCTGTTGGCTGCCGATGGCATGTGGTGGGAAGATGACGACCATGTCTTGCCCACACAGATGAGGAATGGGGGAATAACCAGCCGGATGATTCCTGGTACGTTGGCGAAGTTGACCACATGACTAGGAGCGGGTGGTATTTCAAGCCCCCGTACTTAGATCAACCAGAGGTGTTCGGAAAGGACAGGGAAGTGAAGAGGCAGAAAGATAAATTGCTCGAGGAGGAGGTTGTGCTGAAACAGCTAAACAAGATACAAGCAGACATCTCCATCTGGGGACTGCTTATGGCTTCAAGAGTTCATAGACAAGTTGTTCTTTCTGCAATGGACAAGGCCAAACTCTCAATAGATACCACGCCTGAGCAACTGGTAGGACTGGTCTTTCCAGGAGGAGCTTCCCCGACGTTGACCTTTACTGACAAGGAATTGCTGCCTGAGGGCGCAAACCATAACAAACCTCTCTACATCTCTGTCGAGTGTAGAGAAAAATGGATACCGCCATCAATGTGTGCCCGTCAAGGACGGCATATGCAATCGGGTTGAAGCCCGCGGATTTTGTGCCAACTGCCCAGGTGATAAGGGCCTACAACAATACTAGCATAAAAGTGATGGGGACTGTGAAGATTCAGACTCAGGTTGGCCCAAGACAACATGACATTGACTTTCATGTCTTGGACGTTCCCGTAACCTTTAATCTACTCCTAGGGCGGCCGTGGCTGCACCAGGTGAAGGCGGTCTCTTCCACCCTGCATCAAATGTTGAAATACCCCCACGGGAAGGGGTGGCTATTGTTTTTGGGAATTCGTCAATCCATCAGCCGCCAGAGGTGTCTACACCGGTTTTGGAAATCGAGCATGGCACGGAGGATGTGTTCCTGTCAGGATTCACCCTAGCCGAGGCCAAGGTCGTACAAAGCATTTTGGCTATTGATGAGGGGTTGTATGTCAGCGCACAGTCTGTGTACCTCATGAACAAGCTTCAGCACATCCCTGGGATAGGGCTAGAAAAAAGTGGCCGGAAGGCGACTTGGAAGAGATAATGAGAATGAAATGGCTGTGGCTTTTGAGTATTTTTCTGTGCCTTTGATTTATTGTATTAATCAGGACTTTGAAAATTTCAATGAAAATGACAAGGAAGAAATTCCTCCGGTTTTGAAATATTTGCTAGAACAAGAGCAGGAGAGGTTTGTTAAACCCTTGGTTGATGAAATCACCCAAATTAATGTTGGTACTGAGAAGGACCCGCGGCTGGTCCAGATCGGGTCCACGTTGTCTTCGGAGGAGCGCGAGCGCTTAGTCGCTTTATTAAAAGATTTCAAAGATGTTTTCGCGTGGTCCTACGAAGACATGCCTGGAATCGATCCTGAGATTGTATAGCACCGGATCCCTCTTGACCCAGAGGCCCGACCTGTTAAGCAGAAGCTCAGAAGGATCCGCCCGGACTGGGCTATCAAGATCAAAGAAGAGGTCACCAAGAAAATTGACGTAGGGTTCCGGCTGGTATCTGAATACCCAACTTGGTTGGCCAACATAGTTCCAATGCTGAAGAAGGATGGCAGAATTCAGGTATGTGTGGATTTCAGGGATTCGAACAAAGCCAGTCCGAAGGACGACTTTCCTCTGCTGCATATCAACGAATTAGTGGACTTCACTGCAGGGCATGCGTTGCTCTCATTCATGGATGGCTTTTCTGGCTACAATCAGATATTGATGGCACCCGAAGACTGGGAGAAGACTACTTTCACCACCCCGTGGGGAACCTATTGTTATAGGGTGATGCCATTTGGGTTGAAGAATGCTGGAGCTACATATCAACGGGCCGCGACCACGATTTTGCATGATATGATCCATAAAGAGGTTGAGGTGTATGTGAACGACATGATTGTCAAGTCCGAGGAAAGAGAGGGCCACTACACCGCCTTGCAGAAATTCTTTTAATGGATCAGAGAGTATCGGTTGCGGCTGAATCCTCAGAAGTGTACGTTTGGTGTTACAGCAGGGAAAATACTGGGGTTCTTGATCACACAGAGAGGTATCGAAGTCGATCCTTCCAAAATCAAGGCCATCTTAGAAATGCCACCATCGAGGACTGAAAAGGAGGTGCGAGGCTTTCTGGGTAAAGTGCAATTCATAAGACGGTTTATTGCAAAATTAACCTTGACTTGTGAACCACTCTTTGGTCTCCTAAAGAAAGGAAAGAAATTCCAATGGGACGGCCGATGCCAAGCTGCTTTTGAACAGATCAAGCAATATTTACAGAACTCGCCTGTGTTGTCACTACTTGAGCCGGGGAAACCATTGATTTTGTACCTTTCAGTGACTGAAACTACAATGGGTTGCATACTTGCACAGGAGTCTGAGGACAAAGGGGAGAGAGCTATCTATTACCTAAGCAAGAAAATGCTGGATTATGAGATCTGCTACACTCCGCTGGAGAAGGCTTGTCTGGCCTTGGTATGGGCTACCAGGAAGCTGCGGCACTACCTGTTAGCTCACTCCGTAATATTGGTTTTGAGATTAGATCCCATCAAATATCTCTTCGAGAAACCAGCACTTACGGGTAGGTTAGCCCATTGGTCGCTGTTGCTTTCCGAATTCGATCTTAAGTATGTGACGCGCAAGTCAGTGAAGGGGAGAGCGGTAGTGGAGTTCCTAGCCGATCACCCAGTGGAAGGGGATGAAGCAGTCGAGTACCTATTCCCAGACGAGGCCATTCTACATATCGAAGGCGAAACTTGGACGATGTACTTTGACGGAGCGTCAAACCAATACGGGTATGGGATAGGGGTGTTGCTGATAGCACCCGACAATTCCCGTATCCCTCTAGCATTCAAACTCAGGTTCAAAGTCTCGAACAACGAAGCAGAGTACGAGGCATGTATTGCTGGTTTAGAAGTAGCTCTGGAACTAGGAGCAAAACGGTTGGTCGTTATCGGGGACTCGAACCTTGTTGTATCTCAAGCTAAAGGAGATTGGAAAGTCAAAGAAGAAAAGATGAGAATCTATCACCAGACCTTGGACGTGCTGATTCCTCAGTTTGAGAAACTGTATTTCGCTCATCTATTAAGAGAAAACAATAGGTTCGTTGATTCATTAGCAACTCTATCTTCTATGATAGACATCAGTTTTGGAGTCCGGATGCGTCCGATCATCATTGACCAGAAATTTGTGCCGGCCTACGAGCTGATTGCTGCCATAGATAAGGTACAAGATGAGAACTCCTGGTATTACGATGTCTGGAACTTCTTGGAAAAAGAGGCGTATCCACCAGGAGCAAATGCCAAAGATAAGAGGGCAATTCGAAGAATGGCTGCTCTGTTCATCGTCTGCGGGGGAAAACTGTATAAGAGAGGTCATCTCAGGATGCATAAGCTGTGTGTTGATGCTGAAGAGTCGAACCACCTGATGGAGGCCATCCATGGAGGAGAGTGCGGAGCACATATGAACGGGGTGATGCTAGCCCGGAAGATCCTTAGACAGGGTTACTACTGGTCCACCATGCAAAAGGATTGTATTGGCTTTGTTCGGCGATGCCACAAATGTCAGATCCATGCAAACCGCATGAACATTCTGCCGTCAAAGCTGTACAACATGACTTCGCCATGGCCATTTTCAATCTGGGGGATTGATGTGATCGAGGCTGTCACTCTGAAGGGCTCCAATGGGCATGAGTTCATTCTGGTCGTGATAGACTATTTTACAAAGTGGGTTTAAGCCCAATCTTATGCGGTGTTGAAGGCATCGCACATTGCTAAGTTCATCAGGAACAACATCATCTGTCGCTACGGGGTCCCGAACGAGATCATTTCAGATAATGGTTCCCACTTCAAGAAAGAAGTGATTGATTTGTTGGAGAAATACAACGTGGCTTTTCATAAGTCATCTACATATCGGCCACAAACCAACGGAGCAGTTGAGGCCGCCAACAAGAACATCAAGCGTATTCTATAGAAGATGGTGGAAACCAACTGGGACTGGCCAGATAAGCTGTCGTTTGCTCTATGGGGCTACCGGACTTCAATTCAAACTTCTACTGGGGCAACTCCGTATTCCTTGGTTTATGGAATGGAGGCAGTTTTGCCTATCGAAATTGATGTTCCGTCATTGCGAGTATTGGCTGAGTGTCAGATAGCTGAGGCAGATTGGCAGCAAAGCTAGTTTAAAGAACTCATGCTCTTTGACAAGAGGAGATTGAAAGCACTGTACCATGTTCAGGGTTATCAACGCAGAATTGCCAGGGCTTTCAACAAGAAGGTTAAGTCTAGGAATTTGAAGGAAGGAGATCTGGTGCTCAAAGACAACCGAGCTCCCATCCACGACCCTAGGGGCAAGTTCAGACCCAATTGGACTGGTCCTTACATCATCAAGTCTATCTGGTCGGGTGGAGCTGTCGTTCTGATGAACCTAGATGCCCTAGAGTTCTCCCAACCGATCAACATGGCCAAGTTGAAGAAATATTTTCCCTGAGCGGCTCGCTAGGCCGAAAACCCGAAATGGCGACCTAGGCAAAAGTTAGAGCATAGAAAATTTGAAATGATAAAAACTGAGCTCGCAAGGTTGAAAACCCGCAAAGGGCGGCCTTGGAAAAAGTTAGAGCGCAAAAAGAGAGAGTTAATACACGAGTGAACCTGAGCCGAACTACGTAAGGTTTGATTCCCATCTTTAGGATACGTAAGCAACTTCATCCTGATGTCCAGCCATAAACACTTCCCCGATCAACTTTGTCCATGTGATCATGTTTGGTCATCTTCGTCTATTTTGCATTCAAGAGCTCGGTTGTGATCTCCAGTGCAGTGCTATTCAGACTAGGGGCAACTTTCCAGTTGCTTGGATTCGGGGTTGTACATCTCAGCGATAGATCTCAGGCATGTCCAGTTGTGATCCATATCGAAAATGGCTTTGAAAAGTTTTAATAAAAGTTGATTTTGCTCAAATTAATCTTTTTACAACTTAGACCATTTTTGGACCAAATGGAAAATTTTCAGTACCCACAACCTTCAATTACTTTGATTTCAATACAGAGTTCTCCTACTCTTGAATACAAATTGAAGTTGCTTTTATTACATTCATAAAGAAAACTTGAAAGTTCTGATTAAAGCAAATAAATTTGGGGCATGGTGAGGTGTTCCTGTGTCCCCTCCCAGAGCTTGTGGAAGCCTCTGATGCCAAAGTGGGCCCGATCTGCGCCTCCTCATCAAGCCAAGCTATGCACTCATCAGAGAGGGTGCAACTGAAAATGGGAGCGGGGGCCAGAAGCTCTTTCATCCTCCATGCTGCGGCATACCGAGCTAACTGTGCGCCTCGGACCGAAAATGCAGCAGGGTACTCAATCCCCTCTTCTGGGCAAGTTTGATCATGCCCAAACTGGCACCGAAATCGGAACGGGAAGTAAAAGACACAGTGTGTCAGACCAATCAACTGAATCCCGGGCTGGCGAGTCATGCTGTAGCTCATTGGCGGTAAATTAAGCCAGGGGCAGCGCCAAGCAATGTCGAAAGCAGACAAATTGCACATCCAGTTGCACCACCGTCCCTCATCTGGGGCATTGTCTAGACGTCGTCGGAACAAATAGCTGCGGGTTGAATACGCTGGGCATGAGTCCACAACTTTCAACTTGCCCATCAACCATACTTGGGGAGGGATGAAAAACGAGAGATTAAAGAATAGAGAGGTGTACGTTGAGGGAAAAAGTGAGAAAAAGGTTTTTGAAACAAAAACCAAGCCTGAGGGCCAAGTGATGCGAGCAATATATATGTGAGATGGGGTGGGAAACATTACCTGCAGTAGTAGTGGACTCCCCGCAAATCGAGCCGTCTCCCGGCGATGAAAAGCGTCCAAACCCATCAATGTCTCAACTAGCGTCATGGCGATGCAGCTTTTGCCCTCTTTCAAGCCCTCGGCGACCTCAATCAAATGAGTGCTAAACCCACCGCAGCCTGGGGCAAGCAAGAAATGAGACAGCATGCACAAGCAAGGCGCATGTTGCCGATAACCCTGCCAGTGATGGTTGGCGCGGTCACCGGCATCAGAAAACTGACGAACCAAGCTCGAAATGTCCAGCTCTCCGTCGTGAATCAATGACCGAGCGTCATGCAAAGTAAGGCCGCACATTCATCCTAAGGCTTGGACATAGCTGAACCGGAATTGAGGCAAGATTTCTTCATCGCGCTCGGATTCCATTAAAGCTTGGAAATCCTCGAAAGTGGGACGCATCTCTTGTCCGCTAAAGCTAAAGACATGTGTTACTGGATTCCAAAACCTTGCCGTAGCATGGAGGAACGGAAAACGCAGCGGGGTGCGACTCAACGTAAATAGTGCATTTATGCCGAAGCCCCGGAAATTCAGTTTTTCTGAGCCATCGAAGTTGGCAATCCAATTTGTGAGATTTTGGACAAGAAATGCTTCCATTTGGTGCAAATTTGAGCTGAAATGGGGAAAACTACGAAGCTGGGGCTTTTGTAGGAGATAAGGTGTTGAGTGGAAGACAGGTGTCAACATTCTGGAGGCTCTTGCCATTTTTGGCCGATCGGCCAAAAATAGTGCTGACCAACCATCTTTTTTGGCCGATCGGCTAGTAATGATGGTCGATGGCCATTTCTTGTGGCCGATGGCCTCTTCCTTTGGCCAATGGCCTCTCTTCTTGTTCTCTGAGCTATCTAGGTGTTGAATATGCTAAGAACTTGTGATTGGTTCCACTTCCAATGTCTTCCGGTGATGATTTTGCGAAGTCGTGCCTGTGTTGCTTCAATTTGTTTATCGAGTTGTATTTTGTATTCTTTAAGTCTTTGTCTTGCTTATCGAGTTGTATTTACATTTGGTTAGCTAGTCAAGTTCTTTGTTTTGCTTATCGAGTTGTTTTGTTGTTAGTTGGCTCACTACCTGATTAATGCAATTCGAGTGTTTGGTTTTCAAAACAAAAGTTCAATCTCATTTACATTGTTATGTAATGCGATGCGATGCGATGCATAGAATGTACAAATGCAACACTTTTTCAACAAAAAGGGCTATTTCATTTCATCATTTTCATCATTTCATCATAGTTTTGAAGAAAGCAAAACCTGCCTAAGGCAGTACAATGTGCAAAACTACCAGTAAAAAGGAAAATAAAGCCAAAAAAAAAAAAAGAAGAAGAAAAAAACAGCAAAATGTCTAGATCGGGGTCGGTCGCCTCAAGGACGGGAGTCTGTCCTCGTCCTCTTCCTGGACGAAGGTCCAGGATCGTCACCGCCAGCTCTGCTGTCAGAATCTGAATCTGACCCATCCGCAGCCTCATCCTTAGACGACTCCGCCTCTGCATCAGACTCGTCGTCATCTGGAATGGGTGCTCGCGAGCTGCTCCCAGAGTGAGTGCGCTCGGCTCTGCTGCGGTGACATACTGAAATCCTTCGTCCAGCTTTCCCTATTCCTCGGGCAAGTGCTGAAGGTCCTGCTGGAGCACTCCCTGCAGCCGGCATCTGGAATGGGGCCTGAAAAGAACAGTTGGCAAATGCATCAGTTATGTTATGGAAAAGTTGAGTATGAATGCTGTGAGTAGTGTATGAATGCCATCAGCAGTGTGTCAGTACTGTGAGCAGTGTATGATTACAGTGTGTCAGTGCCGTGAGTGGTATGTGAGTGCAGTGTATCAAGGGCCGTATTGACAATGTGATGCATCAGATCATGTGTGGAACAGATTATGCAAAGTTTCGAGACTGAGGTTGAAAGAACTTGTCGGGATACCGTAGATGGTCAACAGGTCGATGCTCCTCTGTAGTATTCCCATCACCGAGGCCGTCAGCTCCAGTGCCTGTCCCGTGTACTTAATCGAAGCCTGCAAAAGTGTTGAAGTCATTAGTATTCTGAGGAATATCAAATGAAATGAAATGAAATGAAACGGCTGTACAGAATGCAAAGTATAGTACATACCGGGGTTGAGCCGAGAACTCCGACGAGCTCATGATCAGCCGGAGGAGCAGCGATGGGTATTTGGTAAGTCTCTCCACCCTGTCCTCAGCATGTCATGGTGGTGGGCAGTTCTGGCCACTTCGCTCCGCGTCCCCTCCGGGACCCACTCCTGTCACGGGCCTGAGTGACCCTTGGTGCTCTAGCTCCTCCCACGGGCATTGCAGGCCTCTCCCCCTCGACTCGACGAGCACCGGCTAGGGGTCGCATGAGATGTGTCTAAATAAAGTCGGTATAGTCGCCCTCCTCTCTGAAGAAGTCAGAATCCCAACCAATCGTGTAATCGATCATCTCTTGTGGGGTGTATCTCACTGTGTGCCTCATATGCGAAGGAGGTGGCGTTGGGATTACCTGCTCTGGTAAACTGAGGGTCTGACGTAGGAAGCGCTCTTCCAGATACCATGCCCGGCAGACCGGACCCTCCAGCAAAACCCTAAACCGGGCAGTCTCCCAAGCACACGCATACTGCTCTCTCACTGCCTCAGGTAATGCGGCCCATGGCTACCAAGTGATCTGCAAATGATAGGATATACAGTTTGGTATCTGCTATTGAAAGTACAATGTAAAGCGAAGCTTAAATAAACGGCAATGTTTGAAATACCTCAGCTGCGGTGACGGTGTCGAACTATCTGCAGAAGAACAGGAAAGACTCCCGCGGCGTCCGCTCGCACCTCACGTTGAATCGGTAGGAAAATGGAACAACGAGGGGCATCTCCACCACTGGCTCTGGAGCAAGCCTCAGAAAGTAGGCATACACCCACAACTACAGAATGTAACAGGGCAAGAATGAGTATGCTTATCAGTAAGGCAGTATGTAGATAAAGCAGAAATCAGAATCATGTGCAGTGTGTGCAGAGTATTGTGCAATGTGTGCAGTGTATTGTGCAGCATGTGAAGTGTATTATGTAATGTGTGCAGTGTACAGCTAGTGTAAAGCAGATTGCGTGTGTGCAGTGTGTGTGGTGTACAGATAATTTAAAGCAGAATTGAAAAGACAAAATGGAAAATATACCTCCCAGGCTCGCCAGTAGCCTTCGAGCAAATGTCCGTTGCGCGTGAGAGGAAGAGCTCATATATCCATAGAGCGTGGCCAAGCCTGCGCCACCCCAGTCGTAGCGCCGGATCTGTGTCACATCCACTAGCGCGCTCAGCAGATAGAGGGCAACAGTGTGCGCCCGGTCGGTGAATAAGGTGGTGCCTAGCAAGAACATGATGAACCCTCGGGCATACTACTCCACCTCCTCGCGGGTCGTAGGCGCCTGTACCCTGAAATGGTCCTCGAACTAAGAATACCTCACGAACCCTAGCCGAGAGAGAGGTGGCCGAGCGCCAAGCAAGAACATCTGGGCAGCGTGCCACTCATCTGTATCAGCGTCAAAGGGAATCGGACCACCCCCCACTCCAATGCTGGTGAGCATGGAGAAGTCAAAGGGAGTCATCGTCATCTCCCTCACTGTAGAAAGGTGGAAGGAATCGGTAGTGTCCCACCATCTCTCCACCAGCGCGCCAAGAAGGGGTCTGCTCGCAGTGAGGCGGTAGAGTCCCATGCAGAAAATGCCGAAGCCGGCCTGATCAATGATGTGGCGGACCGCATCGGGCAACTCCATGTACCATCCTCCGGCAATGGTGTTCCCATACCCCCAGAAGGCATGGGAATCTCCCTGTGTTCAAAGACAAACAATATATGAAGCAGCGTCAGAAATACAGTGTTTGAATGCATTCAGGATTGATGAAAATGCAACGTGTGTGTATGTGTTTGAGTTTACATAGATATCGGGTGTGGGTGTGCTCACGGTGAACTAAGCATGTCATGTATCAGTGTGTTTGGGTTAATCAGTTACAGAACAATACTGGCTATCCGAAGCATACAATCTACATTGCAGAAAGTAAAAGAGGGAAAGAATGTACCTCAGCAGCGTCGTAAGAAAGATGTGACCCCGGCTCGCGTAGCAGGAGGTCCTCTGGCGCGCCTCGCGCAAAGCTCCTGAACTGATGGATGCTATCAGGAGGCAGTATGTGTATCGCTGGCCGGTATGTCACCGGGTCGAATGGTCGAATGCTAAGAGGTAGGAGCTCGACCTCAGGGTCCGTGTCCATCTCTGGGGGAGTCCCATCCCGTGGAATGTCGTCTTCCATCTCAAGAAGAGTGCAAAAATGGCCGAGGGTGTGGAAAATGGGCAAGAATGCCAAAAGTCAACCAAAAGTCAACCTCGAGGGGTGAAAAATGGGAGAAAAGGTCGGAGTGTGGACAAAGGCATGAAGATCGAGGTAAACTCGGGGGAAACAAACCCCAAGTGGTGGAAATCGAGAAGAGGACACCGGAAACGCGTTTCGTTCGGTTCAAAATGTGTAAAACGAAGAGGGTTTCGCGAATCGAATGTCGCGGGAGGCTCGAAAACAAGGGAAAAGCTCAGATCTAAGGGTGAAGAATGACCTAGAGAGAGAGAGCACTGATTTTCGACTAAGGGAAAGTGAAAGAATAGGGTTTGAGGCCCTATATTTAAAGACCCAAGGTGAAATGTAAAAACTGCCCCGAAATTGCCATTTTTGGCCAATCGGCTAAATTGTTGGCCAATGAGCTCATTTTGTGGCTGATGGATGGCCGATGGCATCCCCTTGTGGTCGATGCACCTCCAATGCCCTTGTTTGGGTCAGTTTTGTTGATTGGTACCTTTATCTCTCAAGAGAATGCAAGTAAGTACACTCTTGAAGCTTAACCGGCCTTCGTGTTGACCTCGAATCGTGTCTTCCGTGTGCGGCACTCGATACGTACGAGGTGTATCATTTTTCGTATCCTTTTGTATATCGCAAGACTTAAGAATTGCTCGAGAATTGCTTTGAATATGTTGCATTACAACGTTTTGTCGTGCACTTGTTATACATCTTCTCGTTCTTGCATTGAGCATGCCTCGTCTTGCTTTGAAGTTGCATCTCAATATTATGAATAACATGCCTTTACCATGCTTACATTGAATATGGCATCTCTATGTTGTTGCATGGAACATGCATGTTGCGTTGTCGCTTAGAATATGCGCCATCACGTTCGCCTAACATGTGCATGTTGTGTCGGATACGTATCCACAATTACATTGCATAGGGTGTACATGTTGCATTGAGCATACATCTTTGTTGTTGTTTTGCATAGAATGTGCATTTCTCCCTCTCGCATAGAATGTGCTCCATAATGTTACATGGAATATACATCACTACTCGTTACATTGTTATGCACTTTTCACTTGCGTTGTTGTGCACTTTTCACTCGCGTTGCTACGCATCTCTTCGCTTGCATTGTGCATGCACGCATTTATTTCATATTGGAATTGTATCTTGACGTAGCCTTCAACATGTGTTATTACCATACTGTACCTGTTGAGTTTTTTCCTTATGTAGTGCACCATACTGTATGTACGGTTCATTTGAGGTTGGTGCAACCAGACGGTACTGTGTGTGCGGTTCATTCAGATGAATTCCAGGTGAGACCTTTCCTGTCCTTTGAGTTGGTTTTGTTTCAGTTAGAAATACCCCGGCGTGCTCGATGTGACACGTTGAGTGTTGTTCCTTTCCTTCTCTTGCGTGTGATACGCTGAGAATTGTTGTTGCTCTTTCTTTCTCTTGCATGTGATACGCTGAGAATTGTCGCTCCTTCCTTCTCTTGCGTGTGATACACTGAGAATTGTTGCTCCTTCCTTCTCTTGCGTGTGATACGCTGAGAATTGTTGTTCCCTTCCTTCTCTTGCGTGTGATACGCTGAGAATTGTTGTTCCTTTCCTTCTCTTGCGTGTGATACGCTGAGAATTGTCGCTCCTTCCTTCTCTTGCATGTGATACACTGAGAATTGTTGTTCCTTTCCTTCTCTTGCATGTGATACGCTGAGAATTGTCACTCTTTCCTTCTCTTACGTGTGATACGCTGATAATTGTCGCTCCTTCCTTCTCTTGCGTGTGATACGCTGAGAATTGTCGCTCCTTCCTTCTCTTGCATGTGATACGCTGAGAATTGTTGCTCCTTCCTTCTCTTGCGTGTGATACGATGAAAATTGTTATTCCTTTCCTTCTCTTGCGTGTGATACGTTGAGAATTGTCGCTCCTTCCTTCTCTTGCGTGTGATACGCTGAGAATTGTTGTTCCTTTCCTTCTCTTGTGTGTGATATGCTAAGAATTATCGCTCCTTCCTTCTCTTGCGTGTGATACGCTGAGAATTGTTGCTCCTTCCTTCTCTTGCATGTGATACGCTGAGAATTGTTGTTCCTTCCCTTCTCTTGCGTGTGATACACTGAGAATTGTTGTTCCCTTTCCTCTCTTGCGTGATGCGCTGAGAGATGCTCCTCCCTTCTCCTGTGTGTGATATGCTGAAAATTGTTGTTCTCCTTCCCTTCTCTTGCGTGTGATACGTTGAGAGATGTTGTGCTTGAGACTCCGGGTGTCCTCGGTAGTCGCTTTTAGTCTTCTCCGCGTGAGACGCAGTGAGAATTGCATAATTCTCTTACATCCTTTCTGCATGAAATGTAGTTTGATTCTCATTCGCTTGCTCAAACTGTTGCATGTTATGCTTCATTACAGCTCTCTTTGCATGATCATAAGTTATGTTCGACATCGTGCATGTCCTTTGCGTTTTGCCCCTGTCTGCGGGCACATCTCTTTGTTATCTTGTATGCTTGTCTAAGTCTACGACCTTGTCAAAAATGGGTCGTCTCTGGGCTTTGACATTCACTCCCGTCATCTTATGACTTTCGAGTTCTATCAAAGAGGGGCAACTGTAGACACCCCATTTTTGACCATCCTCAAGACTTGGACGTCATCGTTTGAACACTTGATGATCATTCATGCTCATGTTCGTTTTGAGTTCCCGAAGGTCTCGGCTGCGTGCCTTGCCTTAGGATCTCTCAACTTGTCTGTTTTGTGCTTGGTTGTGGACCAAGGACTTGTGGTTTTGCTTCTGAGGGAAGAGGGTGGCTTGTTCACCATCCCCTCAACCCATCAGCTAAGGCATTATGCCATCGGCCATGTTTCCCTGCCATCAGCCATAAGTGTTGGCCGATCGGTACTCTTTTTGGTCGATCGACCATATTCTTAAGCTGAGGCCTTTCCATCTGCTTTTTGCAGATATTTTGTGCCAGTTGTGACAGCTGGTGGGCACAATTCTCACCCTCCATACACGTGTATGGAGGGATTGCATTCAAAACTCAAGCTTGTTGAACAAGCTTGCGAATTGAAATTCTATAAGAAGGGAGCCTCCTCTCCCTTTCCAGAGGTTCTAGAAATTTGATATACAAGTTCTATATATCTCTCTCTCTATAGTTTGCCTATCTCTCTTGTTTAGCCCTTGTTTGTGCCCAAAAGTGTAGATTCTTCACACTATTGCACACAAACACCTACTAGAACACCATCCTTTGGTTGCTAAGGTCCTTAGGAGTTGGTTTTGGAGTTCTTGGACTGGTTTTGATCAAAGAAGAGTGCTAGAGTTGTGTTCTTGAAGGTGTTCTTCAAGGGTGAGTCAACTACATTTTAATCCTCCATTTTGGCTTCAGCTTTTAGACCTACTTGCATATTGTTTTAAGCTTAACTCTAAACTACAAAACGTTTTCATTTTGTGTGCTTGAGATCTTTGTTTAAGGTCATTTTTGTGTTGGGGGTAGTCTACCCCCTTTTAGGCCTTGTTTAGCCTTATTGAGAGCCATCCCTCTTGGCCCTTGTTCTTGCCTTTGCATGACCTTCTCACCACTAAAATCCAGAGGATTTTCAGTGGTGGAAAGGTGGTTTTGGAGTCTTGAATAGGAGAGGGACACCCACCTCTCCTTGTGTCTCATTTGCTAGTATAAATGGCTCATAATAGTAGCATGTTTGCTTAGCATGTTTTGGCTTCATTTCAGCAAGTATTTGGTGTTATTTTGCCATGTTATACCTCTGTCTAAAGTTGGTTTGATAGCCTCTTACATGCATCATGCACTTGTAGTGTAATCCTCTCTATTGTCTTAACACGCACCTTGCATTTGGATCATCATTCTTGCATGTTTTGGCTTAACTCAAAGAAGCTTTTAGTCATGTTTTACCATGCTCTAGCTCTGATTTGTATTGTCTTGGTCATGCATGCATTGTTTTGTATTGCCATGGTTCAATCTAGCTTGTTAGCTTTGAGTGTCCAGGTCATTAGCATGCGTTGCTTACACCATTTTCATGATTTGGCATCATTTCATATGTGATTTCAGTCCATGTAGTGTCACCATACACTTACGTTTGTCATCCTTTCAATGCTTTGAAGAGTTGGTGTTTTATGCCTTAAGAGTGGGTCATTGTGCATGCCTCTATGCTTAGGCCTTTAGGATGCCATCTCAGTGGGTTTTTGGGCTTATTTTGACATGCCATAACTCTGATTTTTATTGGTTTAGTCATGCCATGTTTGGTTGTAATAGGTGTAGTGTAATGCCCCCTGTTAGCCTTGCATGCCTCATGCTTTTTGGACTTTTGTTCTAGCTTGTGTTGGCTAGGTTCGAGTATGTTTTTGGTCTTGTATTGACCTGGCTTGGGACTGTTTTGGTTGCCCTTGCCCCTTTGGGGCTTGCTTTGCATGGCCATGGTGTGAACCCCTTTGCTAGTTTCAAGCTTTGAGCTTGACTTGTGTGCATGATTTGGCATCGTTCTTCACATGATTTCAGAACTTATTGCATTACCACATTCTCATGTTTGTAATATCTTGCTCATGTTTGAGGATTGTGCATTGTTGCCTAGTTTATGGACCAATATGTGCACATGTGTGTTTTGCATTTTGGTGCCTTGTTTTGGTGTTTTGGCCACTGATTTGGGCATGGCTGAGGTCTACCCATTTTGGTTTAAGTCCATCTTTGCATGTTGTTGCATGCTTGACATGTTGCATGTTGTTGCATGCTTGTCCATCTTTGCATGCCATGCATGCTTGTATGTTTAGGTTGTATCTTGCATAATTGCTAGTTTGCATTTTTCCACATGCTTGTTTAGGTTGCATTGCATTTGGCATGCTTGTTACCTTAGCCTTGTGTGCATGTTTGAGTCATATTGTATTTGGCATGCTTATGTTGCATTGCATAGCTTTTCCATGTTGCTGCATTGCATTGTGTTTGGTTTGGGGTGTCAAACCAAACACGAGGACCGAGGGACATTTCGTACTTGAAGTGACGAAACGTGCCTCAATCCTTGGTCACTGACACTCTTGATCCAACATGATAGAGTGTGAGGTATTTGTGTGTTTTTGTGCATTCATTCCATATTGATATGTGCAATTCAGCCTCTTTGGCCATCGTGCATCGAAATGCGTGATTGATGGCTCGAGAGTCGAACACTACACTCCTTTGAGTTCCAAACATGATAAGGGGTGTAGTTGCACAACATTATCTTGCAAATGTATTGCCATGTCCTTGTTTGTACTCTGCTGCAGCAAAAGGAGCAGTCTGCAGGAAGACATGGCCGACCGGCTAACTATTTTTGGCCGATGGACTCAAAAGTGGTCGATGACCCTTTTTCCTTGGCCGATGGCAATATCTTCTGGCTGATGGCCTCTCAGCATGTCCATGAGGTGGTTCAGAAGCGTCACAAAGATTTGTACAGTTTTAAGAGGTGCAGAACAATGCAAACAGAGGCAACACGAGGCATGGTAACGGATTTCCGAGCGAAGCCGACCGAGCGTGCATATGTCCCTCTTCTCGAGGCCGCTTTAACTATTTTGTAACTTAATTAATTTGCTTAATTAGTTAAGAGTTTTGTAATAATTAATTAGCTAGGGTAGTTAATTAATTAGTTGGTTTGTATTATTTATTTGGACCCTCCGTCGAGAGGGTGACTTTTGTAATAAGTGTGCGTGAGTGTGTGAATGTCTTCCAACCTCACGTCTTTCTCCCTTTTACTTAACCGCTTATGATGGTTAGTTAGGTCATGTTTCAATTAGCATTCCTATGCTCGCATGTTTGCATTCATTCATCTGTCTTGCATGCACCGGGCTCGGCGCATCATACTAACTGCATTGTATTTCAATTCCGATTTGAATACATGATTATCAAGTTGCATCTCATATGACATCTTAGAATAGCCGAGCCTATTTCTAGTTGCATTTTACATGTGTTGCATTAGCCATCTTAACATGAACTAGGATCATGCATACTAACTAGTTCTTTGTTTTGGCTCGGAATACTAGGTAAGTGTTTATGCTTTAGCATCCTACATGCGTGTCAATGTTGCCATGATAGCGTGCTTGCCATGAGGCTAACTGCTTAAGTGTTTAACTGCCTGAATGCCTATGGGTGAAGGTTGGATTGCTTGAATTGGAACAATTCATCAAAATGCGAGTTTTAAGCCCACTTGAGAGTGGCAAAATCATGTTTTCTTAAGCCCACTTGAGGGTGGCAAATCCACGTCTTAGCCTACTTGCGAGTAGCACCTTCAAACCATTTTCAAACAAACAAACATGAGATGTTTTGTTCCAATTTAGGCGATCTAGTCTATACTTTGTGTTGTGCGCATCACATAGTAATTCTAGGCTAATAACCGGAATAAGAACACATGTGTTTTCAAAAACAAGATATCATGCTTAGTACAGGCCGATCTTTGATCGGGTGAGCGGGGGTGCTCATTGCATGATCTTCCCCTCTCGTACCTAAGTTCCTGAGCCGAGGCAACTTTGGTGATGACGGACACGTGGCCTTAGGCACGAGTCAGGGTTTCCTAAATTCCCCCAAAATAAAATATTTAGGTGGCGGCTCTGTATCTGGCAAAGCAGTCCATGTTTGGCACTTCTTTACAAAAATTAGTTTTCCAAAATGATTTGCTGGATTTGGACTCTTTGGTGATTTATCGGTCTCGCATTGCACTTTGCGGGATTAGATTCAGAACTGTGACATTTGAGTCCGAACTGTAGTCTGCTAATGAACAAAATGGATTTCGCGCCATCTCGCGCGCGGAGCTGGGACTTTCGGGCACGTCTACACTTACCAGTATGTTTTCCGAAAATCATTAATCCTCTTTTTGAGAAGAGATAGCTTAGAAAGCTAGAATGAATGAAGAAATAGGGGAAATCTTTCAAGCAAATTCACCAAATGAGACCAAGCCGGCCAGACAGCTTTCAAACAACGCTTCGAGCAATTTTGGTCTGTAGACACGTGTCTGAGACTTTTTTTCTTTACCAGACAAAACTCTAAGAAAAGAAGTGGGGTCACTATATACTAGTGTAGACACCCAATTTTGTAATAGCCTTGATACTTGGGTGCTTCCTTTTGAGTTCCCGATGATGAAAATGAGAAGTGTTAATCTTTGTGAGTTCCATGGTAGGAGTTCTAAGGATCAAGCTTTAAACCCTCCAACAACTTGTTTTGGACAAAATGTGTTTCTACCAAAACAAAATCTCTTTCAAAACGAGTTTTAGTGGTGCAACTCCAGATATTAGCACAATGTTCTGAAGATCATATTTTGAAAATCCTAACATAGTAGAAAGGATGGAATTCTCTAAAATACCTATTTCTCCCTTCAAATTAGGCTAACCTATTCTTAATGATCTGACGATGTACTCACTAATTGGCCAAACACCAAATGATGGCTGGCCACAAAAGCACTCCGTCGATCACCAGGAAACTCGGCCGGCTAAATGTTTCAAGTATAAAGCATTTTTGGGAATTTCAGCTTGTTTGGCCTATGTACAACAAATATCTCAGATAATTGTGACCTGAGCTCTTTATATTGAGCTCAATAGCTTATTTCAAGGGGTTGAAACTTTTGCCCAAGCCTCCTAAGAGCTTCTTGACTCCTTCACCTCTCAACCACGCTTCCTACCTACCATCCTCTTGACTTTGGACACCAACACTTCATGGAAGCTTGATCCTAAGCACCTTGCTCAGATTCTTGGACATTAAACAATCTATCCAAAGTGAATTGATGGAATTAACAAGGGAGTTTGCAAACAAAAGTGACCTATCCTCTTAAGAGGTGATTTTCTCATACTTTAAATCACTTTTCTATCTCAATTTCTTCAATTTTAAGCTTCGTTTTCATTATGTGATTGTTGTAAGTCCTCATGGATGTGGAGGGAGTAACATTAGCCACCTATCTATTGAGTTGATAGTTATTTTCTTTGTTTCCTTCGTTTCATAGTTTCAACTATCTAACTCTTGTATATTTTGGATCATTGTGGATCTGCTTGGGAGTAATTTTAGCCATCCATTCACAAGTTCAATAAGTAGAATAAATCTTATCCATGTTACACCACTTATCTTCATCTGTTCGCTTCCTCAAGTATGCCAATATTTGTGTTTCAACTCTTGACTCATTGACAATAAGTGTTAGAGGCTGTTTCATGAGGTTACTGGAGTGATCCATTGGATTTGGTGTTGGCAAGTGTTGTTCTCTTTTTTCATTGAGTATTTTGGAAGTAAAACAAGAGATTTTGGGTCAAAGGAAGTGAAAACTCCCTTCTCAATCATTTATGAACATAGAAAGGGATGTTGTCATCCTTATCCTATGACTAGATGAGGAGTTTTCAATGAGTTATGAATCCCTTGTTTTAAGAAGTAAAGCTTTTGCCAAGAAATGATTTGCATTAATCTATGCTCTCTAGTTAATAGCATGGATTTAGGTATTAGCTTGCCCTCATTCACAAAGAGAAGATGTAGGTTCCTATCTATTTCTTAGGCTTGAATTTGTTTTGATTTTGATCCATTTAATTTGTTTCTTTGAGCAAAATATTTGTTGTATATATTTCTTGATGTTGTTGTTGAGGTCTTTGGCCCATCCATCTCCTCTCCAAGTGATCCCCATCAACAAATGAGGTGGAAGGTGTGAGAATCACCCAGAAAGCCTCTCCTTGGCCACTGTCCTAAGATCGTATACTAACCTAATCCCCAACCAAAAAGGAAATTCGGCCGACTCATTTCCACTTCGGCCTGCTCATCTAGTGTCTATCCGGTCATTTCCCCCAAGAACAGAACAAATAGTTTCTGGGGAATGCTCCCCTGAGCAATGTTGGAGCACTTGGATTGCTTCTTTTCCTTATTTAGTATGATTTGTTAGATTCAGCATTAGCTAGGCTGAATCGATTCATTGTTGTAGTAATTTCTCTTCCCCTTTTCTTATTCAAATTGTTGTAATAATCTTCCAACCCCACGTCTTTGTAACTCTTTTATTTATTTGCTTTCAGTATTGCATCATGTTTTCTTCATCATGCCTGTATATTACATCCACTTTTCCGTGCATTTGGATTCGAATCATCTGCCTTAATATGATGTGTTATCTTCAAAGATGAATATATGCATAAATCTATGAGTTGCGGTGGTACTTATACTATATCTTAGCAATTTGGACTCCTAGGGACATGGCCTGTATGTATTACATTAGCAACTTGCATATAGGATCATGCATATCTGTATCTATCTGTATATATCTTGTGGGCTTGCCTTGGAGTACTAGGTGAGCATTTTGTGCTTTAGCATATTGCATGTGTGTGTTCCTTACCGTATCTGTTTCTATAGCATGAGGCTAAGTGCTTAAGTGAGATATCTGTTTGAATACTAGTGGATGAATGTTGTGTTATTTATTTTGGAGTATAGATGATTCTTATGCTACAGATTTTACCCTAGAAAACTCTTTTAAAAAATGCATGGAGTCAAAGCAAAACCAAAATTTACGACACAATCTATATTTGAAAGTCTCAGATAGTAATGGTAGCATTATTAATAATTAGAATATGGATTTACATTGACTATAAAAACCACAATATGACTTAGTAGAGGCCGATCTTTGATCGGGTGAGTGGGATGCTCAATTAATGACATTCCCTTCTCATACCTATGTTCCTGATCTGAGATACTTTGGTTATGATGAACATTGGCCTTTGGCATGAGTCACGAGTTACATAATTTTTGCAAAAGATTAGATGGTGACTCTAAAATTTGGTGAGGTAGTCCATTTCTAGCAATATTTTGCAATAAAATAGATTTTCTATAGAAGTTGTTGGATTTGGACTCTCATTTTTCTGTTTCACAATGCATTAGTGAGACTAGATTAGGAGATCGAGAGTCCAAACTGTTAGGCGCACTTGTTAACCTCGAGAAGCATCCCATAGTTTTTAGGGACTCTACTGGGGAGATTAAGAGAACATGACTCAAATTTTATAATCTGGACTTTATCTTTATATGTACATTCATTGCATTTCATGCATTATGCGCTTAAAGTCACTGTATTTGTCATCTAATATCGCAGACGATTTGTCGGACGTGGGCTCTATTATGGTGGAAATACAAGCCTCAGATCTGGACTACCAACGTACCATTTGATCCTCTTTTCATTTAGTTGGGTAGGGTAGGGTAGGTATATTAGGTGTCTTGCCGAGGTACCCCTTTTGACCAACTGACCTAGTTCATATACTTAGCTCTAGCAACTTCCACAAATAAGACACGATGCTCTCCCATCTCTAAGATGATGTGATACCAATTGTTTGAATAGTGAAGCCCTAGTAAATCTCCCAACTAGGACAAGGTATCCCAAGCCCCCATAGGGGTGTTTTGGTTCACCTTATTTGCTATGTTCTATATATGGGATCCAATACATGAGCTCGTTATTCATATAAGTGGTTTAGATACATCAGTTATTGGGTTGAAAATAGAACAGTTTCATGGGATATACAGTGGTCAATAGTATAAATTGGGCAGAAATGCTGCCGGATTCATGTTTGATATATGTATTGTGAGCCGAATTGGATTTTTGTTTGATATATCTATTTTTTTCTTTCCTTGTTTGTTATCATTTTACTAGGTAGTTGGTTCATCATAGCTTCAGAAAGTTCTAACACCCCTAAAACCCTGTGGACTCATCTTGGTAGACTTTGCAAAACTATAGATCTTGTTCAAGGTCAGCCAATGTTAATATCACTTTCATCAGTATCTAGAAAAAAGGGTCAGACAAGCATAGTTGGTTTAAGGCACGTCACATCCCTAATCTCCTTTTCAGATTTTATGTCAATCACCCCTCAGGTCTCCTCTATTTAGTGCCCTAGTAAGTCATTTCCCAGTTTCTTTAGTGGCTCATAATCTCCTGGATGTTGTAGAAATGATCACTAGCCTTCAGCGGTCCGTGGATGTTGTTAATCATACAGTAACTACTTAGGGTGACACCATTGCTGGAATGCAATAAACAACCGGGGCAACTGTAGCCCATCGATAACTAGTTAACCATCTAGGCTCAAACATGCCTCCACCCGTTAGGAATTTCCCAGGATTTGGTCAACTAGAAAAACTAGCCCAGGCTCCTGCTGCTAGAGCCCCGGTGCATCCAGTTGATGGACTATTTCCCCTTGACATTGCTGAATTTGATCTGCTATGCTGAAGATAGGGAAGTTAGAGAAGTTGTTCAAAAAAATCCCAGGGGATTAATTCCATTCATGATATAGAGTATAGATACATGGAGGCAGTTGTTAAATTATCGAAAAGATTCAAGATGCCGCATGTTAACCGATTTGACGGATCAGAGGATCCTATGGTACATATCCGTTTATTCACAGATGTTCTGAAACCTGTGGGTCAAACACCCCCCGCCCCCAGAAGTTGTCTTTGTTTGGAAGGACTTCATCAGGAATTGGTCTAACTTGGTACGCCAAACTAGAGGATAAGGTGAACCAAAATTAAGAGAAGTTAGTTGAGACATTCATTGCTCAATACTTCTATAACACACAGATTGAGGTGACCACCCGGGATTTGGAGGCCACACGTTAGGAGCGAAAAAAAAGCTTCGTTGAATTCATAACAAGATGGAGGGCCAAGGCTACCATGATGGCCAACAACCCCTCAGAGAAGGATTAGATCCAGATAATGGTAAGAAACCTTCATGGCATGATGTTACACAGATAGGAGTTCAGATTGAGGATGCTATGAAACAAGGGATCATCGTCGATGAGAAAGAGCTTGTAAGAAAGACTTGTGTTCATGGTTCGAATGTTACTAGCAGTAGTAACACAGCCATGAAACCTTCGGAGCTTAGTACTGTCACCGCCTCCACAAAAACAGCCAATTCTTTTGTCGATGCTAGCCCACAGTCCTACAATCAAAACCGTTTTCCAAACTATGATTTTCATCCCCTCTATATGACTTCAACCCCGAGCCCTGGAAACCTTGGTTTTAAAAGGCCATATCAAACTACCTAACCCTCGGCCTCTTCCCAATCCACTTTCCACCTAGGCATGATGCCTCTAAGTATTATGTCTTTCACCAGCAACAAGGGCATGAAACCGACTATTGCATTCATCTCAGCCACAAGTTTTAGGAGCTCATAGACTGCAAAATCATAGCTTCCCACAAGCCCCACCACAATGGCCAAATGTCACTACCAACCATTTGTCCACCCATGATCGAGTTCCACTACCTCCACGTCTTAACCTCATCCATACACTATCTCCCGCCTTTAACCCCTAGCATATACATTACCCCTTCCCACTTACCTAAACATAATATCCACATTCTGGATAGCATTAATCTGTGCATGATGAATGCAACTCAATCTTAGTTGGAACCCAAAAATCCTATGGTGGCAATGGAGGAGCCAATGATAGAAATTGGGGATTTGTTAGGATATGGTCCCAAGAGATATATTGTGTCGATTGGTCATCCAAAACCAAAGGTTGCTTTACTTGATGCATTCTCCATTAATGTCATCAGGAAGGATGTACTCGAATAAGGGTTGGATGGTTTGGTTGATTTTGAAGTAGACTTGGAAAATCTCTATTTCTTTGAAGAACGGGGACTAGGAGATGTACAAATTGAATAGTGGAACCCAAATAATTAGGCTAGTTCCACAGATGGGCAAGTAGTGCGGAAGATTCAGAAGTAGAAGGAAGTAATGAGGAAGTAAGGAAAATAGCACAAGCCACTAGAAAAATGAAGAGGAAGGAAAAGAAAGATGAAAACAGTGAATCCGAAGAAAGCAATAAGCTAAGAGAGCCTAAAACAAAGGCGAATGGAAAAGAAGTGCTAGGAGGAGAAGTTGAGAGGTAGTCTCTAATTTCGAGATCACCAGGGTGATTGACCCAGCACCGAAGAGGAAGCGTGAAGAGCTAGCCGAGTATGGGCACATTTGAGAAGGAGAGAGATCTTTGTAGAAATCCGGTCAACATCTCCTTTTAGCCAAGAGGAGATGATTGCAATGTAGGAATGATACATGTTGTGTAAGATGATTGCATATCTATAAATGAAGGGGAATGGTGCAAAGGCAATGATCTACACTTTGCTTACAATGATGAAGGTTGGAAAAGCAATGCATCAGACGATGCTTGGTATTCTGAAGAAATTGATTATCTAACTAGGAGATTCTTTAAGCCCTCACACCTAGATCAAGGCGAGTCGTTAGGAAAGGATGTGGAGAAAGGAAAAGAGACAGAAAAGGAAGAAGAGGAAGATCTGGTTCTTAAGTAGTTGAAAAATATCCAAGCCAATATCTCCATCTAGGGATTGCTTATGGAGTCACGAGAACACCAACAAGCCATGGTCACAGTTTTAAGCAAAGCCAAGTTGTCCATTGATACTACACTAGACCAGTTAGTGTCATTGATCACGCCAACTTGGGCCATTCCATCTGTCACTTTCTCAGATAAAGAGCTCCCTCTAAAAGGATCAGAGCACAATAAGCCCTTGTACGTGTCTCTGGAATGCCCAAAAAAATGGGTCCTTGTGGTTCTAATTGACACTGGGTCAGCTATAAATGTGTGTCCTTCGTGTACTGCTTACGTGATAGGGTTGAAGCCAGCAGACTTTACACTAACAAATCAACTGAACCGAGCATATAACAACACTAGCCAGGAGGTTGTGGGCCGCGGGACCATTTGAGCAACAAATTAACTGAACCGAGCATAATCCTCATTTCTTTGGGTCAGGGTACAGACCCACGGAAGATGATTGGAAGAAGAAGGGGGACGAGGTGAGAGAAAGGGCCAAAGCTAAGAGGGCCGGCAAGCAATATGAGTTGAAGTGCAAACCAATACGGGGAACCTTGAATGGTCGTTTTGTCAAAGAATGAGATGATTCCCCTTTTATGGTTTTTCTGAACCATGGGTGACTCCTGAGAAAAAGGAGCCTCTCCCTAGATTTGAGGTTTTTTTTTACCACCAGTAGTCTAAAAGTGAGGGCGAGGAAGCAAACTTCATAAATGGCCTGGGCCAAGATGGAAATAGCTATTTGGCCAAAGCGGCGAGGAACAAAATGGATTTGACACTGGTTGATTGTGAAGCTAGCACCAAGTTATAGGGTTTGAAGGATGTCATCATTTTGTGATTAGGGAAAGATTGTCCACGGATTGCAGTGATCTCATCTTGGATGCATCTAAGGTACCTCGGTTGACTTGGCAACTCGAGAAGGGTTATATCGTGGAGTTTGAATCTCATATGAAGTTTGAGTCTGATTCCACCAAGGCTGTAGAGTTGGAGTCAGATTCGGGTTCTTCTGGTAGTTCTGAGTCTAGTGGTTCTGGGGTTGATCATCCAAATGCCACTGCCTTGTCTCTGTCATCTTTTTTACTTTCTTTTAAGTCCACTGTATTTGCTGAGCCATACTTGATGAATGAGAATCATGTCAATTATGTTTACTTTTCCGTGCCCTTAATTTTATGCATTGACCAAGATTTTCAAAATTTTGATAAAAACAAAGAGGAAGAATTCCTTGAGTTTTGAAAATTTTGATTAATTGGGAGAAGGAGAGGCGTGCAAAACCTTTGATAAATGAGATTGTTTCGGTTAATGTGGATACTGAGGAGGATCCTCGCCTGGTCCAGATTGGTTCCACGCTATCTTTGGAGGAATGCGAGCGATTAATCATTTTGTCAAAAGAAATTGAAGATGTTTTTTGCGTGGTCCTATGAAGACATGTCTAGAATTGATCCTGAGATTGTCCTGCATAAGATCCCACTTGATCCCCAGGCCAAACCTGTCAAGCAAAAGCTCCATAGAAATCGGCCAGATTGGGCATTAAAGATTAAGGAGGAGGTTATTAAGCAGATTGATGTAGGTTTTTTTTTTTATTGTGTTTGAATATCCGGTGTGGTTGGCAAATATTGTTCCATTTCCAAAGAAGGATGGCAGAATTCAAGTTTGTGTTGATTTCAGAGATTTGAATAAGGCCAGCCCCAAAGATGATTTTTTGTTGCCACAAATTGATGAATTGGTAGACTTCACTGTAGGTTATGCCTTGCTTTAATTCATGGATGAGTTTTCAGGGTATAATCAGATCTCCAGGGCACCTGCAGACAGAGAGAAGATGACATTCACCTTTCAATAGGGACTTACTGCTATCAGGATATGCTGTTTAGGCTAAAAAATGCTAGAGTAACTTACGAGAGAGCAACAACCACCATATTGCATGACATGACTCACAAGGAGGTTGAAGTGCACATGGATGATATGATTGTCAAGTCCAAGGAATGAGAGGTCACTATGAAGCATTAAGAAGGATCTTTGAAAGAATTTGAAAGTACAAGTTAAGGTTAAACTCGCAAAAATGTTTTAAGGGTGATTGTAGGAAAGATGCTAGGGTTCCTACTCATGCAACGTGGAATCGAAGGTAACCCATCAAGGCCATCTTGGAAATGCCTCCAACAATGATTGAAAAGGAAATGCGAGGATTTCTAGGGAAAGTGCAATTCATAAGAAGGTTTATTTCTAAATTAGCCTCCACTTGTGAACCACTCTTTGGCTTATTGAAGAAAGGGAAGAAGTTCCATGGGATGACCAATGCAATCATGCTTTTGAGCGAATCAAACAATATCTGTAGAGTCCGCCCATGTTGTCACCCCCCTGAGCCAAGGAAACCATTGATCTTGTACCTGTCAGTGACTGAATCTACTATGGGTTGTATGCTAGTGCAAGAATCAGAGGAGAAAGTGGAAAAGGCCATATACTATTTGAGTGAGAAGATGTTGTAATACGAAATTCATTACACCCCTCTAGAAAAGGCATGTCTAGCCTATGGGCCATTAGAAAGTTCGAGCACTATTTGTTAGCACACTCAGTAATCCTAGTTTCGAGATTAGATTGCATCAAATATCTCTTTGAGAAACCAGTGCTTATCAGTAGGCTAGCTTGATGGCTGCTTTTTCTTTCTAAGTTTGATCTTCGATATGTCACTCACAAGTCCATCAAAAAGAGAGCTATAGTAGAGTTCTTGGCAAATCACCCGATTGATAGAAAAGAGAATGAGGAAAACAAATTCCTAGATGAAGAGATTCTGCAGTTGGAAGAAGATACTTGGAAGTTTTATTTCGATGGAGCTGCCAATCAATATGGATATGGGATAGGGGTGTTGCACATAGCACCTAATGACTCTTACGTGCCTTTGGCCTGCAAACTCTAGTTTAGAGTATCCAACAATCAGGCAGAGTATGAGGCATGCATAGCCAGGCTGTAAGCTGCCTTGGAACTAGGGTCAATAAGATTGAATGTGATTAAAGATTCAAACCTGGTTGTGTCTCAAGCCAATGGGGATTGGAAATTGAAGGAAGAGAAAATGAAAGTTTATCATCAGACTCTAGATACGCTGATCCCAAGGTTTGGACAACTGACATTTACACACTTGGTAAGGGAGAACAATAGGTTTGTTGATGCCTTGGCAACCTTAGCTTCGATGGTAGACATACCAATTGAGGTAAGGATGCGTTCAATTATCACAGAGTAGAGGTACACACTAGCATACAAAATGATTATTGTAATAAGAAAAGCCCAAAATGAGGGTCCTTGGTACTTTGACATTTGGAACTTTCTAAAAGAAGAAGTGTACCCACAAGGAAAATGCTTTGGACAAAAAGGGGATGCGACCTCTGGCCACTCAATTCATCATCATGGACATAAGTTGTATAGAAAGGGGCATCTAGGAATGCATAAGTTGTGTGTGGAGGAAGATAAAGCCAAACGCATCATGGAAGCTGTTCATGGAGGAGAATGTGGGGCTCATGTAAATGGTATAATGCTAGAAAGGAAAATCCTTAGACAAGGATATTATTGGTTGACTTTGGAAAGTGATTGTGTCAGTTTTGTCCGGCGATGTCACAAATGTCAGATTCACGCCAATCGTATGAACATCCTGCCATCAAAATTGTACAACATGACTTCACCGTGGCCTTTTTCAATTTAGGGAATCAACGTCATCGGAGTAATAACATCAAAAGGTCAAATGTACATGAGTTCGTCCTGGTGGCAATCGATTAATTTACAAAGTGGGTTGTAGTGTTGAAGGCATCATATATGGCCAAGTTTATCAAGAACAACATCATCTATAGGTATGGGGTTCCAAACAAGATTGTTTCAGACAATGGTTCGCACTTTAAGGGAGAAGTGATTGATCTGCTCGAGAAATATAATATGGCCTCTCACAAGTCGTCAACCTATAAGCCACAAACCAATGGAACCGTTGAAGTAACAAACAAAAATATCAAGAACATCTTACGAAAGATGGTGGAAACATATAAGGATTAGCCGGATAAGCTACCCGTCTTGTTGTGGGGCTACAGGACCTTAATCCAAACGTCTACTAGGGCAACCCCTTATTCTCTGGTCTATGGGATGGTAGCAGTGCTACTGATCGAGATAGAGGTACCTTCGTTAAGGATTATGGATGAATGTCAGATAGTAGAGGCTAACTGGCAACAAAATTGTTTTGAAAATTGATATTATTTGATGAAAGATAGTTGAAAGCACTACCACGTATAGGGTACCAACATAGCGTTACTTAAGCGTTCAATAAAAAGGTTAAGTCTAAGAATCTGAATTAGGGAGATCTAGGGCTGAAGGACAATCAAACTCCAATTTACGATCCTAGGGGCAAGTTCAAGCCCAATTGGATTGGTCCTTATATCATCAAGTCAATTTGGTCAGGAGGAGCGGTTATTCTGATGGATTTGGATGGATTGGAGTTTTCACAACTGATCAACATAGATAAGTTGAAGAAATCCTATCCCTGAGAGGCTTGCTGGGCCAAAAACCTGAAAGGGTGACCTAGGCAAAAGTTAAAGCAAGAAAAAGGAAAGTAAATAAAGTGGAGCACGCAAGGTTGAAAACTAGAAACGACGGCTTTGGAAAAAATTAGAGTGCAAAAAGAGAGAGTAAATACTTGAGTGAACCATAACCATGAACTACATAAGGACTAATTTCTATTTCTGGGGTATACAGGCAGATTCATTTTGAAGTTCGGTCCCAACCGTTTTCAACTCGGTTGTCTTGTCCATGATTGATCTATCTATTTTTACTCTGATTCAAATCTGGTTATGTAGGCCTACTTTTCTATGGTAAATGTGTAGACACCCTATTTTTGACCGACCTTAAGACTCACACGTCATCGTTTGTGCGCGCAATGATTGTGCTTGTTTGTGCTCGTTTTGAGTGCCCGAGGTTCTTGGCTACTGTGCCTTTGAGCCTCTAAACCCTCTGTGTTTTGGCCTTGTTTTTGGGCTAGACCTTGGTGCCTCTTGCCTGGAGGAGAGAAGGGCCCTGCCGGCCACTTTTGGCATTTGTCAGCCACTTTTTTCCCTTGCGAGCCACTTGAAGTGGCCGGTCAGCTAGTTAAAGTGGCTGACCGGCCAGTTGAAGTGGCCGGCGACCAATTCTCTCCTTTTTTAGATATTTTCAAATCTTTTGAGCCAGCTATTGCACACTGAGTGTATCCTCCATACACGTGTATAGATGGATTCAAACAAGCTTCTAGCTTGTCAAGGAAGCTTTGGCTTGCATGTTCTATATAAGGGGAGGCCGCTCCCCCATTTTTAGGGTTACAAAAATTTCAAGAGCTGAAATTGCACTCCCTCTCTAGAATTCTCTCCCTCTCTCTATATATTGTGCTTAAAAGTGAGTGTTCTTCACATATTTTGCCTACAACCCCTTAGCCAAACATCTTGACCTTGGAGCTGAGATTCCTTAAGGCTTGTTTGGACTTCCTAAAGCTGGTTTTGGCTCAAAAATGCTGCTGTCTTGCTGCTGTCCTTCAAGGGTGAGCATATTCCCCTTTTAAGCTTTTTTTTTGTACACCATCTTGGCCACCTTTGCATGCTGTTTTGGGCCTAGTTGTCAACAACAAAAACCTCTATTTTTAAGTGTTTAAAATGGTGGTTTAAGGCCCTTTTGGTGTTAGGGATAGTCTACCCTCTTTGGTGGCTTATTTGCTAAGAGTTTTGCTACCTTTTAAAGCTTTTCAAAAAACTTCTTTTTGGCCTTTTAACCACTAAAATCCAGGGGAATTCCAGTGGTAGAAACTTGGTTTTGAGGTCCAAAATGGGAGAGGTGGTCTTCCCTACACGTGTTTTCTTTGCAAGTGTTAATGGCCTAACCTTTGAGCATATTTTTCTACCATTTCATGGCTTGATCTCGACATGTTTTTGGCTATATTTTAACATGTTGTAACCCTGTTTTTGGTTGGTTTAGTCACTGGTTGTTTGTATCTTGCACTTGTAGTGCAATTTTGCTCACTAGCCTAGCATGCCTAATGAGTTAGTTCATCATTCTAGCATGTGTTAGCTTGGCTCTAGCACATTTTTACTCATGTTTGAGCATGCTTTAACTCTGATTTGGATGGTCTCAGTCATATATGCTTTGCTTTGTATAGTTGTAGTGTAAATGGCCTTGACTAGTTTTGAGTTTTGAGGCCTTTAACATGTTGTGTATGTGATGATTATGTGTTTTGGCATCATTTAGCATGTAATTTTAGTGCATATACCTCTGTCATAGTCTCACATATATCACTCTTTAATTGCTTTTGAGAGTGACGCCTTATGCCTTGTTTGCGAGCCAACATGTGCGCATGATTTCCTACTCTTTTCTGCCTAAGTTTCAACACGATTAGGCCACTGTCTTGACGTGGTGTAGCTCCCTTTTAGGTTGGTTTGGTCATTTGAGCATTGTTTCGCATGCCTCTAGTGTTGTGTCCTTCGCTAGTTTCAATGTTTTGGCTCTTAACATGTTGTACATGAGTTGTTTGCATGTTATAGTCTAATTTGTCATGCCATTTTAGCACTAAAAAAAAAATCTGCAACCTTTCCCATTTCTTCATTTTTCAATTTGTTTTGAGGATCGTTTGGCCTTAAGTTTGTGTTTAAGTATGAGGTAGGGTTTATGCTCAAATGGCTTTAACCCTCTTTTGAGGGTTCCTCCTAGTCAAAGGCATAATCCCTCTCATGTCCTAAATCACTCTTTTGGTTGACCTCCTCTCCTTAGAGGACTTGCACATTGGACTTAACCAATTAAAGAATGGTTTGGTAATGTAAAATGTGTAAACAAGAATTGAGTATTGTAAAACTTATGCAAGATTAGCATATTGTTTGCATTGCATGTGTTTGGATCGGACGTTAATCCAAACACGAGAAATGTGGGATGTTTCATACTCCAAGTGATGAAATGTGTCCCATGCCTTGGTCACCGTCCCCCTTGATCATGCATGATAGGGTGGAGGCTCTTCGAGTCGTATTTGTGCATTCATCAACATTGTACAAGCTTGGTTTTTGGGCCATCATGCATTGAGATGCTTGCTTGGTGGCTCGAAAGCCAAGTGCCGCACTCCTTTGAGCCTGAGACATGATAAGGAAGGATGCAGTACACACATTTCCTTGCAAATACATTGATGTGCCTCTATTGTTCTCTGTTGCAGCAAAACCAGCAGCCTGGAAAATAAGTGGCCAACCGGCCACTCCAACTAGCCGACCGGCCAGTTAAAGTGGCTGGCAGCCACTTTTTGTAGCTGACTGGCCACCAGCCCAATTTTGTGCAAAAATGATTATGTTTTGAGGCTGAGGCAGTCTGGAGGATTGGTTCAATGTTCGGAGGTCAAGGCGACTGTAAACAGAGGCAACCTTTGGGAAAGCGATGGATTTCCGAGCGGACGCCAACCGAGCATGCATGTCTTCGTCATCCCTCGAGGCCATTTTATTGTTTTAATTAGCTTAGCATAGTTGATTATTCAATTTGGCATGTACTATTTAATTAGCTTAGTGTTAGCTAGTTATTCAATTTGGCTTTGTAATAATTAATTAGCTTAGCATAGTTAATTAGTTGGTTTGTAATAATTAGTTTAATTAGCGTAGCTAGTTAGCTTATTTATTTGGACCCTCCTTCGAGAGGGCACAATGTTGTAATAAGTGTGCGTGCTTGTGTGAATGTCTTCCAACCCCACGTCTTTTTCCCTTTTATTTACCCGCTTTCGGTGTTTAGATTATGGCATATTTCAATTAGTATACCTTATGCTTGCATGTTTGCATCATTCATTTGTCTTGCATGCACCGGGCTCGGCGCATCATTCAAACTGCATTGTATTTCAATATCTATTTGAATACATGTATCAATTGTTGCATTCATATGCCACTTTAGGTAGCCGAGCCTATTTAGTTGCATTATTGCATGCGTTGCACTAGGCATCTTGTATAGTTAGGATCATGCATGGTTTCTAACTAGTTCTTGTTTTGGCTCGGAGTACACTGTAAGTGTTTTCGCTTTAGCATCCTTGCATGAGTGTGAGTATTGCCATGATAGCGTGCTTGCCATGAGGCTATTTGCTTAATTGATTAACTGCATGAATGCCTGTGCATGAAGGCTTTATTGTTTGAATTGGGACAATTCATCAAATGTGAGTTTTAATCCCACTTTGCAAAGTGGCAAAATAATCATGTTTTAAGTCTACTTGAGAGTGGCAAATCCACATTTTAGCCCACTTGCTAGTGGCAAATTCAAACCATTTTCAAAAACAAACATGAGATATTTTGTTCCAATTTGAGTGATTTAGTCTATACTTGTATGCTGTGTGCATCACATAGTAATGCTAGATTAATAACCGGAATAAGAGCGCATGTGTCTATAAAACAACATATCATGATAGTAGAGGCCGATCATTTGATCGGGCGAGTGGGGGTGCTCATTTCATGACCTTCCCCCGTCGTACCCAAGTTCCTGAGCCGAGGTAACTTTGGTGATGACGAACACGTGGCCTTTGGCAGGAGTCAAGGTTTCCTAAATTTCTGAAAAATAAAATATTTAGGTGGCGACTCTGTAATCTGTCAAAGTAGTCCAGTTTGACATAATTTGATTTAAAATCTGATTTTCCAAAACGATTTGCCGAATTGGACTCTTTGGTGATTTATCAGTCTTACATTGCACTTAGCGAGATTAGATTCAGAACCGTGATAGGAGTCCGAACTATAGTAGCTAGAACCTAATTCGCGGCCTCTCTGAAAGGGGGGGTGCGCGGAGGAAGTTCGGGCAGTCTCCAGTTTCTGGCGACTCTATTGGGGACTTAGAGAACTTGACTCGAACTCATGATATGTTGTTTTATCTACATTTATGTGTTTCTTTGCATTGCATTTGAATAGGTGCGCCTAAGTCATAGTGTTTGCCATCTGCTATTCCTGAATGGTTTGCCAAAGGCTTGCTCGGAAAAGCATGCCATAAGGCTGACCGGTTACGGGCTCTGCCATGATGGAAACCCAAACCTCGGATCAGAATCACCGCCGAGGCACCCTTTTTGACCAATCGACCTAGTTTCATATCGGAAGCCATAGAGACCATTGCAAACTAGGACAGGTTGCTAACCCGAATGTAGGTTGTTTGAAACCGTGTGCTTGCGTAGCGAACCCCTAGTTCCTGATGAAATTAGTACAGGGAAACCCTACCCTACCATATGGGTGTTTTGGCTCTCACTTGCTCAATATGTGCTTTTAGAGTGTGTCTCTACAGGGAATGTATGTATCAGTTGCAAGTTTGGGTATCAGTCTGAGGACATCAGTATTTGGGGGTATCAGTTGGAGGCAGAAATTTTGGGGCAGAAATCAGTGTTTGAGTGTAGATTTTATAGCTTATGATTACAATTGTGTGTTGTCACCATCTAAGTCGAAATGCTGTCTGTTTCCTGATTGATGTTTTCTTTCTTTTTGCTTTATTTTCGTTTTGCAAGGTAGTACATCACAATTGCTTCTGAACAGGCAGATACCCTCCAAGCACTCTGGACTAGAGGAAGGAGACATTCCCGATCAAAGGATCTAATTGGTGGACAACCAGTGTTCATTTCGCTACCCCCAGTTACTAGACGGAGGTCAGTCAGGCACAGGTCATCAGTTCAACAGTCTCCGATTCAGCAATCACTATCTGCCTCACCTGTGCGCAGTAGGGTTCAGTTTCCTATTTCAGAAAGAGAGCATTCACCAGATCCGATAGACCAGCCCCTTTAGTCAGTATGAGTATGGAAGACATGATGCGTCAGCTCCAACAGACTATGGAGGCCATGCAGCGGGATGCTGCTCGCCAAGCAAAAGTTACCGCCCGCCAGACCGAGGTCGTGGCCTAGCAGGCTGAACTCATTGCCAGGCTACAGCAACAGCAACAAACACAATAGGGGGCAGCTTCTGCATCCCATCCACCTCCAGTAGAAATTCTTGCACCAAGGGCTCCTGTCCCTATAGCCAATGCCCAGGAGAATACAGATGTCCCAGTGGATCCCATTCCACCTCAGACATCCAAAGCACAGGCCTACCCAATTGAGGCCCCTTTTGAGTTCGAAGTGGATCCAACTGCATTAAAAGTGAGCAAGCTAGAAAAGCTATTCAAAAGGGCTCAGGGCGTTAATTGCATTCCAGACATAGAGGATGGTTACACGGATTCGGCAGTAACATTGCCGGACCGATTCAAGATGCCACATATAGGCTGTTTTGACGATTCTGGAGATCCTATGGTACATCTGCGGTTGTTCTCAGATATCTTATGGCCAATGGGCCTCTCCCGACTGCCAAAGCTTTCCCTTTTTGGTCAAACCCTGTCGGGTATCGCGGCCATCTGGTATGCCAAGTTGGAGGATTCAGTGAAAAGAAGTTGGGAAGAGAAGGTTGAGGCTTTCGTCGCCCAATATTCATATAACACTCAAATCGAGGTCACAACTCGTGATCTCTAGGCAACTAGACAAGAGCCGAAGGAGGGCTTCTCTTACTTTGTAACTCGTTGGAGAGCCAAGGCTTCTATGATGACTACCAGGCTGCAGAGAAGGACCAGATAAGAATAATCGTCAGGAATCTGCAACCGAAGTTGAGGCAGAAGATGATTGTCTTACCCCTCCCCACCTTTGCTGACCTCCATAAGATTGGGGTATAGATAGAAGACGCTATGAAACAAGGTCTGATTGACCACGGAAGGGAGTAGCCCAAGAGGGCCTTCACTCGTAGTTCGAATGCAGCTACCAGTAGCAGTGCAGCTGCGAGGACCTCTGATGTGGGCATCGTCGCCACCACTCCAAAAACAACCACACCCTTTACAAGAACCTCTGCACCTACCTCACAACCCTCAAAATACCCACCTTGGGGCCAAAGGGTGTTTACTCTGCTTTACATGTCTCTGTCCGTGGCCCTGAGGGTCCTGGTTAGAAAAGGGCATCTAAAGCCCCTAGAACCATGCCAATTGCCAAATCCCCTCCCCCCCACACATAATCCAACCAAGTATTGTGCCTTCTATTAGCAGCATGGTCACGGCACTGACCAGTGCTTCAGGCTCCATCATGAGATTCAAGATCTCATAGACAACAAGGTAATAGCACCCCCTGAGAAACCAAACGTCACTACAATTCCCCTTCCACCACACAATCAACCCCCTCCTCCACCTAGGCAAGTGAACCTGATCCAAACCACGGCTATCCCATATGACCCCAATATATACATCACTCCCTCCCACCTACCCAAGCCGGCACTTTTCATTCTGGAGAACATAGATCTCTGCATGATGAGCGTCTCCATACCCCAACCTGAACCCGTGGTGGCGGCCATGGTAGAAGAAGGCATGCCTGAGGGCTCTGCAAGCTTAACTGAGGAGGCATATAACCCTTGCCGCCTTATTACGCCAACTGATCAGGCCAAGTCGATGGTGGGTTGCCGATAGGAATTGAGGTAAATGTCGTCCAGGAGGATAGGCTGAGCCAAAGGTTGGATGATTTAGCAGAACTTGAGGAGGACATTGCTAATCTGCAATTTTTTGACGAACAAGATCCAAGGGATGTGCACATCAACGGGTTTGATATGAATGGATCAAGGGACAACACAGGGTGGCTTACTGATTAGCCGGATATTGACGAGGGTTTTCAACTAGAGCGGAGACAATCAGAAATAGGAACATCTACGGTCGATAACAAGAGAGAATTGCTGGAGAGCACTGGTACAAAGAATTTTACTCGAGACTTGGGCAGTTTGTGTAAAGCAGACACTAAATAGGAGTCCGCATTCAAGCGGATTGAACAAGAGAAAATTTAGAATAATGACAGGGCTAGAAAAGCCAAGGCACCTAAGGGGGCAGAATGTGTCGAGAACACGGGAGCAGCTACAGCAGGACCGGATAGTTGTCTGTCGGTTACTGATGGGATGTGGTGGGAACACAATGACTTACGTCTTGCCCATACTGACGAAGACTAAGGTCAGAATCAAACAGATGACACCTGGTACATCGAGGAGGTCGACCATATAACCCAGAGTGGGCGATACTTCAAGCCCACACATCTGGACCAGCCGGAGGCATTAGGGAAAGACAAAGAAGTAGAAAAGTAGAAAGACAGACTGCTAGAGGAGGAAGCTGTGCTGAAGCAACGAAAGAAGATTCCAGCAGACATCTCCATCTGGGCACTGCTCATGGCCTCAAGAGTTCATAGACAAGCCGTCCTTTCAGCCATGGACAAGGCTAAGCTTTCGATCGATACAACTCTGGTGCAGTTGGTGGGATTGGTGTTCCCGGATGGCGCTTCACTGACTCTAACTTTCACAGACAAAGAACTACCGCCTGAGGGCTCTGAACATAACAAGCCGTTGTACATCTCTGTGGAGTGTAGGGAAAAATGGATACCAGTTGTCCTGGTTGATACGGGATCTGCAATCAATGTATGTCCATCGTGAATGGTGTATGCTATTGGGTTGAAGCCCGCAGATTTTACACCAACAACCTAGGTAATCTGGGGCTATGATAACACCAGTCGGGAGGTGATGGGAACCGTACGAATCAAAACTCAGGTGGGTCCAGGGCAACAGGACATCGAGTTTCACGTCTTAGATGTTCTAGTCACCTTCAATCTACTCCTTGGGCGGCCGTAGCTACACCAGGTGAGAGCTGTCTCTTCCACCTTACACCAAATGTTGAAGTACCCCCATGGGAAGGGGGTGGCAATTGTTTTTGGGAACTCTTTCATACACCTGCCGCCAGAGATTTCTACACTGGTTTTGGAAATTGAACATGGCGTGGAGGATGTGTATATGCTGGCTGTTGATGAGGGGCTATATGTCAGTGCGTAGTCTGTTTACCTCATGAACAAGCTTCAACACATGCCCGGAATAGGATTGGGACGGAGTGACGGGAAGGGCATCGCTACATTGGCCGAAGTGCCACACAACCCCTATATCTTTGGTTTAGGTTACTTGCCTACCAAAGAGGATTGGGCAAGGAAAGGAAGGGAAATGGCCAGAAGAGCCAAGGCTAAGCAAGCCGGGAAGCACTACGAGTTGGTACACAGACCTATCCAAGGAACCCTGAACGGACGCTTTGTCCAGGAGGGGGAAGATTTCCCGTTTTGCACCTTTCTGGAGCAATGGTTGAATTCAAAGAAGCGGCACTTGCCCGGCTTCGAGATCTTTTTTAACTTACAGTTGTCAGGGGATGAAGTTGCGGAAAAGCAGACAGACCCACCAGCTGAGACTGAGCAGTGCAAGAGGGATTAGTCCGAGGGCACAGAAATTGAGATGGGGGTAGTGCTGGCTTGTCTCCTCTCAGATCCTTAGATCACACTAGAGTGCTTGGGGATGATTTCTCTGTCTCCATGATTGGGGATCAAATGGCTGTGGGCCCTTCTTCTAGCATTCTGGATGTATCCATCGCAACCCTCCCTCGTCTGGCAATACGAGGAAGGCTTCTTATCAAGTAGTTCAGAGTCGGGTAGCGAACCAGAATCTAATTCTACAGAGTCTATGGAGTCGGAATCAGATTCTAGTTCATTTGAGTCAGAGTTTGGTATTCCTAGGGTTGATAACCCGGATGCCGTTGTTAAGTCTAGGTCGTCTTTTTCGTTTTCTTTTGAGTCTGTTGTAACCGAAGAATCAGACAAACTGGATGTTGTTAATGAGAATGGTACAGCTGTGGCTTCTGAGTACTTTTCTGTGCCTTTAGTTTATTGCATTAATCAGGACTTTCAAAACTTTGATGAAAACGACGAGGAAGAAATTCCTCCGGTTTTGAAACATTTGCTTGATTAAGAGTAGAAGAGGTTTGTAAAACCTTTGGTTGATGAAATCACCTCAATCAATGTGGGTACTAAGAAGGATCTGCAGCTGGTCTAGATCGGGTCCATGTTGTCTTCTGAGGAATGTGAGCGTTTAGTCGCTTTATTAAAAGATTTCAAAGATGTTTTCACGTGGTCCTACGAAGACATGCCTGGAATCGATCCTGAGATTGTACAGCACCGGATCCCTCTTGACCCAGAGGCCTGACCTGTTAAACAGAAACTCCAAAGGATCCGCCCGGACTAGGCTCTGAAGATCAAAGAAGAGGTCACCAAGCAGATTGATGCAAGGTTCCTGTTAGTATCTGAATACGCTACTTGGTTGGCCAACATCGTTCTAGTACTGAAGAAGGATGGCAGAATTTGAGTGTACGTGGATTTCAAGGATCTGAACAAAGCCAGTTCGAAGGACGACTTTCCATTACCGCACATAGACGAATTGGTGGACTTCACCGCTGGGCATGCGCTGCTCTCATTCATGGATGGGTTTTCCGGGTACAACCAAATCCTGATGGCACCCGAAGACAGGGAGAAGACTGCTTTCACCACCCCGTGGGGAACCTATTACTACAGGGTTATGCCGTTTGGTTTGAAGAATGCTGGGGCTACTTATCAGTGGGCTGCAATCACGATCTTGCATGATATGATCCACAAAGAGGTCGAGGTGTACGTGGACGACATGATTGTCAAGTCCAAGGAAAGAGAGGGCCACTACACCGCCTTGAAGAAATTTTTCCAACGGATCAAAGAGTATCAGTTGTGGCTGAATCCTCAGAAATGTACTTTCGATGTTACAGTAGGGAAAATGCTGGGGTTCTTGATCACACAGAGGGGTATTGAGGTTGATCCTTCCAAAATCAAGGCCATCTTAGAAATGCCATCACCAAGGACTGTAAAGGAGGTGCGAGGCTTTCTGGGTAAAGTGCAATTCATAAGACGGTTTATTAGAAAATTAACCTTGACTTGTGAACCACTATTTGGTCTCCTGAAGAAAGGAAAGAAATTCCAATGGGATGACCGATGCCAAGTTGCTTTTGAGCAGATCAAGCAGTATCTACAGAACCCACCCGTGTTGTCACCGCCAGAACCGAGAAAACCGTTGATTTTGTATCTGTTAGTAAACGAGAGGACGATGGGCTGTATGCTTGCACAAGAATCTGAAGATAGAGTGGAGAAGGCCATCTATTACCTGAGCAAGAAGATGCTGGAATATGAGACCCGTTACACTCCGCTAGAGAAGGCTTGCTTAGCCTTGGTATGGGCCACCAGGAAGTTGAGGCACTACCTATTAGCTCACTCTGTAATACTGGTTTCTACATTAGATCCCATCAAATATCTCTTCGAGAAACCGCGCTTACGGTAGGCTAGCCCGTTTGTTGCTTTTTCTCTCCAAATTCGATTTGAAGTATGTGACGCGCAAGTTTGTGAAAGGGAGAGCGGTAGCGGAGTTCCTAGCCGATCACCCAGTGGAGGGAGATGAAGCAGTAGAGTATCTGTTCCCAGATGAGGCCATTCTACATGTTGAAGAATAAACTTGGATTATGTACTTTGACGGAGCGTCAAACCAGTACGGGTATGGGATAGAGGTATTGCTGATAGCACCCGACAACTCCCACATACCTTTAGCCTTCAAACTCCGATTCAAAGTATCAAACAACGAACCAGAGTACGAAGCATGTATCGCTGGACTAAAAGTCGCCTTGGAACTAGGGGTAAAACGGTTGAATGTCATCGGAGATTCGAACCTGGTTGTATCTCAAGCAAAAGGAGATTGGAAAGTTAAAGAAGAAAGAATGAAAATCTATCACCAGACCTTGGACGTTCTGATTCCTTAGTTTGAAAAGCTAAACTTTGCCCATCTGTTAAGAGAGAACAACAGGTTTGCCGATTCTTTAGCAACTCTATCTTCCATGTAGACATCCCTTTCAGAGTCCGAATGCGTCCGATAATTATTGAACAGAAGTTTGTGCCGGCCTATGAGTTGATTGCGGTGATTGATGAGGTACAAGATCAGAACCCTTGGTATCACGATATCTAGAACTTCTTGGAAAAGGAGGCTTATCCACTTGGGGCAAATGCCAAAGACAAGAGGGCGATACGAAGGATGGTTGCACAGTTCATCATCTGTGGGGGTAAATTGTACAAGCGGGGTCATCTGGGAATGCACAAGCTGTGTGTTGATGAAGAAGAGTCGAAGCGCCTAATAGAGGCCATCCATGGAGGAGAGTGCGGATCACACATGAATGGAGTGATGCTAACTCGGAAGATTCACAGACAGGGTTATTACTGGTCAACCACAGAGGAAGATTATATCGATTTTGTTCGGCGATGCCACAAGTGTCAGATCCATGCACACCGCATGAATATTCTGCCGTCGATGCTATACAACATGACTTCTTTGTGGCCCTTTTCAGTCTGGGAAATTGATGTTATTGGGGCAGTTACTCCGAAGGGGTCGAACGGGCATGAGTACATCTTGGTGGCGATAGACTACTTTATAAAGTGGGTTGAGGCCCAATCCTATGCAGTGCTGAAGGCATTGCATGTAGCCAAGTTCATCAGGAACAACATTATCTGTCACTATGGGGTCCCCGAATGAGATCATCTAGGACAATGGTTCCCACTTCAAGAAGGAAGTGATCGACTTGTTGGAGAAGTACAACGTGGCTTTTCATAAGTCATCCACATATCGGCCACAAACCAACGGGGCTATTGAGGCTACCAACAAGAATATCAAGCACATTCTACAAAAGATGGTGGAAACCTATAGGGATTGGCCAGATAAGTTGCCATTTGATCTTTGGGGCTACCGGACGTCAATTCAAACTTTTACTGGGGCAACTCCGTATTCCTTGGTTTATGGGATGGATTCTGTTTTGCCGATCAAAGTTGAGGTTCCGTCATTGCGGGTCATGGCTAAGTGCCAAATAGCAGAAGTAGATTGGCAGCAGAGCAGGTTCAAAGAACTCATGTTGTTCGATGAGAGAAGGCTGAAAGCACTGTATCATGTCCAAGGTTATCAACGCAGAATTGCCAAGGCGTTCAATAAGAAAGTTAAGTTCAGGAATCTGAAAGAAGTGGATCTAGTACTCAAAGACAATCGAGCTCTCATCCACGACCCTAGGGGCAAGTTCAGACCTAATTGGACTGGTCCTTACATCATCAAGTCAATCTGGTCGAGTGGAGCTGTAATTCTTATGGACCTGGACGGCCTTGAATTCTCCCAACCAATCAACATGGACAAGTTGAAGAAATGCTATCCTTGACAGGCTCGCTAGATTGAAAACCCGAAAGGGCGACCTAGGCAAAAGTTAGAGCACAAAAAATTGGAAAAAAGAAAAACTGAGTTCGCAAGGTTGAAAACCTAGAGAGGGAGGCCTTTGCAAAAGTTAGAGCACAAAAGGAGAGTGTTAAAACCTGAGTGAACCCGAACCGAACTACGTAAGTCTTGATTCCCATCTTTGGGATACGTAGGCAACTTCATTTTGAAGTCCAGCCATATACACTTCCAAATCAACTGTGTCCATGTGATCGTTTTGGTCATCTTTGTCTTCTCTGTAACCGAGAGTTCGGTTGTGATCATCACTATGAGGACTAATTACAATGCGCTGTGGTGCTATTCAGACAAGGGGCAACTTTCCAGTTGCTTGATCTGGGGTTGTACATCTCAGTGATAGATTTCGGGCGTGGCCAGTTGCGATCCATATTGAAAATGGTTTTGAAAAGTTTTAATAAAAGTTGATTTTGTCCAAATTAATCTTTTTACAACTTAGACCATTTTTGGACCAAACGGAAAATTTTCAGTACCCACAACCTTCAATTTCATTGATTTCAAATACAGAGTTCTCCAGCATTTGATACAAATTGAAGTTTCTTTTATTGCATTCAAAAAGAAAACTTGAAAGTATAGATTAAAGCAATAAACTTGGGACATAGTCAAGTCAGGTGTTCCTGCGCCCAGACCCCGAGCTCATGGAAGTTTCGGATGCCAAAGTAGGCCTGGTTTGCGCCTCCTCATCAAGCCAAGCTATGCACTCGTCAGAAAGGGCGTAACTGAAAGTGGGAGTGGGGGCCAAAAGCTCTCTCGTCCTCCATGCAGCAAGATACCGAGCTAGATGTGAACCTTTGATCTGATATGAAGCCTGGTATTCCACTCCTTCTTCTGGGTAGGTCTGGTCGTGCCCAAACTGGCGTCGGAACCGGAATGCGAAGTAAAAGACACAATGTGTCAGGCCAATCAGCTAAATGCCAAGCTGCCGAGACATGTTGTAACTCATCGCCGGTAGATTAAGCCAGGGGCAACGCCAAGCAATGTTACCAGCAGATCGGCTGTACATCCATTCGAACCACCACCCCTCATCTGGGGCATCAACTAGCCATTGACGGAAGAAATAGCTATGTGCTGAATATGCTAGACATGAGTCCACTACTTTCAACTTATCCATCAGCCATATCTGGGGAGGGATGAGAAAAATAAGAGAGATTAAAGACTAGAGATGTGTACGTAGAGAGAAAAGTGAGAATGGGTTTTGAGAGAAAAACAGAGCTTGAGGGCCGAGTGATGTGAGAAATACACATGTGAAAAGGGTGGGAAACATTACCTGTAGCAGTAGTGGACTTCCTGCGAACCTGGTCGTCTCCAGGCGACGGAAAGCATCCAAACCCATCAGAGTCTCAGCTAGTGTCATGCCAATGCAGCTCTTGCCCTCTTTCATACTGTGGGCGAATCAATCAAATGGACGCTAGGCCCTCCAAAGCCAGGGGCAAGCAAGAAATGAGACAACATGCACAAATAGAGGGCATGTTGCCGAAAACTCTGCCAAAGATGGTCGTCGCGGTCACCAGCGTCAGAAAACCAATGAATCAAGCTCGGAATATCCAACTTCCCATCGCGGATCAATGATCGAGCATTGTGCATAGTAAGCCCACACATCCGTCCCAAAGCTTGGATGTGGCCAAAACGGAATTGGGGCAAGATTTCCTCGTCGCACTGGGATTCCATCAAGGCTTGGAAATCTTCAAAAGTGGGGCATATCTCTTGACCCCCAAAGCTAAAAACATGAGTTACCATATTCCAAAACCTAGCCGCGGCATGGAGGAACAAAAAACGCAACGGGGTGCAGCTCAGTGTAAATAGTGCATTTATTCTGAAACCCCAAAAATTCAACTTTTCCGAGACATCCAAAGTTGCAAGCCAATCGGAGAGTTTTTGGGCAACAAATGGTTTCATTTGGTGCAAAAATGGAGCTGAAATGAAGGAGTCACAAAGCTGGGACTTTTATAGAAGATAAGGCATTGAGTGGAAGGCAGGTGGCAGCAATCTGGAGGCTCCCACCATAACTAGCCGACCGACCACATTTTGTGGCCGACCGGCCACTTAAGTGGCTGACACCCACTACCAAGTGGCTGGCAATTGCCAAAAATGGCTGACAGCCTTTGTTTGTCTCCAGGAACATGCCTTTGGTCTTCCTATGTGTTGAAGGTGCCAAAAACATGTGTTTGGTTCCACTCTGGATGCACTCCGCTGTGGTTGGTTCCACTCTGGATGCACTCCGCTGTCGTTTTATTGAGTCGTTCTGAAGTTTGTTTATCGAGTTGTTGCAATTTCTTTATCGAGTTGTCACAATTTCTTTATAAAGTTGTTGCAATTTGCTTGTCGAGTTGTACTTGTCTCATTTATCGAGTTGTTGTTTTGTCCATTGAGTTGACTTATTTTGTTTGTTTTGTTTAGGTTAGTTCACTACCTGAATAAGCAATTGTCAAGGCAATATACAATGATCAATTTTTCCATCAAAATCCCATTTTTGTGTAAAATGGTGCGATGCGATGCTTAGAATATAAAATACAACACTTTTGGATCAAAAAAGCTATTTTCATTCCATCATGGTTTCTTTTTTACAAAAGTACAAGTTTTAAAGAAAATAAAACAGCCTACGGCTGTACAATGTGCTAACTCTACTAGCAAAAAAAAAAAAAAACAAAGCAAAAACATCTAAATCGGCGTCAGCCACCTCAGGACTCAGAGGCCCTCTTCATCCTCTTCCTTGGCTGAGCAGACCCTGAGCCATCGCCATCAGCGCCACCGCCTGAATCAGTGCCACTGCCTGAATCTGAGCCAGAGCCTGAACCAGAGCTGTTTCCGCTCTCATGCTCGGAGCCCTCCCCAGCATCATCACCACCCTCAGAACCTGAGCCGGTGCCATCGTCTCCATCCTCAGATGCCTCGTCCTCACTGGACTCATTGTCATCATCACGCCTGGCAGGCTCTTCACGTCTCCCTCGGCCGCGTGCAGGAACTCCCTCCCTGCTGCTGGAGGAGGCTCTGCTGGTCCTGTCTGAAGAGGTGTGACCTGAAAATGCAATTTGAATGTGTTAGCTACAGTATATGTATAAGATGCAAGTATGGTGTGCAGAGTGAGTATATGTAGAAGTCAGATACAGTATGAGAATGCAGTGTGTTAGATGTGATCTATGCATGCAATGCATCAGTGCAGTATGGGAAATGTTCAGTTGAGATGTCAGTTTCAGTATATCAGCATAAATATGATAACCGAAATGCAGGAAAAATGAAAAATTACCTGAATACCGTGGGAGAGCAGCATCATCTCTCTCCGCAAGACCATACCCTCAAGTGCGGCCATCGCCTCGAGCAACCCCTCGACATATCCTAGGGAGGGCTGCAGATGCAAGTTGAAACAATCAGTGAATGAATGAATGAGAATCTGAGTGCAACTGAAATGCATGAAAGCTATAAAGCATACCGGTGGTGAGTCAGGTGTCCTAACATATCTGTGATCTTGCAACGGAGGCTCAAGTGGAATCTGCTAAGATACCCTACCATACCACCAACCTGTCAGCTCAGTCGGGCGATCTAGCCACCCAACGCACTGCCTAGTAGAGGGCATCCCTCTAGTCCCACCCCTCGGTGCCTAAGCCCTGCTCGTCGAGGGGGCATCTGCTGCCCGAGCCCTTCTCATCGAAAGAGCATCTACAGCCCGAGCCCTGCTCGTCGAAGGAGCATCTGCAGCCTGAGTTCTGCTCGATGAAGCGATATCAGCTGTCCTCCCCGTGGGAGCACAAACACCTGCAAATTGAGGCATGAGGTGTGCCTGGATGTAAATCGCGTAGTCTCCTGGTCCGATGTACCTATCTGCATCTATACCTTGTTTGACGTTAGTGAGCTCCTGAGAGGAGAGACTCTCTGTGGCCCGCATAGACGGCGGAGGAGGCAGAGGAACTGACTGTAGTGGCAAGCCCAATGTCTAGCGCATGAAGCGCTCACCTAAGAACCAAGCTCATCCCACGGGTCCCTCGAGCACAAGCCGATATCAGGAGGCGTCCCGAGCTCCGGCAAAATGAAATCAGGCAAACTCTGGCATCACCGCCTAGGGCTGCCATGTGATCTACAGACAGCAAGTGCACAGACTGATAAGTTGCCATTAGATATGCAAAGTGAATCAAAGATGAAAGCAGAAAAAACTGTGAGTGTTGAATTACCTCTGTCATCCTTAGAGTATCGAAGTACTGGTGCATGTATGGGAGGGTCTCCTGGGCCCTCGGTTGGCACCGGTCGTCGTATTGATGCGAGTAGGGTACCTCGTAGGGTGTCTCAACCTCTGGCTCAGGAGCTAGTGCTGAGAAATAAGCGTATAGCCATAGCTGTGAAAAGTAAGAGGATGGCAGTGAGAATACAGATAAACACAGATAATGTGGAAAACAGAGTATATGTGTGCAATTTCCAAAGAATACAGAATACAGAAAGTGCAGAAAGCAAAGTGTGGCATAGTGTATAGACAATACAAGTGCAGAACAGAAATGAGACCGTGTGTGCGGTGTGCAGCGTGCAGTGTACAGTTTATAGAAAATGCAAGGCATAAAGCATGGCAGGAAATGTAAAGCTGAAAAGTAAAGCATACCTCCCAGGCTCTCCAGTAGCCGCCCAATATGTTCTCGCTCCTGCGGGAGGTCGAGCTCATATAGCAGTAGAGGGTAGCAAGGCCAGCGCCTCCCCAATCATAGTGCTGAACCTGGGATAGGTCCACTAGAGCGCTCAAAAAGTATAGCCCAATAGTATTCCCCTTGTCGGTGAACAAAGTAATGCCGAAGAGGAACATGAGGAAGCCTCGACCGTACTGTTTTGTCTCCTCGATCGTCGTAGGCTCTCCCCCTCTGAAATGGTCAGTGAACCAAGTGTACCGGACTAAGCCTGATCCTCGGAAAGTGGGCAGATGTGCTCCTAGTAGGTAACTCCAAGCAGCCTCCCACTCACCCATGTCAGAATCATATGGGATCAGCTGGCCTCCTACCTTAAGGCTTGTCAGCATAGCGAAGTCGTACGGGGTCATGGTCATGTCTCCCGTGGTAGAGAAATGAAAGGAGTTGGTGGTGTCCCACTATCTCTCTACCAATGCACCTAAGACCGTCCTACTCGCAGAGAGACACGACAGCCCCGTGCAAAATAGGTCAAACCCCGCCTCATCAATAATCTGCTGGACGCTGTCAAAGAGCTCCAAGTACCACTCCCTCGCCGCAATGGACCCATACCCACGGGTGAAACGAGAGTCAACCTGTGTAAATGGGCAGAAATAGTGTGCAAGTGTTCAGAATGAGCAGAAATATAGTGTGCAAGTGTTTGGAATGAGCAGAAATACAGTGTGTGAGTGTGTTCGGAATGAACAGATGAAATACAGTGCAAAAACTGCAAGCTATGCAAGAAATGTAAAGTACATCGCAGAAAATGTAAAAGTGCAGTGTGTACCTCTGGGGCGTCGTGGGACAAATGAGACTCGGGCTCCCGTAATAGAAGATCTATGGACACGCGCCGTGCAAATCCAGTGAAATGGCAGACTATACTAGGTGGTAGTATATGTGCCTCTGGATGAACTCTGGGCAGTAGCGGAATGTGCTCAAGCTCCCGCTCCATCGTCGGAGAACCTCCGTCGTGTAGCGCGTCGTTTGCCATCTGGAAAGAAGGTGAAAAATGAGGCGAAAATGAACAAAATGGGCAAAAAAATAGAAAAGTCAACAAAAGTCAACTCTCGGGAAGAAAAAAAGTCAAAAAAGTTAAAGCCCGGAAAAAGGGCGCCAAACTCAGGACAAAGTTCAGGGAAACAAACCTAAAAGGTGAAAGTGGAGAAAGAAGCTCTAAAAATGAGTTTTGATCGGTTCAAACAAAGAGAACCGAAGAGTTTAGCGAATCAACTTCGCGAGGGGCGTTGGAAAACGTGTGTAGAGCATAGATCTAAGAAGAAAAAGGGTCTAGAGACAAGGGAGAAAGGATTTCGGCACTGTGGGTGTGAGAAAAAGTGATTAGGAGTTGTGTTTTTAAAGTTCCCCATGTAAAAGGACAAAGTTGCCCCGAATTTCCTAAACTGGCCGACCGACCAGTTTTTATGGCCGACCGGCCACTTAGGTGGCTGACAGCTTGATCAAGTGGCCGGCAAGCTTCTGGGGTGGCCGGCAGGTGTCCAGGACCCCCCATGTGTGTTTTCAAGCTGTTTTGAGTCCTTGGTTCTCGAGAAAGTGCAAGCGAAGTCCACTTTTCAGCTCAAAGTTTTTCTGCAGAAGTTTCAACTCATGTTTTCGATGTGTGACTTATCGTCAGCCAGCATGAACGAGGTGTATCCTTTTTGAAATACATTATGACTCCTCTGAGAGGTAACTCGGAAGTTGCAACTACATCTGTCTCTTGATTTGAAGTTTCGCATTGAACATGCTATCGATGTTGCGTTGCATGTGCAGTGTTGTCATTTAGCACAAAATACGTATGATGCATTGCATTGCATTACCCATGTTTTTATGCTGCATAGAGTATGCATGTCATGTTGTAGTGCATTTCGTATGCTTTCACCTTGTACCTGTTGCATTGTGCATGCATTCGGTGTTGCATAGAATATGTCACATGTTTTGTTGCATAAAATATGCTTTTGTCTCGTTCCTCGTACGATGTGCATGAAACATGCCTCACTAAGCATTGTGTGACCCCATTTTTGACCGACCTTAAGACTCAGACATCATCGTTTGTGTGTGCGATGATTGTGCTTGTTTGTGCTCGTTTTGAGTGCCCAAGGTTCTCAGCTGAGTACCGTATCTTTGAGCCTTTAAACACTCCATGTTTTGGCCTTGTTTTTGGGCCAGACCTTGGTGCCTCTTAGCTGGAGGGGAGAAGGGCCCTGCCGGCCACTTTTGACATTTGTCAGCCACTTTTTCTCCTTGCTAGCCACTTGAAGTGGCCGGTTAGTTAGTTAAAGTGGCCGACCGGCTAGTTGAAGTGGCCGGCGACCAATTCTCTCCTTTTTCAGATATTTTCAGATCTTTTGAGCCAACTGTTGCACACTGAGTGTATCCTCCATACACGTGTATGGATGGATTCAAACAAGCTTCTATCTTGTCAAGGAAGCTTTGGCTTGCATGTTCTATATAAGGGGAGGCCTCTCCCCCATTTTTAGGGTTACAAAAATTTCAAGAGCTGAAAATTGCACTCTCTCTCTAGAATTCTCTCCCTCTCTCTCTATATTGTGCTTGAAAGTGAGTGTTCTTCACATATTTTGCCTACAACCCCTTAGCCAAACATCTTGACCTTGGAGCTGAGATTCCTTAAGGCTTGTTTGGACTTCTTAAAGCTAGTTTTGGCTCAGAAAAGCTGTTGTCTTGCTGCTGTCCTTCAAGGGTGAGCATATTCCCCTTTTAAGCTTTTCTTTGTACACCATCTTGGCCATCTTTGCATGCTGTTTTGGGCATAGTTGTCAACTGCAAAAACCTCTATTTCTAAGTGTTTAAAATGGTGGTTTAAGGCCCTTTTAGAGTTAGGGGTAGTCTACCCTCTTTGGTGGCTTATTTACTAAGAGTTTTGCTACCTTTTAAAGCTTTTCAAACAACTTCTTTTTGGCCTTTCAACCACTAAAATCTAGGGGAATTTCAGTGGTAGAAACTTGGTTTTGAGGTCCAAATGGGAGGGGGTGGTCTCCCCTCCTTGTGTTTTCTTTACAAGTGTTGATGGCCTAACCTTTGAGCATGTGTTTCTACAATTTCATGGCTTGATCTCAGCATGTTTTTGGCTATATTTTAACATGTTGTAGCTCTGTTTTTGGTTGGTTTAGTCACTGGTTGTTTGTATCTTGCACTTGTAGTGCAATTTTGCTCACTAGCCTAGCATGCCTAATGAGTTAGTCCATCATTCTAGCATGTGTTAGCTTGTCTCCAGCACATTTTTACTCATGTTTTAGCATGCTTTAACTCTGATTTGGATGGTCTCGGTCATATATGTTTTGCTTTGTATAGTTGTAGTGTAAATGGCCTTGACTAGCTTTGAGTTTTGAGGCCTTTAACATGTTGTGTATGTGATGATTATGTGTTTTGGCATCATTTAGTATGTAATTTTAGTGCATATACCTTTGTTATACTCTCACATATATCACTCTTTAATTGCTTTTGAGAGTGATGCCTTATGCCTTGCTTGCGAGCCAACATGTGCGCATGATTTCCTACTCTTTTGTTCCTAAGTTTCAGCATGATTAGGCCACTGTTTTGACATGGTGTAGCACTCTTTTGGGTTGGTTTGGTCATTTGAGCATTGTATCGCATGCCTCTGGTGTTGTGTCCTTTGCTAGTTTTAATGTTTTGGCTCTTAACATGTTGTACATGAGTTGTTTGTATGTTATAGTCTAATTTGTCAAGCCATTTCAGCACTAAAAAAAAAAATCTGCAACCTTCCCTATTTCTTCATTTTTCAATTTGTTTTGAGGATCGTTTGGCCTTAAGTTTGTGTTTAAGCATGAAGTAGGGTTTATGCTCAAATGGCTTTAACCCTCTTTTGAGGGTTCCTCCTAGTCAAAGGCATAATCCCTCTCATGTCCTAAATCACTCTTTTGGTTGACCTCCTCTCCTTAGAGGACTTGCACATTTGACTTTACCAATTAAAGAATGGTTTGGTAATGTAAAATGTGTAAACAATAATTGAGTAAAGTAAAACTTGTGCAAGATAAGCATATTGTTTGCATTGCATGTGTTTAGATCGGACAGTAATCCAATCATGAGAAATGTGGGATGTTTCATACTCCAAGTGATGAAACTTGTCACATTCCTTGGTCGTCGTCCCCCTTGATCATTCATGATAGGGTCTTATTTGTGCATTCATCAACATTGTACAAGCTTGGTTTTTGGGCCATCATGCATTGAGATGCTTGGTTGGTGGCTCGAAAGCCAAGTGCCGCACTCCTTTGAGCTTGAGACATGATAAGGAGGGTGGCAGTACACACATTTCCTTGCAAATACATTGTTATGCCTCTATTGTTCTCTGTTGCAGCAAAACCAGCAGCCTGGAAAATAAGTAGCCGACCGGCCACTCCAACTAATCGATCGGCCAGTTAAAGTGGCTGGCAGCCACTTTTTGTGGTTGACTGGCCACCAACCCAATTTTGTGCAAAAATGATTCTGTTTTGAGGAAGAGGCAGTCTGGAGGATTGGTTCAATGTTAGGAGGTCAAGGCAAGTGTAAACAGCGGCAACCTTTGGCAAAGTGATGGATTTTCGAGCGGACACCAACCAAGCATGCATGTCTCCCTCGTCCCTCGAGGCCATTTTATTGTTTTAATTAGCTTAGCATAGTTGATTATTCAATTTGGCCTGTACTATTTAATTAGCTTAGTGTTAGCTAGTTATTCAATTCGGCTTTGTAATAATTAATTAGCTTAGCATAGTTAATTAGTTGGTTTGTAATGATTAGTTTAATTAGCGTAGCTAGTTAGCTTATTTATTCGGACCCTCCTTCGAGAGGGCACAATGTTGTAATAAGTGTGCGTGCTTGTGTGAATGTCTTTCAACCCCACGTCTTTTTTCCTTTTATTTACCCGCTTTCGGTGGTTAGATTAGGGCATATTTCAATTAGTATACCTTATGCTTGCATGTTTGCATCATTCATTTGTCTTGCATGCATCGGGCTCGGCGCATCATTCAAACTGCATTGTATTTCAATATCTATTTGAATACATGTATCAATTGTTGCATTCATATGCCATTTTAGGTAGCCGAGCCTGTTTAGTTGCATTATTGCATGCGTTGCACTAGGCATCTTGTATAGTTAGGATCATGCATGGTTTCTAACTAGTTCTTGTTTTGGCTCAGAGTACACTGTAAGTGTTTTCGCTTTAGTATCCTTGTATGAGTGTGAGTGTTGCCATGATAGCATGCTTGCCATGAGGCTATTTGCTTAATTGATTAACTGCATGAATGCATGTAGATGAAGGCTTTATTGTTTGAATTGGGACAATTCATCAAATGTGATTTTTAATCCCAGTTTGCAAAATGGCAAAATAATCATGTTTTAAGTCTACTTGAGAGTGGCAAATCCGCATTTTAGCCCACTTGCTAGTGGCAAATTCAAACCATTTTCAAAAACAAACATGAGATATTTTGTTCCAATTTGAGTGATTTAGTCTATACTTGTATGCTGTGTGCATCACATAGTAATGCTAGATTAATAACCGGAATAAGAGCGCATGTGTCTATAAAACAACATATCATGATAGTAGAGGCCGATCCTTTGATCGGGCGAGCGGGGGTGCTCATTTCATGACCTTCCCCCGTCGTACCCAAGTTCCTGAGCCGAGGTAACTTCGGTGATGACGAACACGTGGCCTTTGGCATGAGTCCAGGTTTCCTAAATTTCCAAAAAATAAAATATTTAGGTGGCGACTCTGTAATCTGTCAAAGTAGTCCAGTTTGGCATAATTTGATTTAAAATCTGATTTTCCAAAACGATTTGCCGAATTGGACTCTTTGGTGATTTATCAGTCTTACATTGCACTTTGCGAGATTAGATTCAGAACCGTGATAGGAGTCCGAACTATAGTAGCTAGAACCTAATTCGCGGCCTCTCCGAAAGGGGGGGTGCGCGGAGGAAGTTTGGGCGGTCTACAGGGGTTGCAAGGCAGAGCTGATTGGTGACACAATAGTGAAAGAGGTGCAAAGAGTCCTGTTCGGAGAATTGATTCGACGTTGTGCAGTTTCAAGGGCTGATTTCAAGTAGGTTAAGTAGTGGTTGTTTCCGAATATATGTTTTGTTTTGTTTTAACAAAATTAACTGTTTTCTCAAATATTGTTTTGCAAAATGAACTCTTCATCAGGCCTGAGAGGAAACTTTACAATACCCACAATCTTTCTTACATATTTTCAAAACAAAGTGGAACAAACATGTTTTAGCCAACTCCTATATTAATTAAAGTATTTTTACATCATAAAAGCTAAGGTCAAAGCAATAAACTAGGGGCATAGTCGAGTCAAGTCTGTGACCCTCTCCCTCCATTGGCATCAAAAGATTTTGCCACCATGAAGGCGCCTACATGTGCTTTCTCATCTAGCCAAACCATGCACTCACAGGAAAGGGCATAATTGAAGTCATCAGTAAGAGACAAGAGCTCTCTTATCCTCCAGACAGTCGCATATTGAGGAAGTTGTCTAGCTCAGAGCGGAAATTATGCTTGATATTTAGTCTCATCAGCAGGGCTAGTCTAATCATGTCCAAACTGCCGCTGGAATCAGAAAGGAAAGTAAAAGACGTAGTGTGTCAGGCTGATCAATTGCACACTCGGTTGGTGAAACATACTGTATATCATTGGAGGCAAGTCTAGGTAGGGGCACATTCAGTCGTACCACAAGCTCTCTGAAGGAAAAACTCACTGTCCAAGCTTGGAAAAAGTATTTCTTAGGTGAGTACTGAGCACAGGGGTCCACTACTTTCAATTTATCCATCAATCATACCTGGGGAGGGCTAAAAACAAGATAGATTAAAAATAGAAAGATGTACATCAAGCGAAAAAAGTGAGTGAGGGGTTTTGAGAGAAAAATTGTGTAAAGAGGGCTAAAGGGATGTAAGAAATATAAAGTAAGAAATGGTGGGAAACAGTACCTGAAGAAGTAGTGGACTCCCTGCAAACTAAAAAGTCTCTTGTCTATGGAATGCATCCAAACCTATCAAAGTCTCAGCTAATACTAAGCCCATGCAACTGTGACTCTCCAGCAATCGTTGAGCCACCTCGATAACTTTGATGCTTGTCTTATTGCCACTAGGGGTAAACAAGAAGTGTGAGGGTAGACACATGCAAAGTGCATATTGACGGCGTCCCCGCCAAATAGGATCACTCTTATCTCCAACAATGGAAAATAGGTGAATCAACCGAAACACCTCCAAACACTCATTATAAGCCAGAGATTGAGCCTCATTTAGAGATAGACCACACATTCGAACTGAGGTGTGACCGTGGCCGAAATTGGGCAGACACATGATTTCTTCATCGTGGGAAAACTCCATCAATGCCTGAAAGTCCTCTAGAGTTAGGTAGACCTCCTGCATGCCAAAGTGGAATATATGGGTAATTGGGTTACAGCAATGAACCACTGCCTGAAGGAAGGGAAGATGGAGTGGAGTGTGACTCAGAGAAAAAAGGGCATTTAGGTTGAATCCCGCGAAATTCACTTTATCGGTGCCATCCAAAGACGCTATCCAATTTTGGAGCCTAGCCATGGTTGAGACCACCATTTTATAGAAGAAACTCTTCAGTTTTCCAACATCGGATGATGAATCAGTCGCGAGCCATCTATTAAAAAGATAAGGTTGCATGAGTGCTTGACAACTGTATTCTACTTTGGCAAGAACCTTCGACCAGTTGGCCAAAATTGGTTCGCCGAGCCAAATTTGTGACTGGCCAACCTCCAGAATTGCAAAAATAATGTAGATTTGCAGTTTAGCTTATAGATTTTGATCTAGGTTTTGTTTTGAGTCTTTTTATCCCAGTAGTTGTAAATAGGTATTTGTAGGTTGTTTTTGCTGTTTTATGCGTTTATCAAGTAGTGTTTTGTGTTTTGGTCAGCTGTGGGCTAAATATTAGATTCAGAACACACTGAAGTACAACCATTCTCAATTTCAAAATCAAAATAAAACTCTTATGTGCTCGAGTGCAGTGTCATGCATGTTGAAACATCAGAGATGGTCTATAAACAAAATTTGTTTTCTTTTATTGTTTCCTAGTCAAAATATTTTACAAAACCTATCTGAAGCTATACATGATGTTCTAAACTACAGAGTAAAATAAATGTACAGAAAAGAAAGAAATTCAAGAATAAAAATAAAGGTTGGCTTGCCCTCTTCGTCCTCTTCGCCGGCGGAGCCCCAATATCATCCCCGTCAACACCACTGTCCTGAGTCACGACGTCTGGCTCACTCTCAGCCTCGGTAGTAGCCTCATCTCTGTTATCTCCATCAGAGCTGCCACCACTCTCGCTATCACCGATATCGTCTTCAGAGCCATCACTAAAGCCACTACTACTCCCGTTGCCCTCCTCATCCTCATCTTCATTACCAACATCGTTGCCCTCTGAGTGCTCAATATCCATACTTGCGTCTCCCTCGCTATCCTTAGAGGTATCGTCAGTGGCAAGGTCCTCCTTTCAAGAAGCAGTGAGAGGCCTCTCGAAAGAGGAAGAGCTTGGTCGCCTTTGCCTCTACCTCTGCCAGGGGCATCCTTGCCATGACCAATGTCATCACCTCTCTCGACTACTGGAGGAGGCATTACCGGTACTGCAACAAGCTAAAATGAAGAATTGACAAAAAATAGAATGTCATATAAGAAGGATGCGAAGATAAAAATAGTTTATCAGAGTGTATTAGAGTAGAAGTATAAAGACAGACAGTGTAAAATAAGTCAGAATGAGATACTTGAATACTAACTGCAGTAAGAGCGTGCTCTCTTACCGAACCATGTGAACCAGAGACTTGATCACCTCTAGACATTGCTCAGTGTAGGCTGCGGGAGGTTACAAGCAGAAAAAGGAGGGATGTGATTAAAGCTGGGTAAAACAGTGTGGAGCAGAGTAAAGCATAATGAAACAGAATAGGGGCACCTGAGAAAGCTATGGAAAAAATAAGATATACCTATCTTATCTCTGGAGCAAGGGTGAGCATCCAATCCTCAGGAAGCTCTAGAGGGACCTCTCTAAAAGTGCCACTCAGCCTCATGTATGTAACTGAGAAACGAAGTGCTAGAAAGCCGGTGGGAGGATCAATAGGAAGAATAACAGCACCTTCGGGGGTAGGACCGTCAACAGGAATAGGGCCAACAACGACACCATCTCCTAGTACTCGGGTTGTATCAAGAGTAATGGGTGGCATGATATGGGACTAAAAGCAAGTGGTATAATCACCGGGCATATGAAACATGTCGGTATCTTGCCCATCCAACATGGCCTCGAGCTCTACTATGTTCGTAGTTAGGTCAACAATCCTCATGCGAGTAGATGAAAGAGATACGATATCCAGTATAGCACGCTCTAGGGTCTGGGGAGAAAAGTGCTCCTCTAAGCACCAAGCCCGACTGAAAGGTCCCTCAAGCAGTATCCTTGATCTAGAGACTCCCCATGATGCAACGTATCGCTTCTTCCAAAGTTGGGGCATGGCTACCCAGGGATGCTAGTATACCTACATGTTTGAATGGGTGAGTTGCAATTAGAATCACAGATAAATGAAGTCAAGGATGAAACAAATCAGCACGGATTCTGAGTTCCAAGTGTTTACCCGGGCTAGAGTCATGGTGTCGAAGAAACGTCGAAAATGGGTAAAGTTGGGAGACTGATGATTGCGCAACCTGAGGGCCTCATCAAAGTATAGAGACCGAGGAACCGCCCGTCTTCTCCTACACAAGAATTAGAACGAGCTTAGTGAAGTAGGATTATGCTCATATCTGCATTAGAAAGAGGGGTAGTATCAGATAACAAGCAGAAATAAAGTCACAAATGTACAAAGCAGAAAATGTAGTAAAGAAAACTGGAAGAGGATCGAAGCAACCTTCCTGTAGACACCCCATTTTGACTGCCCTTAAGACTTAGGTGCTTCATTCCGAACACTCAATGATGAAAAGTTACACTGTGTAATCTTTCAACTCTTCAGCAAAAGAATTCAGTTTGAGCTTCAAACCCAAACCTTGCACCCCATTTGGACCAAAACCTATTTTTCTAGCTTGATCACTCAAAAAGCAGCAAGAACAAAAAATGATCGATAAGCCACATTCTTTTAGCCTGCCGGCCAGCAATGTTCAGTGCAGCTGATATTTGTGACAGCAAGCTATTCCCATGCATGGGATTTCGCAAGCTGCTCTCTTTTGAAGATATTTATGTTGAAAGGAGGTTGAAAATCTATAAAAGGACCACCTCACCTCACATTTTAGGGTTGGAACAATTTCCCAAAGGCTTAAACAATTGCCCAAAGCTTTCCTTTACCTTCTTGAATATAGATACACTATAGATACACCATTGAAGCTCAAACTAGAAGCTTTTTGCTAAAATTTTGAACATAATTTCAGATACTTCAGAGTTTAGATTGAGGTTTGTGAACTAAGAAGATCCTCCTCTCTTTTAAGAGGTGAACTTTGAACCTTTTTCACCACCTTTTCTCTCTCTTTTTCTTGTCTTTACATACTAGTTTTTAGAGTATTTTGGGCCTGAAATATGTGATTTAAAGTTACAAAAAGTGGAGGGGCCAGCCACCCTTCCTTAGGCTTGTTTGCTAGATGAAACCTCTTGGTTTTCTTCCACTTTTGCTCACTTTTTCCACCTCCTAAAATTGATTTTTAGCACTGTTTTTGTGTTGTTTGTGTGCTATTTAATGTTTTAATTTATGCTTTGAATATCATATTTATATTGTTGTAAGTCCTCACGGATTTGGCGTGTTTAGGATATAGCGGCCAATTCATTTGAGTTGATCATTTTATTTTGTTTTATAACTTTCCTTATGTATCTTGGAACCTTACGGTCATCGGAGGATTAAAGCTTAGGCTTAGCCACCCCACCACAAGTTTGCTTAACTCACTATAAATCTCTTGCTTTCATACTATTGTTGTCCACCTTGAAGCTAGGTAGTAGCTTCCACGTTCAAAGTGTTGAAAAACTCTCTTATCAATCATTTTCAAAACATGGAAATGGATGTCTCATCCTTGTTCCATAAATAAAAGAGTTGTCAACAACTTGGGCGAGTTATGTGTTTAGGCTTTGATAGATAGCTTGCTTCTTGATTCTTTCCCTTACTTGTTTTGCTACTCATAGAGAACTCTTTATTGAGAAGTGATGAAAACTCTCCCCTAGTTCCACTTTGAATCATGGAAGTGGATGTTTCACCCTTATTCCATGAGTAGGGAGAAGAGTTGACAACAATTTTTGAGTTGTTATTATTTTTCGTTTTAGTTGCTCTATAATCATCACATACTATCTTGTGATGTTTGATGATTTGTGAAGCATGTCTACCTTTTCCTAGAATAAATTTGTGATAGGAAGGAGGTAAGGAGAATAGCCTTTTTTGTGTTTGGCTAAGTCTTCTCCTATTGCTTTTAAGATCATCATGCAACAAACTTGCGATGGTTGATGATTTGGGAAGCAAATCTATTCCCTCCTAGAAAATCTTTATTACAAGAGGGAACATGAAGGATGAACATTTTTTGGAAACACTATGTCTTGCTCTGTCCCAAATCTGTTGCAGTAGGGTTTCCGTAGAAACAGTGGCCGACCGACCATTATTCTGTACGGTAGACCACCAGATCAGACCGACCGGCCAAGAATGTTGTACGACAGTGTTGATTTTCTAGCAAAGCAGAGAAGATCTTGACGTCAAGGTAGTACCGAGGACATACAACATGCGCGCTAATACCCCTGAGTAATCTCGCCTTCCAGTAGGAGAAGGAGCTCGCATAGCTGTATAATATGGTGAGGTTGGCACCTCTCTAATCGTAATTCGTCATCCACAGGATGTCCATCATCATGCTCAGAAAGTATAATCCAACGGTATTCTCCCTATTTGCAAACAAGGTAGTACCAAGGACATACAGAAGAAATTTGTGGGCATACTAAGCTATGGCCTCAGGAGTGTCAAGGTCCATGCCGTGGAACCTTTGGTGCAACCAGTTGTAAAAGATGATCCTTGGGCTATCCTTTAAGGGTATGACCCTAAGTAGATAAAACTGGGCGGCATCCTAGGATCTCTTATCCGAATATAAAGGGATCAGATCACGCCCTATTGAAAGGCCAGTAATCATGGAGAAGTCACAGGGGGTCATCTTCATCTTTTTAGTAGAAGAAATTGGTGGTATGCCACAATCTCACCGTAAGGGCCGCAACAGTTGACTGGGTGGCTGCATCTGTGTGATCTGAGAACAAAAGGTACCAAAGTCGGCCTACTTCACCAAGGCCTAGACACCAGGAGGGAGAACCTGGTACCATCGGCGAGGGAAAATAACTGTCCCATAGCCTTTCGTCTGGCTGTCATCATCCTATTGCAAGAAAGTTTGATTAGTATAGTGCAGATGTGAGCAAATGCAAATAACAAGTGGGTTTGGAATCAATGCTTACCAGGAAGGCGCAAAGGGACAAATGCAACTATCGCTCCCGATTAAGCACGTCCGGAGCAACCCTTGGCCTGAACTTTGTGAAGGTGAGCATGCTGCCATGAATAATCCCGTAAATACCAGGCTAGTAGGTAGCCGCATCGAATGGACTGAGAAGTAGAGGTAGGAACTCTGGACCAAACACGGGAGGAGAAATACCCTCTGCTGCCATGTCTGGGTCATCCTCTTGGATGCCCATGTCCTTAGCAAACATGTGTACGTCGCCCTTAGAGGCTGGAGAAGGCACGTCGATCTCTAGAAAGACGGGAGGAACGTGAGCCGAAAATAAGGAAAAGGGAGGAAGAAAACTAAAAGACTACCCAAGGGAGCCCAAAAATTCAAAAAATAAAGAGAAATGTGAGAAGCCAAAATGAGTGAGTGAAGGACTAAGCCAAAATGTGCAAAGCACATAATGAAAGGTGGAAGACTCAAACTCAACCAAATCACGAACCAATTGATTCAAAATATAGGGAAAAGTGGTGATTTCAAAGAAAAAAAGGCGTGGGATGTTGGTTAATGTGAGGGAAGGAGAAAATGTAGAGAGAGAGAGAGTGGAAAAGAGAAGGAAGATGTTTGCAGGAGAAGTAGAGTTCAAACAAACCGTTGGTTTTCTTTTAGAAATCATTTCGGGAGGCTAAAAGACAAAACTGTCCCTAGAAAACCCAAAACAGCTGGCCAATCCATCATTGGTTTGGCCGACCAATTTTTCAGTTGGCATCCTAAATGAGTGGCCGGCAGGGTCCTTTTATACATGCAAAGTCATACTTTTGTCCAAATAAGCTGTGTTTGTTCCTGGAAAGAAGCAATCCGACTCAGTATGAAGTAAACATGTCAAGTCCAAGAACGGAAGACCGAGCCATGCAAGCAAAGGAAGTCAATTAATGCATAAAAAGAGATTTCTATTAAACACAAGGAAGTCGATTAATGCATAAAAAGAGAATTCTATTAAACATAAGGTGGTTACAAGAGTTTCTTCAAAAACCAAAGAGGGAGGTCCTAGTCATTACAAGAGCAACTATGTTTCACAACGGGAAAGTCTAGGACATGCAAGCCTAAAACATGCTTATTTCTATACGTCGATTTCTTCATGAACACAAAGATGCACCCCATGTCCTTCAAGGAGCAAAATGATGAAATGATGCATTTGGAGGTAGCGTAAGTCGTGGGAAAAAATGTGATAACTCAAAATATTTTTTTAAATAGTCAGTGCATAAATTAATTGAGTAATAATTGGATTGGAGTGTTGTGAAAAGTTATGTGCGAAAATGGTTCAATTTTGTAATTTTTATATTTTTAAATATAATTTTTGATCTAAGAAATTATGAAGTTTTTATTATGTTGTTCTTATAAGAGTCTAGCATGTTGGATAAAATTTTGGAATTTAATGGTGTGCATTTATTTTATGAGAATTTGCAGACTGATTGGCGTTCAGTTTAATTTATTGCAGAATTTGAAATTTGAGTTTTGGGTGTTTGGACCTTGATTTTAGATAAATTTGTTAGATCTATTTTGGTATATAATTGGACCATGTTTAGCTTATGGGTGAGACCCCTGACTTAGATTTAATTTAAATTGAGTTTGTTTAACGGCTCATGTTTAACTGTTTGGTCCTTTTTAATTATGTGATTGGTAGTAATCAACTTGGGAGTTGTTATTATTTATTATATATGATTATAATAAACATTTGATAGTTGATTTCATGCTGTGTACCATATGGTGAAAAATTATATATTTTATAAAGAATGAAATTGGGTATATTTTTGGTAGTGAGCAAAATATTATATTTTGTGGTGTACAAAAATGTTATATTTTGTTGTGAGAAAAACTATATCATTTTATAAAATTTTGAGATATTTTATAATGTATTTTATATTAATTTTTGGTGTTGGTTTGTGTGAGGTGCCTTGGGAAGGCAACCCAGGTGGGTTGCCTCCCCCCCCCCCTCGGTCCTTCTTTCCTTTCATTTCAATTTTTTTTTTTGTTGACAGAGGGTTCCCCTCTCTCTCTCTCTCTCTCTCTCTCTCTCTCTCTTTTTCCAATTGTTAGCTTAACCTTTGAGCTTCAAATGGGAGTCCTTAATGTGAGATTTTGCAAAAGTTTTGTAAATGAAAGTTGGAGAGCTCGTCATGATCTTCGCAATGGTGGTCTCGGATTCATGATCAGGCGATGTTTGGATTTTCAAATTTTCTTTTCTTCAAATTTGAGGTAGGGACTTTCTTCATATTATTACATTAAAGCTATGTTAGAGATATTTTGAGAAAACATATCATTATAGGAAGCTTTGTATATATGTATTTCTCATATTTTTGTTTGGTTAATTTTTGGAAGAAAAATTATGTGAAATGTTAAAAATATGGGTATTTTGAACTTGATTTCGGGAAAATCATCTTGTGTTGGTAATTTTGTAAAAAAATCCAAAAATAAAAATTAAAAGTTGTATGGGTTTTGTCTACATCATATTATGATTAGAAAATTTATTTTGAGAAATATAAAGTTCAATTTTTTTTTTTCATCTTTGATTTGAAATTTATTTTTAAGAAAAATAAATTAATGTTGATGAATATTGAGTAAATGCTTAAGTTAGAATTATAGAGTTGTTTTGGAATTAAAAACTCTAAAAGTGTTATATTCATGATATTTTATGAAAGATGATATGTTGATGATTTAGTTGTGTTCATTTTTTTGAAAATAAAAAAAAATGTGAAATGTGGACTATCGAACTCATAACCTTTAAAATGTTACTCTTAGGTATATCTCATAATTTTTTATGTAAATATTATGTTGGTTAGGTAATTTTAGAAAAAGTTGTGACATTGTTATTGGTAGAGAATTTGGGGAAAATATTACCTCTTTAAGTTGACATGAAAAATAGTTATGTTGAAATATGGTTATGTTTGAGGGATGAGGGATGTGAGGTTAAGTTTGGTGTAATTAATTAAGTTTGGACTAAAGAACTTACTAATTTGATGAATTAAATTAGTTTGGTTAATATTTTAAATCCTTCGTAATTAAAGGGGTGTTATTGGGTTTTAGTTCCTAACTTAATATAATGAGATTAAAAGTGACGAAGTTGACCAAGTATGAGATTTGGAGAAATAAGCGAGATTAAGATGATGTGGTATCGTATTGGGTTCCTAGTTTTACTAGTTGAGTAATGTTATAATAATAAGTTCACACTTCAAAATTTTTATGAGATATTTGAATTTTTTGGCGGTTTTTGACAAGAAAAGAATGGAATGTGATTTTTAGCTCATTTGAAGCAAATGGATTAATTGGATTAAAACAAAAATGAGTTATTGAGACTTTTATTTATTTGTTTATTTATTTTCCATTGGTTTAATTTGATGGGGGTTAATGTTGATAATTGGAAAGTGAACACTCGTGTTATATTTTATAATTATAGTCAAGAGGAGATTTTGATATAATTGATTAAGTGTTGGAATATTCACTTATGCTTAGTGAGAATTATGATTGAACTTGAAGATCCCAATATTTCACTTGCATGAGAAAAATGGGAATTTGATTCTATTTAATGTTTGGAATGGGGATGAGTGTTGGAAAGATTGTAATTACATTTCATTGATAAAGTACGTGAGTTAGAAATTGATGAAACCTTGAACACGCCTTGGTGTTATATGTTATTGCTAATGATGAACCTATTATTTAAAAGTTTTGATTTTGGTAACCGGTAGAGGATTCCCATGTTGGTATTTAAATGAGATTCTTGGAAAGATAACAAATTGTTTGATTTCGGAAGTTTGTTGTGTATAAAAAATGTTGTTGAATTGTCTTGAAAAGACTAAGTTGGAAGTTGTTGATTTATATGTGGTAAATACATAAACATTGACATTATTATATTATCTCTTGAGACTGTATCATGGTATTTCATTGATAGAAATTTGGAAATTGATCACTATGGAGCATTGTGTGGTGGAATTGAAATTGGAACTATTCTAATGCATTGTTACATATTGCATTGCCATTCCATTTCATTGTTATCCTGGATTTCAAATTACAATTGAAAACCATTGTTTTGAAAAAGGAATTGTTTTTGGGAAACAAGATCACTTGGATTTGTTTTGGGTAAATACGTTGGTAAGTCCGGATATGGGTTATAGTTTGATATTGGTTAAGTTGGCTTGAGTGTCCATGGTGAAAGACCGTAAATACGCTCGGGGGAGGTACCACGTGCCTTCCGGTGAGAGACCGGTAAAGTGGAGATTTTGAAGTGCTTGATATGCCTACTTGCAGACACTAGCCTAAGGATTACCTGAGTTGTATTTACTATCTTGGAATTTTATTGAAATTGTTGGATTAATGTGTATTCAAATTGGCATTGTGCGTAAGAATTTCAAAAGATGAGAAAAATATTTTGATCTTGACATGGCAGATGCATTCATCTCCTAAGGCTGTATAAAATGTATTTAATGCTTTGTGAAATGTCATTATGAATTGTTTAATTATTTGATTCAATTGACAAATGGGTAATTGAATGAATTGAAAAGGATGTCATGTTACATTTGAGGCATGCTTATTTATTTAAGTTAACTAGTTATGGTTAATTAAATAAATTGAATTTAAGAGATAATGTAATTGAATCATATGGTTTTGACATGATATAATTTTATGTATATGTATGAGTATCTTTGTACCCACATATCTTCTAATGTTATAATATGAAATTTTTTGGTGAGCTAGTGGTTGTTCACCCCCTGCCTGTACATGTGTACAGGGAATGCTTTTTGGATTTGAAGATCAAACAATGGTTTTACCATTTCATAAGTGTAATGTAATGATGGATTGTACTATTTCATTTGTTTGTTTGGCTGAGTGCTATCTTTTTGTAAAGAGTAGTGTCCTTTTTTTATTGTAAGCATCTGAGCATTTCTTTTATTCGTATGTAAATGTCATTGTTGTATCACAATAGGGAACTTGTATATTTAATTATTCATCATTTCATCCAAGGATGAATTGTCTATTGTAAATGAACTTAATTAATGAATTTTGGTAAAGTTATCCGAGTAATAAAATACGGGGCGTAACAACTTAGTATCAGAGTGAACCGAGTTTGAATACCTTGTCTCATGGGAAGTGGTTTTGACCACAATTGGGTTTACCTCGTGATTGTGAGCAACGTTTTCATTCTATGTGATAGCATGCTTATGTGCTAAGATGTTATATGTTTATGTGGGCATGGGGTTGAGTCTCGAGCATGTTGTGTCGGGTCCAAAAATTTTCTTAGAAATCTCATTGCAAATGCGCCTGATCAACGTGATTTCTAATTGGAGGTCTAAAAGGATTTCTAGAACGACTAACCATCTTCGTAGTGGCAACCCGTTATTTGTTATGTGGTTATGTGATTTTATGCTACTTGATGTCCATATGTTGAGTTTTGTGTTGGAACATGAGAATGTACCTTAGTGGGTGGTGTTGATGCTAAATGTTATGAATGGTATATGTATAGCCTTGCATGATTGTGAAATTGTTCTATTTACTTAGGTATGTGTGGAGTTGTTCCTTAAGCTTGGGTTGTATACCCTTGTGTGTATTTGGGAAGAGGCGTGGCCTCAACATGGTAAAGATTGTGAATGGTAGTAAGGAATGTATTTCCAAGAGAGATTGACTGTTTTGAGATTTGGTTATGAAATCTGTGAAGTGCAAACTATGTAAGGTTTGAAGACGAGATTTGAAACAGACAATATTCATAATTGTTGTTGCCCTTATTTATTTAATTGTTTTGTCCATGGGTGTCTAGGGAGGAAGTGTCTAACACTCATTGGTAATAGAATTATCTTAAAGGGAATGAGTTGTGTTTTAAACCATGGTTGTATTTTTCCTTTGGGGACATCTTGTGTCTGGTTGGTTAGTCTAGTGGTTTCTGAATGGAGTTTTGGAATGACTTTACAAGTGTGATGGTTTGACGGTGTAATCTGGAATTTTGATTGCTTTGGATGTGTGTAAATTGGGTAGCTTTGAGAACTAGGCTCTCTTTTCCTTGCAATTGGGTGAGTTGGAATGAATTATGAGTTTGTTTGCTAAACCTTGGAGGGTGTTTCCTTGTGCTTAATGCGTGATAAGTCCTAGAAGAGAAGTAGGATCTCTTTTTGGTTGGCCAGGGGAATAGCACTATTGTTTTAAGTATCATGTGGGTTGTGTTAGTCGAATCAGGGTTGCATTCAGGGTGGACCTTGTGAGTCACCGTAATACTAGTGTAGAGTTTGTGTTGTAACTCAAAGTAAATGTCGTAGAAGTTGAGTTGAATTAGCTTTTAGCCTGAGGGCCATGTATAGTTTGGGTATTTACCTAGTTGGGTTGAGTCTTGCTTAGACTTAAGGTATATTGTTGTGATCATTTTGTAAACCCCACATCGGAGTGGAATCATTAATGTTGATTTGTAGTCTTGTTGATGGAAATCCTAGCTCATTGTCCGAATTGATTTTATTTTGTTTGGGTTATGGGTTGTGGCATCACCCTAGTGTTGGTTAAAGATTATTCGTCTTGTGGCGATTGGCGGTCACTTTTTTGAGTTGGTGATTAGTGTTTTTGAAGAGGTATTGTTTCGTTTTGTTAAGGTCTCAGAGTAATAATAGTTGTTTTAGCATTGGGGTGCATTGTGCATTAGGTGATGGAGATAGTTCGTTGAAGTTGGGTTATCGCCAATAAGGTATGATGTCTTGGTATTTTGAGGAGTCGTTTTGCCAAAATTTGTGTTATGCTTAAGGGATTAGATCCTATTATGGTTGCTTTGGTTTATTGATGTGGATAGAAGAATCACTTAATGGTTTATACTAGTAAGGGTTTTTACAATCAGTTGTTATGCAAATATAATGGTTTGGTTCGTTACCAGTGTGACTCGTTGAGGCTTATGTAATAGTCAGGGAATTTTTGTTGATGCATTGGTAAGCACCTGAGAGAGTTTGTGGGAGACTATAGAATGCATTACATTACTTGAGTTTAAATTTTGAGGATGAAATTTCTTTAAGAAGGTTAGGTTGTGATAACCCAAAATATATTTTTTTAAATAGTCAGTGCATAAATTAATTGAGTAATAATTGGATTGCAGTGTTGCAAAAAGTTGTGTGCGAAAATGGTTCAATTTTGTAATAAATGTTTTCTCTTTAAATATAATTTTTCATCTCAAAAATTATGAAATTATTTTCATGTTGTTCTTATAAGAGTCTAGCATGTTGGGTAAAATTTTGGAATTTAATGGTGTGCATTTGTTTTATAAGAATTTGCAAACTCATTGGCATTCAGTTTAATTTATAACAGAATTTGAAATTTAAGTTTTGGGTGTTTGGACCATGACTTGAGATAAATTTGTTGGGTCTATTTTGGTATATAATTGGACCATGTTTGGCTTATGGGTGAGACCCCTGACTTAGATTTAATTTAAATTAAGTTTGTTTAATAACTCATGTTTAACTGTTTGGTCCTTTTTAATTTTGTGATATGTAGTAACTACCTTGGGAGTTGTTATTATTTATTATAGAGAATTATAATAAACATTTGACAGTTGAATTTATGGTGTGTACCATATGGTGAAAAATTATATATTTTATAAAGAATGAAATTGGGTATATTTTTTGTAGTGAACAAAATATTATATTTTGTGGTGTACAGATATGTTATATTTTATAGTGAGAAAAATTATATCATTTTATAATTTCTATTATAAAATTTTGAGATATTTTATAATGTATTTTTTATTAATTTTTTGGTGCTGGTTTGTGTGAGGTGCCTTGGGAAGGCAACCCACGTGAGCTCCCCACCCATCCTCCCGGGCGCGGTCCTTCTTCCCTTTCATTTCATTTTTTTTTTTCTGTTGATAGAGGGTTCCTCTCTCTCTCTCTCTCTCTCTCTCTCTCTCTTGCTCGCTCGGTCTCTATTTCTTCATTGTTGGCTCAACCTTTGAGCTTCAAATGAGAGTCCTCAATGTGAGATTTTACAAAAATTTTGTAAATGAAAGTTGGAGAACTCGTCGTGATCTTCGTAATGGTGGCCTCGGATTCATGATCAGACGAAATTTGCATTTCAGATTTGTTTTTCTTCATATTTGAGGTAGGGACTTTCTTCATATTATTACATTAAAGCTATGTTAGGGATATTTTGAGAAAACATATCATTATAGGAAGCTTTGTATATATGTATCTCTCATATTTTAGTTTGGTTAATTTTTGGAAGAAAAATTATGTGAAATGTTAAAATATGGGTATTTTGAACTTGATTTGGGAAAAATCATCTTGTGTTTGTAATTTTGTAAAAAAATCCAAAAATAAAAATTAAAAGTTGTATGGGTTTTGTCTACATCATATTATGATTAGAAAATTTGTTTTGAGAAATATAAAGTTAAAATATATATATTTTTTTTGATCTTTGATTTGAAATTTATTTTTGAAAAAAATACATTAATGTTGATGAATATTGAGTAAATGCTTAAGTTGGAATTATAGAGTTGTTTTGAGATTAAAAACTCTAAAAGTGTTATATTCATGATATTTTATGAAAGATGATATGTTGATGATTTAGTTGTTCATTTTTGTGAAAATAAAAAAATGTGAAATGTGGACTTTCGAACTCATAACCTTTAAAATGTTACTCTTAGGCATATCTCATAATTTTCTATGTAAATATCATGTTGGTTAGGCAATTTTAGAAAAAGTTGTGAAATTGTTATTGGTAGAGAATTTGGGAAAAATATTACCTCTTTAAGTTGACATGAAAAATGGTTATGTTGAAATATGGTTATGTTTGAGGGATGAGGGATGTGAGGTTAAGTTTGGTGTTATCAATTTAGAAGATGGTGAATATAATGAACTTACTAATTTGATGAATTAAATTAGTTTGGTTAATATTTTAAATCCTTCGTAATTAAAGGGGTGTTATTGGGTTTTAATTCCTAACTTAATATAATGAGATTAAAAGTGACGAAGTTGGCCACGTATGAGATTTGGAGAAATAAGTGAGATTAAGATGATGTGGTATGGTATTGGGTTCCTAGTTTTACTAGTTGAGTAATGTTATAATAATAAGTTCACACTTCAAAATTTTTATGAGATATTTGAATTGTTTGGTGGTTTTTGACAAGAAAAGAATGGAATGTGATTTTTAGCTCGTTTGGAGCAAATGGATGAATTGGATTAAAACAAAAATGAGTTCTTGAGACTTTTATTTATTTATTTATTTTCCCTTGGTTCAATTTGATGGGGGTTAATGTTGATAATTGGAAAATGAATACTCTTGTTATATTTTATAATTATAGTCAGGAGGAAATTTTGATATAATTGATTAAGTGTTGGAATATTCACTTATGCTTAGTGAGAATTATGATTGAACTTGAAGATCCCAATATTTCACTTGCATGAGAAAAATGGGAATTTGATTCTATTTAATGTTTGAGATGGGGATGAGTCTTGGAAAAATTGTAATTACATTTCATTGATACAGTATGTGAATTAGAAATTGATGAAACCGTGAACTTGCCTTGGTGTTATATGTTCTTGCTAATGATGAACCAATTGTTTAAAAGTTTTAATTTTGGTAACCGGTAGAGGATTCCTATGTTGGTATTTGAATGAGATTCTTGGAAAGATAAGAAATTGTTTAATTTTGGAAGTTTTTGTGTATAAAGAATGTTGTTGAATTGTCTTGAAAAGACTAAGTTGGAAGTCGTTGATTTATATGTGGTAAATACATGAACATTAATATCATTATATTATCTTTTGGGACTGTATCATGGCATTTCATTGATAGAGATATGGAAATTGATCACTATGGAGCATTGTGTGGTGGAATTGAAATTGGAACTATTCTAATGCATTGTTACATATTGCATTGCCATTCCATTTCATTGTTATCGTGGATTCCAAATTGCAATTGAAAACCATTGTTTTGAGAAAGGAATTATTTTTGGGAAACAAAATCATTTGAATTTGTTTTGGATAAATATGTTGGTAAGTCCGAATAGGGGTTATAGTTTGATATTGGTTAAGTTGGCTTGAGTGTCCATGGTGAAAGACCGTAAATACGCTCGGAGGAGGTACCACGTCCCTTCTGATGAGAGACCGGTAAAGTGGAGATTTTGAAGTGCTTGATATGCCTACTTGCAGACACTAGCCTAAGGACTACCTGAGTTGTATTTACCATCTTGGAATTTTATTGAAATTGTTGGATTAATGTGTTTTCAAATTGGCATTGTGCGTAAGATTTTCAAAAGATGAGAAAAATATTTTGATCTTGATATGGCATTTGCATTCATCTCCTAAGGCTCTTTAAAATGTATTTCATGTTTTGTTAAATGTCATTATGAATTGTTTAATTATTTGATTCAATTGACAAATGGGTAATTGAATGAATTGAAAAGGATGTCATGTTTCATTTGAGGCATGCTTATTTATTTAAGTTAACTAGTTGTGATTAATTAAATAAAATGGATTTAAGAGATTATGTAATTGAATCATATGGTTTTGACATGATATAATTTTACGTATATGTATGAGCATCTTTGTTCCTGCATATCTTCTAATGTTATAATATGAGATTGTTTGGTGAGCTAGTAGTTGTTCACCCCTTGCCTGTACAAGTGTACAGGGAATGCTTTTCGGATTTGAAGATCAAACAATTGGTTTTACTATTTCATAAGTGTAATGTAGTGATGGATCGTACTATTTCATTTGTGTGTTTGGCTGAGTGCTATCTTTTTGTAAAGAGTAGTGTCCTCTCTTTTATTGTAAGCCTCAAGGCATTTCTTTTATTTGTATGTCAATGTCATTGTTGTACCACGAGAGGGAACTTGTATATTTAATTATACATCATTTCATCCAAGGATGAATTGTCTATTGTGAATGAACTTAATTAATGAATTTTGGTAAAGTTATCCGAGTCATAAAATACAGGGTGTGACAAAAAAGCTCCAACGATGTAAGGAGAATGAAAGATTTCTCGGTGCATCGCAATCATCGCCAAAATCATCACGACCATTAGAGCTTTCTTCAATGCCAGAAGTAGTTCTTGTGTCATCTTCTTCATTACTACGCACCATCGGAGAACCCAAAGTAAGTGGTTGGAGTGATTCCAATTTGTCATCCCAAAGCAAAAAGAACCGTGTCATTGAAGGAATGAGTAAAAAACAACCATGTGGAATGGAAAATAAATGGCAAGATCAATGCATCATACCTCCAGGAAGTTAGTGAGATAAGGGAATAAAGATCCCATGGGAACACATCTTCTGTTGTCAGTAGTGGGTTCCTCCAGAACTGCCTACGGCTTCTCTCTTCTACGAACAAGCCTTCTTCTACCTCCTTGACCACTAGAGGAAGTTCTTGAGCGTATGACTTCCAAGTTTGGCACTACAACGTCACTAGAGCTCTCATCAGACAAGCTAACAAAGTCCGAGTAATGAGGGGAACCCATGTCTCAAGATACACTGGAAAGAAAGAAGAAAGAGTGGTTGTGGAGTGTTTAGAAATGAAAAAATATGTACAAGGCCACATAAACAACAAACTTCGGGTGGCTGAGAGGTGTTTGTAGCAAATGTACCACTTTATTGCACACTTTTAGAAGTGGAAAAGTTAGGAGCTACTTGGGGAGAGCCCGAATGAGCTGGCTGACTTCACTTTAGGCCGATCGACCATGGTATTGACAGGTAGGTTTTGAAGAAACTGGTTTAGAGGGGTTGATGAATTTTAGAGTGCCAAAATAGGGGTCGGAATGTATCTACAAGGCTTAGGAAAGAATAAGGTATCCAGGTATGTGTATAATTATTCAAAAGTAAAGTAAAGAAAGTCAAGCGTAAAGTCATTCACAAACAAAAGATATTTGTTATATATATGGGCCACGAAGGGTGCAAGTTGGTTACAAAAGTGGTTACAAAACAACCTTGACAGTTGAGGATATTACATTCAAAGTTCTAACAAGTTATACAAAGAAAAAGAGTGAAAGAGAAAAGGCAACAAAAAGTGGAGTATAAGCTGAGGCAAAGCTAGGTAGTTAGAGCTATCATCCTAGTGAGCAATGGAGAACCCACACCATCGAGGGCACCATCATCGCCCCTAGCCCCACTCCCAAAGACACTACTGTCTGTATAGGAATAATCAAGGGGTCCATAAGCTATGTTATCATCATCATCATCACTACTAAGGACAATCACCTCAGGCAAAGTATTTCCATCCTGAGACAAAGAAAAAGAGTTAGTCAGAGAAAAGTGGAAAGTATTGCATAGGAACCATTCAAGAAGAAATAATTAGCTTTTGAAGTAACCAAACCTTGGAATGGATGTCTGGAATATGCGAGGCAACTAAAACTCGGCCGTGTCCACGTCCTCGTCAACCTCAGAGGCGTAGGCCATGTCGCTTGTGAGTATCTTGTCCAAGACCATAGAAATGTCCTTGTCCATGAGCCTGAGTCTACGCAAGCTCATTAACAACTGCTGCTTGCGACTACTACTAGCACCCCCCCTCCCCCCCGAGGGTGTCTTAGTCCGTGCCTCCTCGCATGGGTGATAATGTAAGCAAACTTTGGATCAAGGCCATCAGTCATGGCCGTAACGAGAGCCTCTACCACCGAATTTCTAGAAGAGGTATCACTGCTTGATGGTGTGTTCAATTTGTTAAAACCAATGGAAGAGTTAGGTGGAAAAGAGAGGAGATCATCGTCAACCATGGGTAATGTTTGGAAATGAGTTCAGGGAGTTGGGGAAGCATTTTTGGATGGAAGTAGAGGAAGTTGGATGGTCACGCCTTTTTTATAAATTTCAAAGTTATGAAATGGCTATTCTGACACTATAAAACCCAATAGGGCCGGCTAATCAATCATTTATTCAGCCGACCAAGTTTTCAGTCGGCCAAGTGAACCTCAACAGCATATTGGAAGAAGAGTGTTTAGAAGTGTGCAGTGGTAACCCAGTGGTATATGGTTAAAATCCCTGTCGTGCTCTAAGGCGGGATTATCCAGCAAAACCCGTAGAAAGGAAGGTTTGTCCCTGTCTTTGTTCTATTTTTCCAGCATTTGCCTTCCCAGCATAATGCTTCTATTGTTGCAATCACCTCCGCACGTGCGAAGTGGATAAGGTTTACCTCCGGTTAATACCGCCCTCTACGAGGTTGGTAGTTAACACCACCTCTAGTTAATACCGTCCCCTACAAAGTTGGTTGTTAACACCACCTCTGGTTAATATTGCTCCATGTGGGGTTGGCGATTAACACCACCTCCGGTTAATAGCGTTACTTACAGGGTTGGCAGTTAACACCACCTCCGATTAATACCGTTCCTTGTGCGAGTTAGCGGCTAACATCACCTCCGGTTAATACCACCTCCTGCGTGGGTTGGCGATTAACACCACCTCTAATTAATACCGCCCCCTACAAGATTGGTGGTTAACACATACCTCCGGTTAATACCGTCCCCTACGTGGATTGGCAGTTAACACCACCCTTAGTTAATACCTCTCCCTACACAAGTTGGCAGTTAACACCATCTTTTCCTTCTCCATGTCGCGATATGTTGGGAGTGTGTTGTGGAGTCCCTTGTTGTTGTGACTACTGGTCACATGCAGTTTTGGTTGGCCGTCCTTTTCTCTTTCCCTCTCGTGTCGTGGCACGAGTGGGTGTTGCATTCCTTTCATACATTGCATGCTTGTTGTGTTGCACATCGTTCTTTACATTTTTTGCATGTTGTTAGCTTGCTTAGCATGTCATTTGCATGAGGCCTCCTCCTTCTTTTTCCATCTTTGTAACTTTATCTATTTGTTCCACCTTGTCACCTTTCGTGGCATTTGCATCATCAAGTGTTTCAAAACTTTGGCAATGTAATACATGTAAGCCCAATTATGAATCCATGGCAGTGCAAGCCACATAAGCCCATCTTTTCAAAATGTATTTCGAGCATAGCACTTGTATTCTGCCCTTGAACTACACTAGTTTGATTCCTTGAAAAAGGATACGTAGACAACCCTCGGGTTCAACCAAGTTTTATTTGCATTTTGTTTGTTTGCATGTCTTATGGCCTTTTCAAAAAAGGTCATCTTCGGGCGTTGACATTCACTCACATCATGAAATGACGCACCGAGCTCTATCAAAGAGGGACAACTATAGACACCTCATTTTTTACTAACCTTGAGACATGGGCACTCCCTTTTGAGTTCTCAATGATGAAAACGAAAAGTATTAATCTTCGCGAGTTCCACAATAGGAGTTCTAAGGATCAAGCTTTAAACCCTCCAACAACCTGTTTTGGACAAAATGTGTTTTGACCAAAATGAAATCTCTTTCAAAATGAGTTTTAGTGGTGCAACTCCAGATGTTACCATAATGTTTTGAGGCTCATATTTTTAAAATCCTAACATAGTATTCTTTTAAACAAACCGAGCAAAGAATATAGTGGAAGTGAATGGAAAGCATGAAATTCTCTGAAATACCTGTTTCTTCCTTCAATTTCGGCTAACCTGCTCTTGATGATCTGACGATGTGCCCACTGACTGGCCGGACACCAAATGATGGCCGGCCACAAAAGCAGTCGGTTGATCACCAGGAAACTCGGTTGGCTGAATTTTTTAGGTACTAAGCATTTTTGGGAATTTCAGCTTGTTTGGCCTACCTACCACAAATATCTTAGATATTTGTGACCCAAGCTCTACATATAGAGCTCGACAGCTTATTTCAGAGGGTTGAAACTTTTGCCCAAGGCTCCTAAGAGCTTCTTGACTCCTTCTTCTCTCAAGTACACTTCCTACCTACTACCTTATTGACTTTGGACACCAACACTTCATGGAAGCTTGATCCTAAGCACCTTGCTCAGACTCTTGGACATTAAACAATCTATCCAAAGTGAGTTAAGGGAATTAACAAAGGAGTTTGTGAAGCAAAGTGACATATCCTCTTAGGAGGTGATTTTCTCATACTCTAAATCACTTTCCTAGCTCCCTTTCTTCAGTTTAAAGCTTTGTTTTCATTATGTGATTGTTATAAGTCCTCATAGATGTGAAGGGAGTAACCTTAGCCACCCATCTATTGAGTTGATACCTATTTTCTTTGTTTCCTTACTTTACATAGTTTCAACTATCCAACTCTTGTATATTTTGGATCCCTGTGGATGTGCTTGGGAGTAATTTTGGCCACCCATTGACAAGTTCAATAAGTAGAATAAAACTTCTCCCTATTACACCACTTATCTTCATCTATCATTTCTCTCAAGTGTGCTAATCTTTGTGTTTCAACTCTTGACTCAATGACAATAAGTGTTAGGGGTTGTTTCATGAGGTTGCTTGAGTGATCCATGGGATTTAGTGTTGGCAAGTGTTGTTCTCTCTTTTCATTGAGTATTTTGGAAGTAAAACAAGAGATTTTGGGTCAAACGAAGTGGAAACTCCCTTCTTAATCATTTGTGATCATAGAAAGGGTTGATGTCATCCTTGTTCTGTGACTAGATGAGGAGTTCTCAACGAGTTTGATGAATTCCTTGTTTTAATAAGCAAAGGTTCCGCCAAGAAAAGATTTACATTAATCTACGCTCTCCACTTAATAGCATGGATTTTGATATTAACTTGCCCTCATTCACAAAGAGAAGATGTAGGTTCCTATCTATTTCTTGGGCTTGAATTTGTTTTGATTTTGATCCATTTAATTTGTTTTTTTTTTTTTTTTTTTTTTTTGTTTTGAGAAAAATATATGTTGTATATATCTGTTCATTGTTGTTGAGGCTTTGACCTATCCATCTTCTCTCCAAGTGATCCCTATCAACAAAGGAAGTGAAAGGTGTGAGAACTACCCAGAAAGCCTTCCTTTGGCCATTGTCCTGAGATCCTGCACTGACTTAATCCCTAGTGCTGAATTTGGTCGGCTCATTTTTACTTCATTCGGCTTATCTAGTGTCTAGTCGGTCATTTTTCTCAAGAATAGAATGGACAGTTTTTTGGGGAATGCTCCCTTGATCAATGCTAGAGCTCCTAGATTGTTTCTTTTCGTTATTTAGTATGATTTGTTAGATTCAGCAATAACTAGGCTGAAAGAATTCATTATTGTAATAATTTCTCTCTCCTTATTTTCTTCTTCAAATTGTTGTAATAATCTTCTAACCCCACATCTTTCTAACCCTTTTATTTATTCGTTTTCAGTATTGCATCATGTTTTCTTTATCATGCCTATATACTGCATCCACTTTTCCATACATTTGGATCTAGATCATCTGCCTTAATATGATGTGCTATCTTCAAAGATGAATACATACATAAATCCATGAATTGTGGAGGAACTCATGCTACATCTTGGCAATTCGAACTTCTAGTAACATGGTTTGTGTGTATTACATTAGGAACTTGCATATAGGATCATGCATATTTGTATATATCTGTATATATCTTGTGGGCTCACCTTGGAGTACTATGTAAGCATTTTGAGTTTTAGCATATTGCATGTCTGTGTTTCTTACCATATCTGTTGCTATAACATGAGGCTAAGTGCTTAAGTGAAATTTATGTTTGAATGTAAGTGGATGGAGGTTGTGTTATTTCTTTGGGAGTGTTAGTGATTCTTATGTTGTGGATTTCACCAAAGAAAACTCTTTTCAAAAAATGTATGAAGTCAGAGCATAACCAAAATTTATGATACAATCTATATTTGAATGCCTCAGATAGTAATGGTAGCATTATTAATAATCAGAATATGGATTTACATTGATTATAAAAAATCACATTATGACTTAGTAGAGGCCAATCTTTGATCGAGTGAGTGGGATGCTCAATTAATGACCTTCTCCTCTCATACCTATGTTCCTGAGCTGAGACACTTCGGTTATGACGGACGGTAGCCTATGGCACAAGTCACCGGTTTCCTAATTTCCCCAAAAAATTAGATGGAAACTCTAAAATCTGGTGGTATAGTCCATTTCTAAAAACATTTTGTAATAAAATGGATTTTCTATAAAAGTTGTCGGATTTGGACTCTCATTTTTCTGTTTCACATTACACTAGTGAGACTAGATTAAGAGATTTCTAGTTCGAACTGTTGGGCATGCTTAGTAACTCCAAGAAGCATTCCATATACAACCGGCTAGACAAGTCTCATCTGGCACAACCTGTTATGACATTTGTAGAGCAATCTTTTGATGACGTGTCCCAAAGATCTTAGAATAAGCCATCTGGATCCATGGAATCTAGAGGCATATTCCAAGCCACCAATGCATATAAAATAACCCCCTCCTTTGAGGCAAGAGGGTTCCGAAAATTGTAATCAAAATCCCTAATCCTACCTAATTAATCCCTCTAATATTTCATTAACTAAACTCTCTGTGTGTGTGTGTGTGTGAGAGAGAGAGAGAGAGAGTTTGGTAAGAATTTTAGACTACTTTCTATATTCCTTTGCTTGGATTACTTGGAGCTAGAAGACCTCTATTGTTCAGAGGAAGCTTGGATTGGAGATTGTGATCAGCTCGGGCTCTATCTCTGCTAGTATAGAGGTAATCCCTACTTTTGCTCTTGTATTTCCTTTCTAAATATATCTCCACCTCTTTCTTTTGACTTTGTTTTTGGAGATTTTTGGGATTATTGATTGAATCATTAGTAATATAGTTGGATTCTCTATTTCTCCCCCTTTCTATAGTTAGTGGAGGCCTGTATAGAGGCTCTGGCCAAGTCCAAAATGCTTTTATTTTGATTTTATAGGTTCAAAACCCGTGCACAGTTTCCTCTATGAGAGGGTTTAGATTCTCTGTTTCCAAACCTATTTTACACAGATTTGGGTGTTTTGCACTTCTTTTCATGAGTAAGAGGATGAGAATCTCCTTCCTCCTATTAGGGTTTTGCCCCATTTTACTATTTTAGTTAGTTTCGATGATGTAGAAGCCTGGACATGGCCTCATCCTCGAAGATAGATTGAATCTCCTATTTCGTCATTATATTTTATGAAGTTGGGTATTTTATACTCATTTTCATGTATTAGAAGGTGAGAGTCTCTCTATCTTCATTGGAGTTTTCTATATTTCATTGCATTCCTAGATTGTATTCATTATAATATCTATGTGTGTTGGGATGAGTTTCTATTCTTCTTACCCTCACTTTTTATCCTCCCTATTCTGTTACTTCTTGTCTATTTAGACTTAACTCTAGCATCATCATAATTATATGATTAGAGGCATGCATTTGGGCTTGGACTATTACTTTCAGATAAATTATATGGTGTGTACTTTGATTGTTTCTATGCCATCTTGATAGCGTCCAAAGCCCCTAGGAGTCATTGTGTGCCGATGTTGCATTAGTTATCGCATCTAGGATTATGCACATTTCTCATAGGTTGTTTTCTCTTGTGCTTGGTTGGAGTACTTAGTGAGCATCTTTAACCCATTCCTTGCATATCATTTAGTCTAGCATCTAGGGTCATGCATTGTTTTCTAACCCTTTACGGTCTCGGTATGGTGTGGAGTAGTACTAGGTGAGCTTCTTTCATCTTTGCATCTCATCTATAATTGCTTCTTGTTATGTATAGCATGCTACCATAAGGCAATGTGCTTATTTACTATATCTCCATGATTGCTTGTTGTATGGAGGTCTCATTGCCTAAGTTAGAATAGTTTCAATCTCCTCGCAAGACAAATAGCATGATTTTTCATGAGATTAACATGATTAATAGTAATGAGATTAACAATCATGAGATTAGTGTAGGATTTAGTTATCCAGTCGGATTAGTGGAATAAATAATCTCCTCTTATTTACATTTGTTTTGCAATGAATATAGAAATATATAATTCTAATTATAGTAGTGCTACTCTAACCCAAAAGTTAGATTTACTTTTTAAACCGAATGATGTAACAGTCTATTAGAATATTTTGAGAAGCTTTCTCATATCTTCTCTAATCATAGTCAATCATTTCTCTTACACATCTTTGAATCTAAAAAAATGGGCTTGTATATAATTTTTCTTCCAATTGTATATTTGTTTGAAAATATTACCAAAAATATATATATTCTAAAGTTTGACCCTTATAACAAAATATATCCTAAATTTTAAATTTTCTCAATGTAAACCCTAATATTTTAATTTGTTTTTAATCTAAATGATCAGCCTATACTCGTTAAGTAAAAGAGTCAAGATTTTTAGTCATTAAAGTTTTGTTACAAGTGTCAAATATTGAGATTTTTTTATTTTTTATTTATTTATTTTTTTGTGTGTAATTTCCCATATTTGTTTTGCATTATTAGTCATAGGACCAAAATGTTAGCCAAATTTGTTAGTAGAATATCCATCGAAATTAAATCCGGATAATAAAAATTACAATCAAATACTAAATTATAGCTCCAATGAATTAATAACTTCAATTATAGTATCATCCTGCTAATCAAACAGATATCTGAGACAACGGACCAGCATGCTTATTATCTTCCACGTGGTATGACTAGCCAGTTGATTATCTTCCTATTGATATTGACATGGTATGATTTTGTGTAGAAGAAAGAGACCAACACATGAAAATGAACCAGAAGTCTGTTTCTTTCATCTATTTCAGTGGTTCTGCGTGTTTTGAGGTAAAGAAATAAAGGTGTTTAGAGAAAAATAATCCTTTGCTGCTTTACCACGTCAGCATTTTGAGAAAGAATGACGACTTGCATGACTACTTGATGATCAAATATATATGCCATTATGCAATGTTCAAAGAATTGATGGATTTGCTTGGACTTTGGAATACCAAAGTCATTAATTTTCCACATCTAAAAAAAAAAAAAAAAAATGGTTATCAGTTTTGTCATCTTGGATGCATTGTAGAAAGTTCCAACCTTAGTAAAATAAACAATTACATTTTTTTAAAAATAATATATCTACCAGTGTTGATTGTACTCCATATTTTCATCACAGTCTCTTCCACTTTCATGGTTAGTGCACTTCTTATCCTTTAAATCATCACAGTCTCTCCCACTTTCATGGTGAGTGCTCTTCCTATAATTCAAATTTCATCTTATATATTTATATATATCGTTCATGTTACACACTCCTTTTAGATGTATACCATATGCGAGTATATTATTTGTAGTTTTTATTTATTTTTATTTTTTTAATTTTTTCGTGAAAGTTGGTTGCTAGGTTATTTATGACATTTGCAGTTTTTTTAAGGGTAAATTACAAATACGTTATTGAAATTTGCTTAAAATACGAATTGTCCCATGTGATTTAAAAAATTACAAATACTTCCCTGTCAGAATTTTTTATTTAACAGAATTAATTGAAAAAGTAAAGTTTCTAACTGTTCACCCATACAATAATAAAATTATTTAAATTATTAATTGAAATAAAATTTTAACATTATTAAAAACTGTTAATTAACTTGATAATTTATTAATAAAAAGACCTATTTGTTATGAAATTAGAAACCTTATGGGGCATAATATAATTTCTAGAATCACAAGAGGTAATTTGTAATTTAAGTAAACCTCAGGAGCTGTGTTTGTAATTTACCCTTTTTTTAATTTTAATTTTAATTTTAATTTTAATTTTAATTTTAATTTTTTTTTTTTTTTTTTGTTTGGAAAAATTCACTTTATCCCCTTTTAGCGAGTATATTATTTGTATTTTCTTTTTCATTTTTTTTTATATTTTTATCGTGAAAGCTGGTTGTTAGATTATTTATGACATTTGTAGATTTTTTAATTAAATTTTTTTTTTGGCAAAATTCACTTTATCTCCATGTAGTTTAGTCTTAATGCACTTTATCCCTTTATAATTCAAATATAGGTAGAAAACTCCCTTATAACTTTAGACTAAAGTGTTATGATTAGTTTTTTTTGTTAAAGATAACAAAAGGTGTGCCACACTCTCTCAAATTGAGAATGGACGATGTAAAAGTCCTAAGTCAAGTCAAAAATTGAATCAAATGTCAATAATGCCCTGATATTCATCTTATTCTCCAAATTAAGGCTTTGTTTGGCATGTGCTAAAATAACACATCTTATTTTAGCACATTATTCTATTTGGATCACAATCATCTTATATGGGTCGGATCACCTTTCTATTACATTACTTCAAACTCAACCCATATGTCACTTTTATTTTTTTATTTTTTTTATTTTTATATAAAAAGTAAAAAAGTATACTAATGTAGCACTTCACAAACAATTCCTAAATCTTAATCATAATCGAACCCTAACTCTAATTGTCATCTTTTATAAATAATAACTTAATTTAAAATGTTATTTGTGGGAGCCGAATAAGTAGAAGAGTCGGAGGACGCGTACCCCAGAAATTAGATACTATTCGGCTTCATATTGCGTAATTAGGACGCCGAATGCGTTAGTAAAGCCGAATGGACGGAGGTTAGTAGCTCCGAATGAATCAAAGGCGAATGGGATAAAAGTAGGCTCAGGCCCCGAGGCCCGAAAAGCAAGTATAAATACAAGAGCCACAAATTTAGAAAGGTATGTAAGAATCACTTCACTAAACTTAGTAAACAAGCTTTCCTGAGGACCTGAACTAACTTGTCCGTCGGAGTGCTAATTTCGGCACCCCCGACCGGAGTGTTTGTATCCTTTCAGGTGACTAGCTGAGGATCGCTAGCGTCTCCCAGGATCTGAAGAGTATTTCCAAACCACTTCTCCACAATTGGCGCCATCTGTGAGAATACTCAAATACATCCATGGCAGGTGTGACTGAAGATCCTCCGATAGCCACTGACAAGGCCGCACAGAGAGGGGACCTCATTCCAGCAAACTCGCTTGGACCAAAAACCATCGCAGCAAGACTTGCCTCGGACCTCCTCTCATCTTCAAACCCAACGCCAAAGACAATACAAGCGACCATGGCACGAGCTAGGCAAACCAAATAGAGGTTGGACAACATCATCGCTGAGAACGAACGCCATCGTCACGATCTGGCCTCGGAAATAGCAAAATCCAAACAAACGGTGCGCCAGGCTTCTGAGCGACCCCCGAGCGCAGATGATCGACGATCTCAGGCCCGACAGCAAGAAACTGACGGCCGCTATGCCTCAACAGATCATCTTGAGGAGTTGGCAAAGGGCGAACGTCTCCACCAATGCATCCGGAAGAGCATGGTCGAAACACCTGCCCCTCCGCAAGATGCACTTCCGCTTGACACCGTCCACATGATATACAACCTACCAGCAGCCCCGGCTCTGCACGCGATCCAATCACATCCAGGCTCCCAACAGCAACTCACGCCAGCAAAGCGGCCCCGAAAAACGCCAAGTATCACCTTTGACGATTCTGATTTGATCGGTGTAACACTCCCTCACATCGATCCGTTGGTTGTTGAGCTGCGCGTAAACCGGTTCACCGTCGAACGCGTTCTTATCGACCAGGGCAGTACCTCGGAGGTTATGTATTATAAAACCTTCACCAAACTCGGATTCAATGAGTCAGACCTGACTCCGGCCCCTTATCCACTATTCGGCTTTAATGCCACTCCAGAGTACCCCTTGGGAAAGATCAGCTTACCCGTTCGAGTAGGCTCCAGAACGATGGATGTGGAATTCTTGGTCGTCAGGCTGCCTTCACCGTACAATCTCATCATGGGCCGATCGTGGTTACATACATTGCAGGCCGTCCCGAACACCTATCATCAACTGCTACGTTTCCCAACAGAACACGGCATTGAGCAAATCCGCGGATCCCAGCAATCGGCACAAGCATGTTATCTCCTTGCCGCTGTAGACGTCCCCGAACGCCCCGGGAGGGTGAGTCCCGTTCTGTTCTTTTTTGGGGTTCACTATAGTTCGGACTCAAATTGTCACGGTTCTTAATCTGAACCAAAGAGTCCAAATTCGACAAATCGTTTTGAGAAAACAGATTTTTAGAAAAGAAGTGCCAAACATGGACTGCTTTGCCAGATACAGAGTTGCCACCTAAATATTTTTTAATGGGGAAATTTAGGAAACCTTGACTCGGTGCCAAAGGCCACGTGTCCGTCATCACCAAAGTTGCCTCGGCTCGGGAACTTGGGTACGATTGGGGAAGGTCACTTCGTGAGCACCCCGCTCGCCCGATCCGAAGATCGGCCTCTACTAACCATGATATCTCATTTTTGAAAACACATGCGTTCTTATTCCGGTTAATTAGCTAGAATTACTATGTGATGCGCACAGCACAACAAGTATAGACTAGATCGCCTAATTTGGAACAAAGCATTGCATATCCGTTTGTTTGGAAAATGTTTGAGCTGTGCCGTTCCGCCGCGACAGTTGAAAGCTGGGTGAGCAATCGAACCAGTTGTTGGGTGTACCTACAAGCACAACCAAGTCTTGAGGACGGTCAAAAATGGGGTGTCTACAGCCGCCAGAACGCCAAAGGTACTGCAAGTAAACTCCATTGAGGTGCCAAATCGGGAGATCCTAGATGACGTTGGGCAGTATCCAAATGAGAAGGCCACGGAAGATTTAGACCGAGTTGACATTGATGGAAGCCCAGAAAAGTTCTTCATGATCGGCGCCTCTCTGAATCAGGCCGACAGGCAGCAGCTGATCTCTTTCTTGCTCAGCAACCTTGACATCTTTGCGTGGACTCCGTACAAAATGTCGAGAATAGACCCGTCAGTCTCACAGCACCATCTGAATGTCGATCCGACATGTAAGCCGATCATTCAGAAAGGTCGGCGATCACCCGCGAAGCACACTACCGTCGTTGTTGAGGAGGTAGACAAACCACTTAACGCCGGGGCAATTAGAAAAGTCACTTACCCTACGTGCCTCTCCAATACAGTGGTGGTGAAGAAGAAAAATGGGACTTGGCGAGTTTGCGTCGACTTCACGGATCTGAACAAAGCTTGCCCTGAAGACTGTTTTCCTCTACCTAGAATCGACCAGCTTGTCGATGCGACGGCACATCATCAACGCATGAGCTTCCTCGATGCTTACAGAGGCCACCATCAAATCGCCATGCATCCAGATGACCAGGACAAAACTACCTTCCTCACCCCAAGAGGAACCTATTGCTACAAAGTTATGCCCTTTGAGCTGAAAAATGCAGGGGCAACCTACCAAAGATTGGTCACCACCATGTTCAAACAGCAACTCGGCCACACTATGGAAGTATACATCGACGATATGGTGGTCAAGTCCAAAGAAGAACAAAATCACATAGCCGATCTAGAAAAGACATTTAGCATCTTATGCAAATACAGAATGAAACTGAACGCTTCCAAGTGTGCGTTCGGAATCGGCTCTGGCAAATTCCTGGGTTACATCGTCAATCACCGAGGAATCGAAGCCAACCCGAGGCAAGTCACAGTAATTTTGGAACTTGGCTCCCCCCGTTCAGTAAAAGAAGTCCAAAAGTTGATGGGGATGGCCGCTGCACTTAACAGGTTCATCAGCCAGTCTACAGATCGCTGCCGATAATTCTTTTAGACACTACGGCAGGGTAAGGCTTTTGAATGGTTCGCCGAATGCGAATCAGCCTTCAACGGACTCAAGACCTACCTCCGCTCAGTACCTCTCTTGACAACACCCGCCGCTGGTGACCCGCTCATCCTATATCTGGCAGTTTTCGACAGGGCCGTCAGCGCCGTACTGTTAAAAGATGAGGAGGGGGAGCAACTGCCGGTGTATTATGTGAGCAAGGCAATGGTTGACGCCAAAACACGCTACCTTCCCCTTCCCCTGGAAAAACTCATCTTAGCCCTAGTCATGGCGGCAAGAAAACTGATGCATTACTTCCAGGGACATAGCATTGGGGTACCAACAGATTATCTCCTCCGATCAGTACTACGGAGTGCAGAAGCATCAGGACGTGTTTCAAAATGGGCTCTTGAACTCGGCCAATACGACATTCAGTTTTTACCTAAAACTGCAATCAAGGGGCAGGTGTTGGCCGACTTTGTTGCCGAATTCACCGGCGAGCTTGCCAACCTCAAACCTGATGACGTTCGACCAAAGGCTGAAGTTCTACCAAAGTCGAACTGGAGAATTTATGTCGGGGATATCTGGCAATTATACTGTGATGGATCATCTAACCAAAGGGGCAATGGCGCCAGAGTTGTAATCATGTCTCCAGACGGCGCAGTAATTGAGCAGGTCGTCAAGCTTGGCTTTGAAGCATCAAATAACGAAGTCGAGTACGAAGCCCTTCTAGCTGGTCTGCAGAATGCGCACCTTCTCGGCGCGCGGCGTCTGCTTGTGTTTTGTGATTCAAAGTTGGTAATCAATCAGCTAAAGGGGGAGTACGCGGCAAGAAACGACCGCATGGCGGCCTACATGAAAATGGCCAATTCCTTGCTGGCAAAATTTGACCATCACGAACTGAACCAAATAACACGCGACCAAAACACACACGCAGATGCCTTGGCGTGCCTAGCCTCCGCCATCAATTCTGAGATCAAACGGACCATCGAAGTAGGTTTCGTCCCGGAGCCGAGTATTGGCCCTTCGGAGAAAATCCATGTCAATGTTATAGAATCCGCACCAAGCTGGATGGACCCCATTGCTGCATTCCTCTCTTCTGAACAACTCCTAGAGGACAAAAAAGAAGCGCACAAGCTACGAAATAAAACCCTGCGATACTATCTGGATCCGCAAGGAGGGCTTTACAAAAAAGTCCCTCTCTGGTCCATATTTGGAATGCGTGCACCCCGACAAAGTGGAGGAGCTTCTGACAGAGATACATGAGGGCAGTTGCGGTGCCCATTCTGGCGGACGCTCCCTGGCCCATCGAGCTATAACGCAAGGATATTATTGGCCGACAATGAGAGCTGACGCGAAGAGTTATGTAAAAAAATGTGAACAGTGCCAAAAGTTCTCCCCATTAACCCATCTGTCTGCCGAAGAGATGAACTCTATCACCACCCCCTGGCCGTTTGCTCAGTGGGGGCTTGATATCGTAGGACCATTGCCCAGGGCCCTAGGGAACAAGCGATTCTTAATCATCGCGACAGACTACTTCACAAAATGGGTCGAAGCGGAGGCTCTAACACATATACGAGATGCCGACATTAAACGCTTTGTATGGAGAAACATCATAACACGATTCGGTATTCCGAGAGCTCTCATCTCAGACAATGGCACCCAGTTCGATTGTGGCGTATATCGAGAGTTATGCAGCAAATATGGCATTCGGCCTTACTTCTCGACACCGGCCTACCCCCAAAGCAATGGCCAAGCCGAAGCCTCTAACAAATCCATCTTGGACGGCATCAAAAAGAGGCTGGAAAAAGCTAAAGGCAAATGGGTCGAAGAATTGCCGAGTGTATTGTGGGCTCATCGTACTACGCCGAGGAGATCCACTGGAGAAACACCGTTTGCTCTATGCTTTGGAACCCAGGCAATCTTACCCCTGGAAATCGGCCTCCCAACTCTGAAATCGCAAGTTTTTGACATGGGCCGAAACGACATGATGCTTGCCCTAGATCTGATTCTAATCGAAGAACGAAGAGACCGCGCCCTGGCATCTATGGCACGGTATCAGCAGCAGCTTGCCAAGTCGTATAATCAGCGAGTTCAGTTGCACTGATACACGCCAGGAGAGCTTGTCCTAAAGAAGGTACTTCCAGCCGACCGGAGACCGGCCGACGGAAAATTGGGTCCAAACTGGGACGGCCCCTATCAAATTGAATCCATCGCAGGAACAGGGGCATATCGGCTCTCAGACATGTCAGGAAGAAGCCTGCCACGGCCTTGGAATTCAACACATTTACGTAAATTCTATCATTGACCCGACTTGTGGGCTTGATACTTGTACATGTTCCACCTTTGCAATACAAAGTTTCTCGTTTTCTCAAGCTCGCTCCCAAGCCTTGATTAATAAGGGCCGATTAAGCCTTCCACCGGATTAAGACCGATTAAGACTCCGGATTCGGAGCGCCCTTCGTGGATATCACGATTGGCCAAAATAAAGCCTCCGGATTCGGAGCCCCTTTTGGTGCATGACACCTTAAGGCCGACTAAGACTCCGGATTCGGAGCGCCCTTCGTGGATATCACGATTGGCCAAAATAAAGCCTCCGGATTCAGAGCCCCCTTTTGGTGCATGACACCTTAAGGCTGACTAAGACTCCGGATTCGTAGCGCCCTTTATGGATATCATGATTGGCCAAAATAAAGCCTCCGGATTCGGAGCCCCTTTTTGTGCATGACACCCTAAGGCCGACTAAGACTCCGGATTCGGAGCGCCCTTCGTGGATATCACGATTGGCCAAAATAAAGCCTCCGGATTCGGAGCCCCTTTTGGTGCATGACACCTTAAGGCCGACTAAGACTCCAGATTCGTAGCGCCCTTCGTGGATATCACGATTGGCCAAAATAAAGCCTCCGGATTCGGAGCCCCTTTTGGTGCATGACACCTTAAGGGCGACTAAGACTCCGGATTCGGAGCGCCTTTCGTGGATATCACGATTGGCCAAAATAAAGCCTCCGGATTCGGAGCCCCCTTTTGGTGCATGACACCTTAAGGCCGACTAAGACTCCGGATTCGGAGCGCCCTTCATGGATATCACGATTGGCCAAAATAAAGCCTCCGGATTCGGAGCCCCCTTTTGGTGCATGACACCTTAAGGCTGACTAAGACTCCGGATTCGGAGCGCCCTTCGTGGATATCACGATTGGCCAAAATAAAGCCTCCGGATTCAGAGCCCCTTTTGGTGCATAACACCCTAAGGCCGACTAAGACTCCGGATTCGGAGCGCCCTTCGTGGATATCACGATTGGCCAAAATAAAGCCTCTGGATTTGGAGCCCCTTTTGGTGCATGACGCCTTAAGGCCGATTATGACTCCGGATTCGGAGCGCCGTTCGTGGATATCACGATTGGCCTTTCTGAGAGATGTATTCAGACCACTGAATTGGTCGAATAAATATTCACTTCGGATCGTTCTTAATTCAGGCCGCTCAATGCATGTCTAAATATTTACGCCACGCAACACAAAACTTGCCAGTAAATTGAAATAATACGATTAATTAAGCACATAACATTTCAAGACCAAATACAAACGTTGAAAATAAAAGAAATTCTATTTATTCGGCGCAAAGTCTATTCATTCGGCACCCTCATCGTCGCTCTTCTTAATTTCGAAATCAGGATAAGGAAAGTAGTGGCGATGATACAGGGGCGAGGCCGAATCAATGCCCACGGCTTCGAGAGATTTCTTGGTTTGAAGGGCCTTGATCCAGCCGTGTTTGAATCCACGATTCTCACATCGGCAGACCTCCTCGGCAAGGTCCTGTTTGGTCTTCTCAATCCGACCTTCAGGCCGTCCTGAAACCCTTTTCATAACCCGAGGTCCGTCAGGTTACTCTCTCCGCAACAACCAATTTAGATTGACCGGCCGCACCGACGCGCTTGCCTGAACATTCTTCAGCTCCCGAAGCTCACGCTCAGCCTTTTCCGCGTGAATCTCCAGACTGCGATTCCTTTCGTCCTTTTTCTCGCTCTCATCGCGCTTCCCGCAGACGCATGCCGACTTCGTAAGCAGTATATAGTCCTTTCACGGCCCCATGAATGCCGTCTCGAAATACTCGAAATCTCGACGTCCGACCATCGATTGTTGGACTTCCAGCGGGAATATCTGTCGAGCGAACTCGACTGCCACATCTGGGTCTTTAATGATAGAATCCGCCTCCGTCATTGGTCTATTCCTCACAGAAACCGCAAAACTCAATGGTCGTGGCATCGCATCAGGCTCGATTCCCGGTCGCGGGTGCGGAGAATTTCTCCGTTGTTGCCTGTCCTTTCGGGGCGATCTGCTTCGTTGACTAAGGGGCTGCTGTGTTTCCCGATCCTTGGACGTTCTTCTTCCCGTACACGTAGGCTCGCAACTACGACTCATTGCAGCGTCTGATTTTCGTCGCTCCCAAGTTGCCTAAATGGAAATAAATAGGGCCTCTAGCGTGCACCCGCTCCATTTATCCTTCAATGTTTGCAGCTCTCCCGAGGCAACGTCAGTAATCCCAAATGAAAGCCCCCGATTTAGGCCCGTTCGGCTTCCCAAGCTCGCGCCCTGGTTTTCAAGCGCAAGCACCGATCAATACGTGCCTTAGCCAGCCCCCGAGCTAGGCCCATTCGGCTTCCCAAGCCCACGACCTGGCAAAGGCAAGGGCAGATTTATAAATCTGATCGACTGAGTTTTCAAGCGCAAGCGCCGATCAATACGTGCCTTAGCCAGCCCCAGCCGAGGGCCCATTCGACTTCCCAAGCCCGCGCCCTGGCAAAGGCAATGGCAGATTTATTAATCTGATCGGCCGAGTTTTCCAGCGCAAGCACCGATCAATATGTGCCCTAGCTATCCCGCGAGCTAGGCCCATTCGGCTTCCCAAGCCCGCGCCCTGGCAAAGGCAAGGGCAGATTTATTAATCTGATCGGCCGAGTTTTCAAGCGCAAGCGCCGATCACTACATGCCTTAGCCAGCCCCCAGCCCCGAGCTAGGCCCATTCGGCTTCCCAAGCCCGCGCCCTAGCAAAGGCAAGGGCAGATTTATTAATCTGATCGCCGAGTTTTCCCGCGCAAGCGCCAATCAATATGTGCCCTAGCCACCCGCGAGCTAGGCCCATTCGGCTTCCCAAGCCCACGCCCTGGCAAAGCCAAGGGCAGATTTATTAATCTGATCGGCCGAGTTTTCAAGCGCAAGCGCCGATCAATACATGCCCTAGCCAGCCCCCGAGCTAGGTCCATTCGGCTTCCCAAGCCCGTGCCCTGGCAAAGGCAAGGGCAGATTTATTAATCTGATCGGCCGAGTTTTCAAGTGCAAGCGCCGATCAATATGTGCCCTAGCCAGCCCGCGAGCTAGGCCCATTTGGCTTCCCAAGCCCGTGCCCTAGCCAGCCCGCGAGCTAGGCCCATTCGGCTTCCCAGCCGCGTCCTGGCAAAGGCAAGGGTAGATTTATTAATCTGATCGGCCGAGTTTTCAAGCGCAAGCGCCGATCAATACGTGCCTTAGCCAGCCCCCGAGCTAGGCCCCTTCGGCTTCCCAAGCCCGCGCCCTGGCAAAGGCAAGGGCAGATTTATTAATCTGATCGGCCGAGTTTTCAAGCGCAAATGCTGATCAATATGTGCCTTAGCCAGCCCGCGAGCTAGGCCCATTCGGCTTCCTAAGCTCGCGCTCTGTCTAAGGCAAGGGCAGATTTACTTTATTAATCCGATCTAACCATAACTGAAAGCAATATCATTCATCAACATTTTCCTTAGCCAGTTGAACGCAACTCATGAAATTGTGTATATATACTCAAGTTACGAAACAAAAAGCTACAAGCCCGATTTTATATATACTCATGAAAAGTGACTCATGAAATTTTTCATATATACTCAAGTTACTAAACAAAAAGATTTACTCATGGCTGTAGTAACAGATGAAAAATACCAATTAAAAATCGGTAAAAATACATTCAACATCCTAAAAACTGTCAGTCGGCCGGCTCAGCCATCGGAATCAGACTCCAATGGCTCAACATCCACTTGCTCATATGGTATTGGCGTAATCAACGAAGCGTTAGTAGCAGCAAGGGCTTTGTGCCAGCCATGTTTGAATCCCCGATTTTCAAACTTGGGGACTTGGTCAACGTACTCAGCGAGTCCAGCATTTTTCCCGGCCACGAATACTTTGGAAGACTCCGAGTCGGCACTTCCTTCGCCGCCTTCATTTCAGCCAACTCAACCTCCAGTTTGGAGATCGCCTTCTGGGCCAATTTGAGCGCATCTTCGCTCGCATCCGCCTTCTTCTCGGCATCCGATCTCAGTTGATCCGCGCTACGAGCCCTCTCCATCTCGGCGTCGGCCCTTGAGGCTTCTTGTTCGCCCTCAAAGCCTCGACCTCGGCCCTTTTCCTCTGGCCTTCAACTTCCTCGCGTAAATGACCAATCTCTTTGACGGCGTCGCGATGGCGACGGCCCATATCGGCTATCCATCCGACGGTCTGCAAACAAGAATTTAAAACCATAACTTCAACAGTATTTGGATTAAGTGAAGCTAAGTTCGAATGTACCAAAAGTGCCGATTGGGCGGCTAGTGCTGTCGCATTCAGATCCGTTTCCACCCGGAAAGCCTCCTTGTCAGACGGCAACGACACGGACGTAGCCAAGCTGAATGCGACTTCTGGATCTTTAAGCGCCGAAGCATCAGAAGAAACCAGCATGTTTCTTATCATCGGCTGAATGACAAAAGGAACGATCACGTCCGATCCCTCTAATCGAGGACGTTTGCCGCCATGTTCTTCTGAGCCGGCCTCAAACTCGGCAGGGCGTTTCTCTGCCTCAACTTCTTGGCCGGCCTGCACGTCCAAAGCAGATTCGGCATTCCGATTTTGCCGTTTCCACGTCAACAACGCGCACGGACTCTGATTCGCTAACAGGCAGGGAGAATTGAGATTCGGTGGCGGGTGGTACTTCAGACGGAAGGGCCTCCGCTCTTCGCCGCGCGGCCAACCTTTCCGCATTCGCCTTCCTGGCAAGTTTTGTCAGGCTTAACCCGGCCATGTCTTCGGGGTTTGCGGCGGGAATACCCTCTAAGCCGTGAACAACGCCGTCAAGTGAAAGATCCCCTTGGCCTGATGTGGATGGGGGATCGGCCGAATTCAATACCTCGTCGGACTCGATTTCGAACTGATCTGATTCAATAACATTAGCTACATCCCGCTCGAATCGGACCCTCCAAAACCAACCTGCCTCAAGTTTTTTGAAGTCAGACAAAATAAGGGCGATAAGAGAATCTTCACCCTTAGGAACAGGGGATATTTTCCGCTGCCGAGAAGGTCGTGTATGTCGGCTCGTACGAAGCAGAAATATGCGCCGACCTCCCTTGTTTCTGAAGACTTCGACGGCCGAAATATTTGAGCGCAACTTCGATATCTGAAAGAACGGCGCCGTCAGTTGAAGACAGAACTTTCTTCAAATTGCTCCCTGCACAAGCCAAGCTGTCACATTTCAAAGAAGAGGCTTTACAACAACAAAAATGTAACAAATAATAAAAGCGAGAAGGCAATCA